>CM046434.1:3720315-3821059 GCA_025506505.1 Flaveria sonorensis
AAGGGTGCAGCCGTGCAGGTGTATTAGCATTGACAAGGAGAAAACTTTCACAACCCATAAAATCATCATAATAACGAATCTTGACAAAGAAACAGACTTAATTTCCGTTGTCAAGAGAAGTCGAGCAGTAATTGTTGTCGAGAGGAGGTGTCTATGAGAACTATAACAAGTCACAAATTGGCAAAAATGAATGAGCAAACGAAGAAGATAGTAAAACATCATATTGTTTTCGTATCCGATAAGTTAAAGGGAGAGAATATGTATATTACGTGATTTCCTTAAAGATAAATAAAAACATATCCAAACAAAAAAAAAAAGTTATATTTTTTAAAAAGGTTTATCTAATCTCTTTTATATATAGTGTGTGTGAACTTTAACATTTTTCATAGTTAGATCTATAGTAAAATATGTATATAATTAAACAAAATTACCTTTATTTGTTTTTCTAGACATATACATCTAAAAAAGTAAAAAGGCCACAAGTAAACAATGTGTAAAAAGGGAAATGTGTTTTTGTTTGTTCTGCAAGGACTTATAAGTTTATTCAATAGAATCAGAGAAACACGAATTTGATTGACAAGACGCAACGTATAATAAATGTCAAACAACCGACCACAACGTATTAAGGTTTCTGGAGAAGAAATAAATAAAAGCAGAAAAAAGATTTATCCAATCAATAGTATTGGATCATATATAATAAGTCGAATAAAGAACTTCAAGCAGGGCTGCAGTAGCTGCGAATCTTCTACTGGTACATGGACAACTGTATGGACCGATGGACTTACGATCTTTGATCGTTACAAAGGCCGATGCTATGGATAGAGCTTGTTCCTGGAGAAGACAATACTCGTCCCTGTAAATCTACACTCTCTACGCATCATATAGGGTCATACGACGTGTATAGAGTTTTGTCATTGAAAACGAAAAAAATATAGGGAGCTGTCAGAAGGCTACACGTCCCATATATATAAACCCCTATAAGCCCTGTATAGCAAACACTGAAAACGAAAAAAAAAATACAGTAGACTGTCAGAATAATTATATGCCCCATATAAAAATATACGACCCCTTATACGTTCAGTATAACAGCATATGATCCGTATAGAAGTCTGCGAGTTGTTGATATATACTACGAGGGTGTTCTGATAACAACGTCCTTGTATTAAAGATCAATTCATAGTAGAACATATATTGTAAAGTGTGCAAGCATCAAAGCATATGAATTAAAAATCAATTATTCATAATATTCTAGTGTAGCTACAAGTTTGATTTAGTTAGTGCATCAATAAGTGAAATAATCTTTTTATTTGATATTTCTAATGTTTTTGACGAAGGATTAAGTCGTTAATCATTCAAGAATAATTGTAAGATATAAATCAATTGCCAACCTTTAAAACTAACTAGTACTTATATATAGTTATCATAGTTGGAAAGAAAAAATACATCTTTTAATATGTATCGGTGTGGCAAGCCATCACGGTGGTGGCACTACGCATAACCTTAAAGCGATGTTTGCAATCTCGAATTTGAGGGTATGTTCAACGCAACACATTCTTGCAAATCACATATGTGGTTTTTTTTATAACAACACGCGTTAGGTGTGTTTTAAATTTATACTTATATATGTCATTTGTCTATTATTCAAGTTATAAATATCTAACATGTGATCAATACTAGATAAATAAAAATAAAATTTAAGTAAACAAACTTACCCAATGAATGTCTATTTATATGTTGTCACATATATAATAAAATTGATAGTAATGGTAACTAAAAGAGATTTTTTTTCATATTTAGCAGATAATCTAATATTTACATACTATACAACAAACCAAATGATAATTATGTGTGTATGCTTATAAGTAAAATTATCTCTACCCGTACCATATATGCACATAAATAAATAAAAGTCAATAGGGTTACACCTATAACCTTTTTGACCACTTAAACATTTACATGAAAATTTCGTGTTACACTGATTTGTATTTATATATACGTAGTAATCCATTTGATGAAGATATCAACTAGAAGAAGAGCGAAAAATCCTTCTAACTAAAGATATTTTGTTAGCTCGACTTTTGTAGATTCTTGTATGTTGAAGTTCTTTTTTGGGTATTTTCGATGTCTCTCGATGTCTAGTGGTCAATGTAAGGGTCACCTTTTTTTCCATCAAGCTAATCTCCATTGAGTCTGCTTCGGCTATAGTTTGAGTAATGTAATAGGTTAAGATGATAACTTGATTTATGAGCTAAGATATGAAGTAATTTACATATAAGAGCATTCACAGTGGATTTCCTATAAATATGTGAGTGTTTTTCATATATTATATGAAATGATTGTAAATGGTTGTGAGTGGAAGTGAGAGAAAAATTTACTGTTTATTTGTATATTTAAGGAATCACTATTCAAGTCCTTATAAATATTTTAATATTTTTAAAAATAGTTATGAGTGAAGGAGAGATAAAATAATAATGATAAAGGTATATGAATTTATTATTAATTAAAAAAAAAACATATAAATTTAATGTAATTACATAAATAGTGCCCATTTTGAATTTTCAGACCCAATGGAATTCTCAATTTACAAAGGCTACAGGTTTCTAGAAGATATGATGTAGGCTGATCAAGATACTAGGAATATAGATCATTTTAATTAATATTAGGTTACAAACTGATTCAATTCGAAGCAGAATCGAACCCGTTTAAATCATATCGAACTTCATATTCGATTTCCGGTCCGGTTTTCAATTGAACCAAATTAGTTATTTGGAGTTTGAATTTAAGAAATTCAATTCGGTTAAGCCTAGTTACTGAATTCATATATACTACGCCATGGATTCTCCTATTAGTACAAGCCATTAAGTAATTGAAGTGAGGAACTCGAAGAACCAAAACCCGAACCAAGGATCTTCTTTAGGGTGTTCATCGAATCAGGATTGGGTTATTCAAATCGGATTAATCGGGTTAACATTTTTCAAGTTGAACTCGAATTCGAATAAAAACTAAGCGAATACAAATTTGCTTTTGTTTCGGTTTTGCCCATTTTGAATTTGGTTAGGTCTTAGGTTTTGATTTAGAAAAAACCAAAATGAACACCAGTAAAGTGAGTCTAAAGAAATCTGGATAAAATTTAATAGGATACAATCATACAAACTAAAATTAGGCAAATGGAAAATCAAGAAAGTTAGGAACACAAGCTCCCAGAAAATCAAGATATCTTTAAACCACCGGAAACAATGATCAGAACTTACAAAACAAACTCACCTCGCCGCAAAATCAAGAAATCTTGAAAAGACTCCAAACAATAATCAAAACTTACAACCAACTCACGTTGCCGGAAAATCAAGAAATCTTGAAAAAAAACCAGAAACAATGGTCAAAACTTACAAATGTCGCCGGAAAATCAAGAAATCTTGAAACTACTCTAAATTGTGATCAAAACTTACAACCCAACTCATGTCTCCGGAAAATCAAGAAATCTTGAAAAACCAGAAACAATGATCAAAACTTATAGTCGCCGGAGAATCAAGAAATCTTGAAACGGAGATGTGGGGATGATAAAACTTACCATTTAGTCTGGAGACTATGTTAGCTACTCTATCTTGACAATTTTTGCATCGAATATCAGCTAAAAGGACAACTTCTTGAACCTGTGTTTACAAAGATTACAACACCAATTAGCTAATCTGGCGTACTAAACACGAACATATGATCATAAACCTAATGAGAAGGAGAATCGATTACGAGAGGGAAGGTTAAAGATTCAATGGTGGCAAGTGTGGTTGGAACAATGGCCAACTTATTATTATTATCTTCAAATTCATGTTCTTCGTGTTCGTCATTTGGATCATTAACATCCATATTTTTTCTTGATATTAGAAGGGGACCCCTAGTTTGTGATGCTTTATGCCTTTATGTGTTATGAGAAAGCTCACATGAGTGTGTGTATGTGTGAGAGATAGGGGGTTAAAGCTTTTATAAGAGAGTTGACAAGTATGCTTCAAGAACATTGGCAGCCTCTCACCCACTACTGTTTTGTTTTTTATGTTATAAATATTGCTACAAAGTCTATTTAAATAATGGTAGAATTCATGCTTGTTGAAGTTTAACAATTTACACCCCAAGACTATTAACTTGTATCACTTTTTTCGTGAGATTTCGTTCACGAAGAACCAAGAGGTCGTTATCTAAAAACTCACTAGACTTTGCTAATATTCTTTAACAAGAGATCAATAACATCAGTTAAAACACAAATTTTATTAAACATGTGGTATGTAAAAAGGTTAAATGAAAAAAATTAATGAAAGACTGGATGTGAACCATAAATTTTGTCTGAGGGATTCAAACCATTAAACCATTTTAGGTTGTAGCATGTCTTTAAAGGTGGGAATAAGTTTAATCATGTCATTGATTTATGAAGGTGTGATTCTTATATACGGTTTATTTGATACTATACCTACTAAAAGCTACAAAATGTCGAACTACTTTCACTATCGTTTGTGTCGATCGGATTCCAGCACAAACCCTACTATCGTTTGTGTCAATCGGATTCCAGCACAAACCCTGATATCATGAGTTGAATGTTCAAGACATAACTATTAAACACATGGCAGTAAGTGTTTCGATCTGTTTAACAGATATTATGGGTTTAAATCAAGCTTTTATTTTTTTCTATGAATATAAGTTTGAATTGTACAATTTTAGCATAGATTCGTGAAGCCAATTAATTGGTAGATTCATGGACCCACACTGTATTTGGTCTTAAAGTAATTAAGAACTCAATAAAATGTCATCGGACGGAATAATTGACGGTTGATAACTTGTAGGACTGAATCTATCAGCTCCGGTCAAAGAAGAACAAAATGAATTATAAAAGTATCCAATGGATATAAAATTGTAAATATATAAATAGTACCCCTGAACTATTGATGTTTTATAGCTTCAGTCCTTGAGCTTTACATATGTTCCCACCCTTGTATAAGATTAGTGGTTAGCTGTTGGTTTCGTTGAGTTTTACTTTAAACATAAACCACAAACTTAATTTTCATATAAAGATCATTGGATCGGTCTACATATTAAAACTTACTAATGTTAAATTTGAGCTTTGATTTTTTTTATTAAATTATTATCTTATATGAGCTTATGAAGCCTAAACGTGTAGTAACGCGTTAATAATTATTTGACACTCTCTAGGCTATAAAAGTTCTCGTAAAAAGTCTACTTAATATAACTCCACATAGTGTACTCGGCATCCGGACCTTTATAGTGGTCTGTATGATTGTATGAATGTTAATAAACTGTTAAAAGTTGAACAAGAAGTCCAGATATAAGCAAATACAACAATCCCACTCGTACGAGATTTATACTGCTAGGTTCATGCTTTGAAAAACAAGATTCACGATTCATAACTTGAAACAGATATTAATTGTTTTTTTTTTTTGGAACAATGTAATTATACACTTATACAAATGCAGGAAACTTTTATTCTTTTTAAAACAATAATACAAACTCGTGCTTTTGGATAATAAGTTAAAACAGAACAATTGAAAAAGTTTAAACCAAACCATGTACGAAACTTTTATTATTTTTAAACTATGACAATAAGTTAAAACAAAAAAAAATATTAAAAAGTCAAACCAAACCATGTACGAAACGTTTATTATTTTTAAAACTACAAAACAAACTCATGCTTTTTGATATCAAATTGGAAAAAAAAAAACAATTCAAACCGTCAGACCAAACTATTTATGCCTATTTACAAGTTTTCAAACAATTGATGAAGGGTAGGACCAAAATTCCATCAAAACAGCAGTTACACCATCAGAAGTCAACCATAGATCTTAAACAGACAATAAGAAACCTAGTATCAAGATCATACTAAGTTAATCTAAGTGCTCAAACTTTGCAATTTGTATCAAAAGACATAATTTCATACAAACTAAAACCACAATGTACAGGAAACAAAAAACAGTGACTACTATAAAATCCTACTTGTAAAGAAATCTAGTATCTAGGTCATACTAGGTTAATCTAAGTGCTCAAGCTTTGCAACTTTTGTTACATCCTCAATTCGGCTAACCAACCAACAGATTGTACATGGTTCTAAATGAAAATGTAAAAGCTTTCACCTGGACATAACTAAGCTTGTTAACGGTGAAGCAACTCGAGCACAAGTTGACTTGCAGTCCACTTTAAACGAAACAGGCATCAGAAAACTGTAATGTTTTCTTGTTTCAACTGCTACTAAATTGTTACTTTTACGCATATTTCTTGTGTGTTTTCTCTTGGTTGACCAGTTCCAGGTCAAACTAGCAAGTAAATCGGCTTCACTGTCTCTATTTTCTTCTGAGCTTAGACTGGATACATTATCATTGGATTTAGTAGCTTCTGAAATTGTTTCAGTTGCACAAGAAGTTGAACCAAGAATATCAGGTCGGTCTTCCATTTTCTTCCAACCGTCTCCTACCCATTCTAGAGAATATCTCAAATCCTTGCATCCCAAAACCGATCTATTTTTTTCCCCTGAAAAAGATACAAATTAAAAAAATATATATATATTAGCAAAACATGCTTCAAGCTCTCATTGATTGGCAAGTTAATGATCACCTGATATGGCAATTATTCACAAACCTGGAAAATAAACATGGATTCTATCATCTGATTCTTTATGAACCACGACTCCTTCCCACCAACCATCATGCAACCATGCATCCACAATGCAACCAACATCAATTGAACAGGCATCAATCTCATTGGACAATCGGGTTGGTCTAATAGTCATCCTCCCACTATGGCGGATTCCCAATTCATCAGCAATAGCAACTCTGATGACAATATCCATTCCTACAAAAAGTTCAAGAAATCTAGTTAGATCATGTACAAAAGTGTGCCTTTTAAAAAAGGCTTAAAGTTACTATAGCAGATCATAAAACATAATTACCAAAACAGACAACCATAATTACCAAAGTAGACCACCACCAAAAGTATACCACAACTTTAAGAAATTTGCCAATTCAAAAAAAAATTACAGAACTGTATAAACTAATGCTCACCTCAAGATTAATAGATTCATCAGCTGCATCTTTGATATCTTGATACCTAACTTTAAGCTTATCTTTATGCTTTTTAATAACCACAGCTTTAAACCAAACACCTCTAATCCCACTATCTTGCGACAATACTTCAATTTCAGAACCTAAAGAGTATTCGGTGTCAACCAACTTCCTAAGTCTCTTCTTGGGTCTGATGCTGATATCATCAGTTGACAATAATCCAAGTATTTTCTGGTTCCAGTATCCTTTGACTTGAGTAACGTCAAAGGGGCTGACTATTTCATTTTCAAATTGATTTCGGCATACAAAAGGACCATCCAAGATAGTCTGAGCAGCATTTGACTTGACAAAAGTATCATAGTGTTGAGGACTGAGAACAGTCGCTAGTCCATCAATGCACTCGATGCTAAGATCTTGAAGACAAAGTGAAAAGAAAATTTCTTTGTCATTAGGATATGTACAAGGTAAATCAAGACCAAGTTCATCGATTTTGTGAAACCACTGTACCACTGCAGTTTTGTTTCCTCTTGGGTCCTCATATAAATCATTTATGTAAGCAACAAGTCGTTTGCTTCCTTCTGCTAATACGTACACAAAATCTTGAACCTGAACACAAAACAATCAAACCATCAATATGTCAATCAAAAATCCATGGGAGTCAAAGTAGTGTGTCGTCTTTGGTGAGTCCTTAAAAATTTAATAAAAATAAAAAAGCAAATTGCAAGGGTGTATGCTTTACAAAAACACACACCTTGGAAACCTTTCAATCAGTTTGATCATCAGTTCAGTCCATATAATTTATTTGAAATTTAAACAAGATGAAATTGTACTCACCGAGATTCTGACACCACTACGAGTATAAGCTCCAAAGTGCTTCCTCTTTTTCCTGCAAGTCCAAGCAGAACCGACCCACACAAACTCCGTAGCATGCCGACCTGTCTTATGCAGATCGATATCCTAAAAAAAGCACTTTATAAGAAACTTTCAAAGAATTAAACACTAAATTATGATGAAACTGAAAATGATACCTTTACACTTACTGAGGTCAACCTCAAGGTATTCCCTGAGCCCAGAGAATCATTCACAGGTTGTGGTGGCGAAAGAAAGGTTCCATCTAAAACCATATAAGAAAGCAAACAATCAACACTTGGTGCAAAAATATCAACAAAGAATAACATAAATGCAAGTAAAGTATTTTGAATAATCAAATTCACAGATCACACAACACTTAGATAAGATATATATTCTTACAAAAGAACAATATTTACTTAATATCAATAGTGCTTTAAATCTAATTAGGCATAAAATCATCAATGAAGGATGACAGAACAAGTCAACACAAAACAAATTAAGTTGACCATGAGAGAACATAGATGATATTAACCTAGCAATCAGGGCTCAGAAATTCCGAGGCTCTCAACCAGCTCTTGGAATCTGATTTTATATTTCCTGCAGCCCAGATCATTGTCAGTCCTAGAGGTGAACATACAGAAAACAAACATCATACAGATTTAAGTACATGGAATGAATCAATTAACATGAACATAATTACACAAATAGACAATTGTTTTTTTTTCTTCAAGAAAAGATGAATAAAATGATTAAAGCCGAGTAATTTAATACCGATATGCAAACTTACACCTATTTGATCCCAAGAATCCTAAAACCCACAAAAAGGGTTCTTTTGCTATGAACACAAAACCGACTCAGAGACCGATTTCATATCTGTCGCTAAACAACTATTAATCCCTAAGCCAAACAAGAACAAAACCCCTAACAGATGGATTGAAATAGCAAAAATAACCCCACAAAATCAAAACAAAAACCATAAAAGAAACTAACTTAAAGAACAACACTCAGAAATATCATCACATACCTGAAAGTGATACAATAGAGCTTAAACAGTCAACAACCTCCCGCCGAGATCTGAGCTTCGAAGGAAGTTCAAAAGGCAAATTCAACGACAGCAACACCGATTTCTCACGCTTCGCATATCGATACCGATACGAAGATGACGATAACATCTTCGTATGACGCCCTAACTTCTTCTCTTTACCAACTACTGCCAAAACGTAAGTCCCACACCGTCGTTTCAAATAGAACCGCACCTCCTTCCTCCCTCTACGGTTTGTAGAACAAACTTCCTCCCAATTCACAAACTCCGGCACCGCCTTTCCGACCGCCGCAGATCTCTCCATCGTCAAAAAAAAACCCAAACAAACCCTAGTCCCTAATTCCTATATACATATACAACTTTGCTCTAAATCAAAGAGCCTTATGGAAAATTGGATTGAAATTGGGGGTTTTGGGGATGAAATTTGGGATTTTTTGTATTGAATTTGAAAGCGGTAAACGCGTAGAAGAGATCTGAAGGAGATGAAAGGGGTATTTATATGAATAATGTGATGAGAGGGGGGGGGGGGGGGGGGGGGGGGGGAATTAGGGTTTCGTTATTTTGTTTTGAATATGCAACTGGGGGCGGCACGAAGGAACGGGCCCCTGTAGAACTGTAAAAACAGGTTTTGTTATTCAAATAGGTTCGGGTTTAAAACCAAATCGATTTTTTTTGTGATGGAGTCAAACCGGTATTTTTCCAAACCAGTTCGGGTTACAAACCGATTTGGCTCATAAAATACTTGAACCTGTCAAACTGATTCGGACCGGTTTAAAACCGGTTTTTTTAATAAACCGGTTTTTCTTACCGGTTTTTAACTTTTAGGGGGTGTTTGGGATTGCTTTTGAAAAACACTTTTTAACTTATTGACTTGTCAAATAAGTTAATAAGTTAGTATGGAATGACTTATTAACTTATTTCTCTCACAATCATCAGATTACCAAACACTATAAAATGATTTTTTAACTTTTTAAAAGTTAATAAGTTAAAAAGGAAGTAAAAAAAGCACTCCCAAACACGCACTTAAACAAGGTTTATAAACCGGTTTTGAGTGTGGGGCTATCAAACCGGTATACAAACCGGTGGTTCGGGTCGGTTAGGGACCGGTTTGGGCCAAACCAATTCCGGTTTTTTTGGCCGAACCGGTTTTTTTGCCCATGTCTAGAACAGAGTGTTAACGGGCGGGTCGACCCGTTTTTATCTCGATATATGCAGAATTCGGAATTTAAAAACCAAAATAAACCGGTTTTTATAGGTGCAATGCGTGTTCTATATCTCTGAGCTGAAACTAAAAGATCGTAAGTTTAAATTTTGTATAACATAAATGTGATGATTTTATAAATATAGTAGGTGTAGCATGAGAGTATTCGTGAGTTAGGAAAAAAAAATTTGTGTTGTGGTATCTTAGGCCTAGCTTTGTTGATGATCATGTTTGTTGTTCATAGTGTTTACGGATGTAAGAAGTTAGATATCAGTTTTAGAAGTTTATGTATTGTGGTATTTATGAATGTAACTCATAAATAACCAACATTTGTTCAATAAATCATGATAGTTTTTGTTGAAACTGCTAGCTGAAACGATGTAGCAATATTCATTATCAAATCATTCGAAACAGGAGTTTGTTTATGACATGTGCTACTTATTTTACATAAAGCATTTGTTACTAAGGATATCATCATTTGAGGAGCAAGAGATCTTAGATTACATCAGGATTACTATCATTCTAATGAAGACTATCAAATTATTATAAACTTAAAACCCAACAGTAACGAATTTGTGCTAAAAAAGGGAATTAACCAAATGATCCCAAATGCAGTGGTAGGGGGTGCAAAAAATCATAAGACTCACCGTAATAGAATTAAATTAGGCGTTAAAAGTGTGATGTGGCACGGTTATATAACACGCTAAAACCATTACAATTATATTAAAATGCAGCGCCATTCATAATTACGCCAACACTTTAACGGCGCCACTCTCAAAATTGTTTATATATATGTATTTTAATATTTTTAATATTTTCAATTATATTTTTTTATAATTCACTTTATAATTTTCTTATATTTCTTTAGAATATGAATCAACTACCCAACAATATAGATTCTTGGGAGGTGGATGAGATGATAATTATTGAAGGTGTTCAAATGGGGGTAAAACTTTTAGTCGAGCACATTTAAAAAGTCACGACCGGAACCGCGTAGACGACAACCATCACTAGAACGGGGTCGTGCGAATAGGTAGTTTTTTTAAATACTATTAAATTATCTTTTTTATTTTTAGGAAACACTTTAGTATTTTATTAATATAATGTTTATTGAGTAATCATTGTAATTAACTAAAACCACTACATATGATTTAAAAGAGCCTTTAGTGAAATTAATTATGCTGACATGGCATCTAGGTGACACTTTAACTAAAAAATTAATGTCAACCACTACGCTGAGTCTAATAATCAAACTGTAACCGAAATAACCGACGAAACCAAACCGAAAAAACTGAAATCAATAAGAAACCGATGGTTTGGTTTGATAGTTTCTAAAAACTGATTTTTCGGTTTGGTTTCGGTTTTGCTTGTATAAAAACCAAAAAAACCGAACCGAAACTATACAAACCAAACTTCTAAATCTAGAGGTGTATTCATACGCTTATAAACATGATTAGTCTATTACTTACTTAATTAATTTATATTATCTAAGTTTCTTTTGAATATTTAGATTTCAAGAATAATCTAAAAACTTTTTTGTTTGAATTGACAGATTAAAAT
This sequence comes from Flaveria sonorensis, assembly GCA_025506505.1. Taxonomy (NCBI): domain Eukaryota; kingdom Viridiplantae; phylum Streptophyta; class Magnoliopsida; order Asterales; family Asteraceae; genus Flaveria; species Flaveria sonorensis. Next base: position 3,732,023 of record CM046434.1, read on the forward strand.
GTGTTGTTGAATTTTTTGTTATTGTATTTTATAAATTGCAACTCATATTAATGTCAAGTAGTTTATAAGAATATGTATATTATATTTAAATATAAACAAAATGATGTAAGCCTAAAGATTTTAGTTTATATTCATTAATTTGGACTAAATTTTTCTTTAAAAACTTGAAACCCAAATAGTAAAACCAAAACCGAAATGTAATGTGACACCCTACATCGCTTGTGGGCAGGAGAGATTCCTGATTCATAAGGAATGTCCTGCCTCTAATATCACCAACGCGTTTTAGGCGTATTGGTTGTGGATGAGAGGAGAACTCCACAGTTAAGCGTGCTCAAGTGGCAGCAATCTAAGGATAGGTGACATCCCTGAGAAGTTTTCACCAGGGCAATCAAAAACAAATCCGTGAGCTCCTCGTGGGCAAAACGGACAATATTAGTAGTATGAGTGACTGGGTGTTACATGTAAACCGAAAACCAAAAACCCCAAAAACCAAAACTGAACGGTTTAAAAAACCTGGAAACCAAAATATCAGTTTTTGGTTTTATTTAGGTTAAAACCGAACAAAACCGACCCATGCACACCCCTATGTAGAGGTATATCTTTATTAAATTGTGTTATGTGTAAACAAATATAGAATATCTAGATGGTTAAACGGTTCCATATTGATGTTAATTTTAGGGTTGTACCTTCACTAAGTTCTATTGAATAGGGGTAAAGAAGAGACCTACATAGTTGCATAAACCGTATGACTATACATTCGTTTAGGTTATATTGAGAAACGGTAAGCAAAAGCTCATTTTATGTAACAATGGCCACTTAGAAGACGAAATTTGCTTCAAAATGTGATTTAGTATAACCCCATTCTCGTAAGACATTAACAGAATAAGAAAGTATGGTCTGATAAAAACTTTGACTTTATATAAAGAAATGAACTATGATATGTGATATAATGAATGTAAGGGTGGCAATTGTGTTAACATGGTGGGTTTTCCAGATGACAAGTTCAATTGTGTAACCTGAATACATCAAATATATATATTTGTGTCAAAGACATAAACCTTAACCTAGACACACTTAAATCTTGTAACCTCAACATAATTTGCAACTTGCTTATCTAAATGACTTAAAACTGGTTTGCCATGTTATAAATGACTTGTAATTAAGTTGTAAACAAAACAATAAGCTATCATAAGCGGGTCAAAGATTTTGGTGCTAGCACGTGTAATGAAACATAGTGAATCGAATAAGCTGATATTTTATAGATTTAGGTTGAGAAGACAAGTCTTGGTTTCATAAGGTGTGTATGAAGTTATAGCTATTTGTACATTGAAGTTTCTAATCAAAATTAAGAATCTTAAATTTTGTTAACTATAATGGATGTAACTAGGGCTTCAAATGAACCAAACTTTCAGCGAAAAGTTCGTGAACTGTTTGGCGGGAAGTTCTTTTATGTTCGTCATTTAGTAAATGAACGAGCACGAACATGAAATTTGCGTTCGTTTAGTTAAACGAACGAACATAAACACGAGCTGTGTTTGTTCGTTTATGTTCATGAACGTTCGATAATGTGTTCGTTTATGTTCGATAATGTTCGTTCATGAACGTTCGATAATGTGTTCGTTTATGTTCGTTAATGTGTTCGTTTATCTTCTTAATCTTTGTGTTAGTTATTTTTATAACATTTATATAAAATATATTTTGATATTTATACTAAGAACTTATTTATTTTGATAGATTTTGAGTAATTTTTTTGATGAAAATATAAAATTTATACTAAAATAAATATATGATCATTTGTATTCGTTTATGTTCATGAACTTCTTTGTGTCGATATGTTCATGAATATTTATTTGTATTTGTTTGGTTATGTTTGTGTTCATTTGCGTTCGATAAGTGTTCGTGAACAGTTCATGAACATGTTCATTTTCTTAATGAACGAACACGAACAAAGAATCCCGTTCGGTAAGTGTTCGTGAACAATTAATGAACAAATTTATTCTTAATGAACGAATACGAACAAGGCCTTGTTCGTGTTCGTCGGTTCGTTTGCAGCCCTAGATGTAACTATAATAAGTCAATGTAGAGCTAGCCCACTTGTTAGTGACGTTGCCTCTGAAAGATGAAGATCTTGTGTTCAAACCCGTGCAGAATGTAAATTACTTTTAAGTTATTTAGAAGCAAAAGTATGATAGATTTGTCGTTAAAAAACAATTATTAATCAGTGTTAACTTTTATTTAATGACAAATGAATCCTTGTTTTAGGCAATCTAGTTTTTTTTCAATAGTTAGGTTTTACTCCTTCACATTTCAATTTTATCGATTGGGATGCTTGTAATGATTATTTGAGTATGTTCAGAAGAACATTAAGTGAAAACATTTGATACTTTTGTGATGATGTTATTTAGTTGTGTGTAAACATAGTAGTATAGACCAACTATAAATGACATACAACTTGTTGTACGGCACATATGAAACCCGACATAATTTTATTGAATGTTGAGTAGCATTGATTGTACACATGAGTTTGAAGGAATTGTCTAACGGCACGATGAGGTCATAACATGAGAAGTGACCTCCCAAGATTTATAATTTTGCATGTCTTCTTTGTTTTCACTGGTTCCACTAACGACCTATCCGTCCCCCATACGACCTATCCATCATCCACACCAAAGTCTCCATTTAAGGTAAAGGTGCCGCAATACAAATAAGAGTATTATCTTGATGATAAGATGTATGGCTTTTTATGGAAGTTAATAACAATCTTACAACTAGGCCAACTGGTTGGGGTACTTTTGTGAAATCATTTGTTCATCTGCAAGAAGATAAACGTAAAAGATTCAAGATAACATAAGAAGTGGTAAGAAATGATGTGAAATGAGCTTTTGTTGGAGTAAAAACTCAAGGGGGGTATAGTTCGACTCCATTCACGAGCAACACTTCCGTCTAAAAGTATAAATATAATGTACAATGGTATTATATTACACATTACGATTCGAAATATGAATGTGCAACGATACGTACTGAACATGTAGTCGCTCCTCCACAACGATGACATTCTTATAGAATTGCGTTGCCAGGAAATCCACAACAACCTTCAACTGGATTACGTATAACTCATTACAAACATCTACATATCCAAAGTAAACTATCTACATCACTGGAAGTGCCGACGGTGGTGTGGTGGCGGGAAGTGACGGCGATGGTGTGGTGGTGACAAAAATAAGGGTTTTGTGTCTCTTTTCGGTGAGAGAGAGAATAATAATAATAATAATAATAAAACTAAAAGGTTTAAAAGTTGCTCTTATAAAATTTTAACATAAAATAAAAATCTAAATATGTTTTTCCTGATTGTTTTCTTGATTTTTTTTGAGCTAAATATTTTTGTTTAATCTTTCTATTCTAATAAAATGGTAAATGTGGTGTTAAGTGTCAGCATCACATTCATTTTCATCAAACATTTCTCGCTTATCTCTCCTATTAAATAACTACATTAATTACTAATAATATTATTTATTCATTTTTACATTATAATTAGTTTTTTTTTCTAAATTAAAAAAAAGATCTTTTTAATAATGTTATTTTTAAAGAAATAGTTTTATATAAAAGATTTTTTTCTAAATATAAAACTATTTTAACGTAATATTTTAAAATTGGTTTTTTAAAGTAAATTTTTTTTAAAATAATTAAATAGGAAGTTATAGTAAGGAAAATTTTCAAAATGAAAATTTTTTAAAACATTATTTTGAACAAAATGTTTACTTTATCTTTGAAAAAAATAAAAAAATATAAAATGTTCATATTATTGTTTTATTATTTATAGTTATTACTCATACGTAATTCCAATCATATATGTCTTAGTATATTGTTTTATTAGTAATAATTTTATTCTATTTAATATTTTATTTATTCAACCTGTATAATACACGAGTTTACTAAAACTAGTTATATAATATAATGGATATCGCATGATGGTGAAATCTAATGTGGGGCTTGACATACGTTACTATTTCTGGGAATTGACGTCGAAAAAATATACCTAAAAAAGAAACTTTCTTACATTCATGTTTTTGTAACCGTTCGGATGTAATTGGAAGCGATTAAAGTATTGACGCAAATTTAATTCGAATAAAGGACGGGTCGATCGTAGGCTATAATTTATCACGTCGCGTATGATTCCGTCGCCGCAACGTCATACAGGACGGGATAAAAAACTAGTTACTATTTAAACATACGTTTAAATAAACGTTATACATTTGAATTTTATACGCAAAATACAAAGGTGGAGAGCTGTTTGAGTCAAAAGAAACGACGGATAATAAAAGGCTGGCAGGGGCCCACGGCCGTATGCGTCAAAAGAGATTTCCCCCCGTCAAATGATACTCTGCAGGCGCCCACAACGTAACTTGTCTGGACGTGACCACATGTTGCACTCGGAACTTTCGAGGAAATTGGTTTCTTCCCCACCAAGTTTATTTAATATTAATAGAGCAAAATGCTTTTTAAATTTATATAAATTATTATTTGAATCTATAGTTTAGATGCTAGTATTCGTATTCAAAGGTTTTATTAAAATTGTTATTTGAATCCATTTGATTACATCTAACTAACACGTTTAATTTTTTTCGTTAAGTTTATAATATAAGATTTATTTTAATCAAAAAGTTTCAAAATAAAAACCAACTCACGTGAGAGTTTTTATATGTTTAGCTTTGATAATTATAGTTATGGTTTAACTCTATAGTAGTCTTTTATTATTTTGTCTTGTTAATGAATTTTGGTTTAATAATCGTGTTATTTTTTCCCGTTTTATTAAACATAGATTTCTTTGGTTTAAAGCTTAATTATGGTTACGATGATTGATGTTTTAGATTATTATTTATGGGCAGTTATTGTCATATTATTAATTGTTTTTATACTTTTATGATAATATGTATTTTATGGTTATGATTCAAATAATTTATATTATATGACTTGTTTGTTTATATATATATATATATATATATATATATATATATATATATATATATATATATATTTGTTTTGTGTGTTTTATAAAGTTAGAAATGAATCACTTTTAGTTAATTATACTTATATTTATTTTATATAATAGAGTTATTGGATTTAATAATCCCAAATGTTATTTATTAACCGATATTAATCCCAACTCGAGAAATGTTTACAGACACGCCCAACTTTGAGCTTATTTTCTTCTAACGATCTCTTAGTAATGGATCGTTAGAAGAAAATAAGCTCAACGTTTGGGGTGTCCGTAAATATTTTTTGAGTTGGGATCAATCCCAGCAAATAAATAAAATTTGAGATTATTAAAATCCAATAACCGTATATAATATGCTGTCCAGAAATACCTTTTTTGATGAAATAAAAGAAATGCTGACCTATTATTTTTGGTAAATTAAAATCGCAATGATGATTACCAAAGGAGACTGGACGCCTAATCTTATCACGTAGAACTGATTTTTTATTTTGTAATTGTTTTGACTAAAATACCTCTAATTTAATAAACTTAACGAAAAAACTTAACGACGTTAATTAGGAGTAGTTAAGTGGATTCAAATGGCAATTTTTGTGAAACTTTTAGATGTAAATGATAAAATTTAAACTTTTAGATTTAAATGATAATTTATATGAAACTTTATGGATGTAAATACATTTAACTCGTATTAATATTATAACCCCCAACATTATTATTAGACTTCTTTTAAAATGATATAATTACATGTACCCACAAAAGCTAAATAACAACATATTATCACTTGCTAATTCAACTTACTTTATGTAGATATACATTTGTTTTTATTCGGTAAATAGTATAATATATTTTTCATTTTAAAGTATTCTGTGTCAATTAAATTTTTATATAACATGAAATGTGTATGCGTGAATACGATCGACTAATTATAATAAAGGAAGGTATAGAACATAAGTTGGAGGGGAAAAACCAAGGAGGCGTCTATCTTAGATGTATTTTGAGGTTGTTTTTTGGTTATGATTCGACTGATCTAATTGTCACCGGTTGGTTGAAAAGCTATGGTTCTTTTACGATGCATATGGTTAGGCATGAAAATTATGATTACTTGGAACAAAATGGTTAAAAGTCCAATGTGCTATAGACATGTGTAAACTTACGATAATTTCATTATACCTTAACGATCATTTAGTCAAATGCGTGTGTTTGGTTAAGAGAACAAATATGAACCAATTTATACCGTTTTCAACGTATTATATAATATCAACATACTTAATGTTGACATGTAACTATTTAAAATAAATTTAATTTATTAGAACCAACATTGTATAAGTATTTGAGATACTTGAACGGGTTTAAATTTGAGCTTAAGCCGCCCTTGATTCCTCATAGAGCATGTATTATCAAGGCTCCTCAAGCTACCAGACTAAAAGATTGTTTGGCAGCATCTGAATCAGCCTTTTAGTGGTTCAGATGTCTGAATGGTTCAACACTTAATGGTTCAGACTGTTTGTTTTGGGAGCAAATGTCTAAATGGTTCAGACATTTGCCTCTGAATGGTTAAGAGTGTCTAATGCTAAATGGTTAAGACCTCTTATCTGAATTGGTCAGACATTTGCCTTTGAATAGTTAAGTGATATACTAGCTCTTAATGGTTCAGACCTCTTATTGGTTCAGTGATAAGAACTGAATAATAGGATGATTTCAATTAATCAAATAGTCGGCCCGATTCGAGAGGGCAAGTCTCCAAGAACAACAATGTTCAAATAGAAATTCGAATTAAGAACAAAAACCAAACTAAAACTAAACATCCTATTAATTATAGCAAATCAGCAGTAACCACCCCCCCCCCCCCCCTAACTTGAACTGCTCGAGAAGTGGTGGAAATGTGGTACGAATGGGTCAACCCCATAAAATAGCTCCACTGCTCCATACTCTTTAACTGGGTCGACCCGCTTGGACCTCCTTCGTGAGTAGACCACAACCGGCTTCTCATCACTACAACCCGCCCGATAAAACGACTTGTCCTCAAGGCGAAAAAAAGGAAATTGCTCCCGAAACAGATCATAAGACACCAAGTAGCTTCCTCAAGCGGACGAGATTGCCACGAAATAAGTAACTCCAACACAGGGGAACCTGGTTCGAAAACCCAACGATGCTGAACCACAGTATCGGGCTGCAAATCAATCTCCCAATCCCTAGTGATAGGAAGAGGAGGAATAGGTGTAACAAGAGTCTGGCCTCGAGCAGGTTTAAGCATGGAAACGTGAAATACAGGATGAATACGTGCGTCCGGGGGTAATTCCAATTCATAAGCCACAGCCCCCACCTTGCGGATAATGCGATAAGGCCCAAAAAAACGAGGAAAAGCTTTTCGTAACGCCGCTTCGCCAAACTTTTCTGTCGATAGGGCTGAACCTTCAAGAAAACGACATCACCCACATTATAAGTTATGTCCCGTCGATGCTTATCGGCTTGAGATTTCATCCTAGATTGCGCTTTCGTGAGATTGGCACGTAATAACCTGAACATATCATCTCTAGTGACCAGCTGAGATTCCAGTTCTGCATTCGCTGTCTCTCCAAAAACATAAGGAACCAATGGTGGAGGCTCACGGCCATAAACTGCAGCAAAAGGTGTTGTACCTGTAGCCGTGTGATAACTCGTATTATACGAGTACTCAGCCCAGGAAAGAAAAGAACTCCACTTGGTTGGCTGCTCGTGGGCAAAACAACGAAGGTAAGCCTCTACACAACGATTAACTACCTTCGTTTGGCCATCGGTTTGCGGATGGTAGCTTGTGCTCAACTTCAGCTTGGTTTGACTCAATCGAAAGAGCTCCTGCCAAAAGTTACTCAAGAAAATAACATCCCGATCAGAGACAATTGAACGTGGAAACCCATGTAAACGAACGATCTCACGACAGAAAACAACAACCACACTCTTGGCGGTGTACGGATGTGAAAGCGGAATGAAATGAGCATACTTGCTCAAACGATCAACAACCACGAGAATAGTATCAAACCTGTTAGAAGGTGGTAACCCCCAATAAAGTCTAGAGAAATATCTTCCCAAATACGCTCGGGGATCGGCAACGGTTGCAATAAACCCGCAGGAGATAAAGCTTCATACTTTTGTTGTTGACAAGTCAAACAATTTGCACAAACAAACGAACATCCTGCTTCATGCGAGGCCAAAAATAAAACTGTTGAAGTCGTTTAAGAGTCTTAAGAAAGCCTCCGTGACCCGCGATTGGCGTCGAGTGTGCCTCGAAAAGAATTGATTCCTTGAGAGTAGAGATGTTTGGTATAACAACTCTCCCTTTATACAGCAACAGATTATCCACGAGCGAATAACCTGGACATGAAGAAGGGTCTTGACGCAGCTGGGCCATAACGTCACCAGTCCATGAGTCTTGCGTTAACCCGGTGGTAATAGCTTCAACATCCAAACAGTGAGGAAGCACCAAACTGAATAATTGAGGGCGACGTGAAAGGGCATCGACATCGCTATTTTCCTTGCCACGTCGGTGAACAATTGTAAACTCATATGGCATAAGCTTCAAGACTAGTCTTTGTTGTTCAGATGTTGTAATCCGCTGTCCAAAAGATATTTTAGCGTGAAGTGATCAGTTAAAATAGAAAAATGACGCCCAATCAGATAATGGCTCCATTTTTGAATAGCCAGCACGAGGGCTAATAGTTCACGATCATATGTTGACTTGATGCGGTTGGTTACTGAAAAACCTTTGCTGAAATAGGCAACCGGATGTAACTCTTGGGTAAGGATTGCCCCAACCCCTTCCGATGATGCGTCACACTCGACGGTGAACGGCTTTGAAAAGTCGGGTAACCGAAGCACAGGTGCAGTCATCAAGGCTTGTTTGAGGGTGAGGAAGGCAGCCAATGCATCCTCGGACCACAGAAACCCATTCTTCTTTGTGAGAACAGTCAAAGGTCGAGCTATAATTTTTGACAAACCTTCGGTAATAACCGGTGAGCCCCAAGAATCCTCGAACCTCCTGTACAGTAGAGGGAATTGGCCAAGATTGTACAACTGTGATCTTGTCTTGATCGACCTGCACACCTTCCGCACTAACCACATGCCCAAGGAAGAGTACCTGTGACTGGCCAAAGCAACACTTCGTTAACTTAGCAAAAAATTGGTGCTTACTTAAGGTCTCCAATGCGGTACGAAGGTGCTCGATGTGTAACTCCATAGTGGAGCTGTAAACCAAAATATCGTCAAAAAAAACCAAAATGAAACGACGCAGATAGGGTCGGAACAAATCATTCATTATGGCTTGAAATGTGGACGGGGCATTGGTGAGTCCAAAGGGCATCACCTTGAACTCATAGTGACCGGAGTGAGTTCGGAAGGCTGTTTTACCCACATCATTGGATCCACCCGGATTTGATAATACCCAGATCGCAGATCCAATTTAGAAAAGACAGTGGCTCCGTAGAGTTCATCCAACAGTTCATCTATGTTTGGGATCGGTATTTGTCGGGACGGTGATTTTGTTGAGAGCCCGGTAGTCAACGCACATGCGCCAAGTATTGTCTTTCTTTCGTACTAATAATATCGGCTCGAAAAGGGGCTTGTGCTAGGTTGAATAAACCCGCGACCAGGAGAGTGTTAACTTGTGTTTCAATTTCAGTCTTTTGGGAGTGTGGGTAACGATAGGGTCGAATGTTGGGTGGGGTGGCATTTGGTAGGAGGGGTATGAGTGGAATTGGGTACGGTAAGGTGGTAGTGACTTAGGTTCATCAAAAACGGACTGAAATTGGTCGATGATAGGCTGCAAGTACTCGGGTACAACCGCCTGCTGATCTGTATCAACTGCTAAATGCTGAAATGAGGCTGATTTTATGGCCCGGACGACACCCCCTGAAGCTTATACTTCTTCCATCAATGTTGAAAATGAGAAACATCTCATTCCAGTTTGCTTGTACCGTGTTTAAAGAAGCCAGCCATTGAATTCCCAAAACAACATCTGCACCCCCAATCGAGAAGGGATAAAAATCTTGAGTGATGTTCAACTCGGGCAGTTTGAGGCACACATCTCTGCACACCCTGTTACACCTTATGATATCCCCATTACCTATTTGGACTCCAAAAGGAGGCACCAACTGGGTAGTAACTTACAGTTCATGCACAAGGGTATCAGAAATGAAATTATGCGTAGATCCACTATCAATGAGAATTAAAACCTCGGTGGACTGAATTGTACCGTTCAGCTTCATAGTGGTGGTGTGTGACTTACCCAATATCGCATGTAAGCTGATCTCTGCTATATCGTCATGATCATTAGGCTCAATTGTGTCTTCTGTTACGGTGGCGTCTCCGTCGCCTTCGGCCTCCAACAATTTAAAGGTTCCCGTCTTGCAACGATGGCCCGGGCCGTATTTATCACCGCAACGAAAGCATTCCCCACGTAGAAATCGAGCTTGCTTCTCCGTGTCGTTAATGCGCAAAGGTGATTTGGTTGGATTGGTGGTTGGATTGGGGAGGTTACTGGTTGGCAGGGTGGGTAGTGGTTTGGGGTTGGTCAGGGTGGTTTTCGTTGGGGTTGCCAAGGTGAACTCTTGCTACTGCGGGTATGGGTGATCTTAGACTCGTACTCATGAGCGATGCTCATGGCCTTATAAACTGTGCGAGGTTTATGAAGGCGAACATCAGCTTTAAGTTCTTCTTTTAGCCCATTCAGGAATACTCCGAGTAGGCAATGATCCGGCCAATTCGAGACACGTGATGATCGTTTAGCAAACTCCTGTCGATACTCCAGTACGGTTCTGTTTGTTTGATGTTGCAGAGGAACTCATCTGGGTTTTGAAACTCGGCGGGCCCGAAGTTTTTCTGCAGGATCCGAACTAACTCCTCCCAGAACTCGATACTCTGATCAGTGGATACCCATGAATACAAATCAAGGGCATCCCCTTCCAGGTGCATCGATGCAACATCTACCTTCTCCTCCTCCGGGATGCCATAATAGCGAAAATACTTTTCTGCCTTTAAGATCCAACCGCGAGGGTCTCCGTCACTGAACTTTGGGAAATCAATTTTATTGTAAAGACGGTGGCGACCATGATTCCAGGACGATTCGCCATCATCATACCTCCCCGCACCGCTGCTCGATTTATCCTTGTTCCGCGCTTGTGATTTGAGGGCTGCAACTTCGGAATCCATAGTATCCAACTTAGCCGCGATCGCAGCCAATTGGACCGCCACTAGATCAGGATTCACGCCGCTGCTTTCTGAATTGCTCCGGGTCTGTGGTGCCATCTTCGATCGATTTCCCGGCAATGGAACCAAAATGATAAGAACTGAATAATAGGATGATTTCAATTAATCAAATAGTCGGCCCGATTCGAGAGGGCAAGTCTCCAAGAACAACAATGTTCAAATAGAATTCGAATTAAGAACAAAAACCAAACTAAAACTAAACATCCTATTAATAAAAGCAAATCAGCAGTAACCACCCCCCCCCCCCCCCACTAACTTGAACTGCTCGAGAAGTGGTGGAAATGTGGTACGAATGGGTCAACCCCATAAAATAGCTCCACTGCTCCATACTATTTAACTGGGTCGACCCGCTTGGACCTCCTTCGTGAGTAGACACAACCGGCTTCTCATCATTCAGCACTTAATCATTCAGAAATTGCCAAACAGCTTCTAAGCTAAGGCTTATAAAGCACCGAATATATTTCAGACGCCTAAACAAATAAACTTAAAGAGCTTGTTGAATAGTTAACTTCCACTAAAACGATATGACTGAACCATGGCTATGTCGTATGGGTCATAATCATACAACATAACACCGCCCCAACATACCTTACGCCACCCCACCCCACTCCTTGAAGGCTAAAAAAGAGCACAATTAGGAATTCTAACTATAAAAATTATCAACAGAAATGTTTACACAAGTACAAAACTACATATCAAATCAGACATCAACTAGGAACAGAAAGGGGCTTGTCACAAAGGCACCCAAGTTAGAAATTATTATAAGCTTACATGAAGGCAATTCTACACTGTGTTCATAATTTACCCAAACCGATCCAAGTTGGATCATACAAATTCACCAATCCAATGTAATCCCTCTGGAAATGTAAAGATTATCAATGATTTTTATAACATCACTTGAAGCTTTTATATATCTCCTCATTTCTTTATCTGCTGATTTATCTGTTATAAAATAAAAGATACAAGTTAATCAAGTCCTTGAAGACCACTGCGTGACGTTAAACGTGTATTAATAATTAATTAACGACACCCACCAGTTTCATTTAGGTTCAATAGAAGTTGATCCCTTGTAGGAAGAGTACACATTCCAGCAGAAACTGCAGTTCTCACTGCCCATGTGTGATATGGTGCACAAACTTGTTGATATGCTGTTGTAGCTGCTTTTTTAAGTGAATATTTCCTGAAAAGTCAAAAAAATAACACAAAATTGTAAAAAAAAAAAAAATACTCAAATATATTTAATTGGAACTTATATGCTGCATAACCATGAAAATTGGGAGAAAAACGTACTCGGCTGATAAAAATTCTGAAACAATTCTCTTATGAGATCAAGACCTTGCCTAACTCTACGGAGATTGCGAGTATGGCTCCCAGGTGATCTTACTGTCTTATTTTTTAGGTCAAAGTCAACTACACTACTTAAAGTGTTGAACTTCTTTGATGCCTCAAGAAGATCACCCACCTGAAAACCACCAATCATTAAGTTAGCTTATTGAAGCTGTTTGAACAATAAAACTGCAACAATTCATATATGAAGCACATACATAGATGACTGTTCAATGCAAACTCAATTTGAAGTATAGAACCGTGAATACCACAAAAAACTTGTACATAATGTTTTAACCATGATACATAAGACGGTTATGTAACTACATAACAACATGTCTTTCTCTCTCCCATTACACTAGTAATGTACTACAAACAAGTGTTTATACGGTTCTTACGATTCTCTACTTAAAATTAGTTAATTATTGAGCAGGTCCCCACATATATAAAAGATAAAGGCAATAAACCTAATAAGTTATTAGAGAAATATGCTTATGGCATCTTTCTTTAAAGTGAGAAAGTTGCATTATATGCTTAAGGAGCCCATAGCATATTTTTCAATGGTCCCGATTACCTTTCAACAGCTTTCAGAATCAAATGATCTTAAATTCAATATCAAGAATTTATTCTCTGTCAACATACTTAAAGATGAATTATTGATACAAATTAGATGCCAGATCCAACTCAATAATTTTAATTTAAGATGCATCTAGTTGACCTAAGAAAATAAGGTCTGCAACCAAGTATTCAGTTCATATTATCCTACTTATGTATAGCAGCATCACTCAAATACTTCATGATCTTAATAACCCATATACAGTTCTTTTAAAGGGCTTTGATTATACTAAAAACATACAACTTATCTCCATTGCAGATCCAATTACAGTAACACATGGGTTCATTAGTTGAGTGATTATACAGATATCAAGATCAAATCATACCAATTAACATAATAATTACTAAATTGGGGATAATCAAAATTCAAACCTTAGCAGTGTACTCCATTTCTGCAAATTTGAAAGCAATGCCAAGGCAACTAAACAGCACAGACACCAAAGAACACGCCTCACAAACGGCTTCAATCGCAAATCAACACAAACCTCATTACCACCACCCTTTTTGATCAAATCCGATATCCCCTCAAACGCCTGTGCGATCGAAGAAAGAGGGTTTCCGTAACATCTTCATGCTTCATCTTCCGGATCCTAACACTTCACAAATCGAAACAAACGATCAAATTATAGTTGTTGGTCATCCGTACCCTAGAAATTAGATCAACAAATTTCGAAAAGAATACTGAAAAAGAAGAAATGGGTATTGAAATTAAGGAGGCGAATACTTTTCTTGATCTCTGTTGGAGGTGAAATATGAAACGAGAGACATTGATTTTGCTTCTGAATATTTTAGGGTTAGAGTAAACCCTAGAAAACAGGGGATTTTGTATGTGTTGAGATTGGGGGAGATGATGATGATGGTGGTTTTATTTCGCGCCTTCGACGAAAATGGAAGTTTGCGTGTTTATGATGAGTCGATTATTTATATTAGTTGTAACGGTTGACCATGTACTTTGTTGACCTAAACGGTTCCCACTACTAGATTATTAATAAATGATGGAATAGACCTTTTGAATAGGCCCGTGGATATTATCCATACCCGATTCACCCGTCCGACTTGATCTCATCTGTATCCGAAGAAACTCGACCCAAACAACCCGAAAACCGATTAAACGATTCTTATTCAGATCGGATTTTGGATAAACTTTCAAACCTCAAAAACCCGAATAACCCGAACCGATTAACCCGAAATTCGAATAACCCGATCAACCCATATTATATTAAGTAAATTGTATGGATATACTTGTTTAGATTGTCCAAATTGATCAAAGTGTTTGTATACAAAAATATAATTAAACATATTTTATAACTTATAGAAGTAAACTAATTTAAGTCCACTAATTTTATAAGATTTTAAATAAAAACCCACTAAAATCTACTAATTTAACTCTATTGTTTAATACCCGAAACCCGACCCGAACAACTCAAAACCGATTAAACCAATTGTTATTGGGGTCGAGTTTCGAATAGACTTTCAACGTTAAAAAACCTGAATAAGCCGAACTGGTTAACCAAAAACCCGATTAACTAACCTGATCAAAAACCCTATTTGAATTAGGTCGGTAAACGAAGTGAACAAACATATTAGCTTTTATTAAATAAATGAACGAATATGGACACTTAAATGAATAAGTTTCTTGGTCATGTTTGTTTCTTAAACAATGAACGTGATTATGTTTCTTCTTTAATTTTCTAAACGAATTTAAATTAACATGTGTGGATGTAAATAAACAAAGAAAATGAATGTTTTTTTTTTTGTTAGCTCTTTAGTTGATTACTCTAGGATTGGTTCTAAACTCTTAATGGTTTGACTTATGATGGATTAATTATTATTACTAATAATTAGTAAATAAATTTAAATGAATATGCAGACGAATGAACGTAGATAAACAAACATAAACTAGGATAACAATCAAATATAAACGGATGTTAATTAAAGGACAAAAATAAGCCGGGCATGTTTATGTTTGTTTATTTAGCTAACAAACATAATTTTTTGTTCAAATTCGTTCGTTTATCATATAAACATACGCACAAAAACTTTCTATCTAACTGTATACTGAACATCAGATTCCTTGATATGCCTACTACAAACAAAATCTTATTGGTTTTCTTCTTAAAATTGGAATAATGCTTTAAAAAGTTGGTCTTCCTTCTTGTAATAACATGCTATTTTTGGATGTTAAAGATGGTTACATTGCCGGATAAGATGATATATATAGAATGACTTATGTCAGAATCCTCATAAATTAGTCAAAGTTGGAAAGATCTCCATCAGGTTTCACTCAATAGTTTATCGGTTAAATCAATTCGAGCAATTCACTCTATTAATAATCGAAACCCGCTGTTACCTGTAAAAAAAACTATCATTGGGCCTTGAAAAAACAGTTAAAACTAGTGAGGATCTTACCTGTTGGGCCTTGACCTTAATGATCTCATCAGCAACTCAAGCAAAGTAAAACTTCCTTCTGATGATTGAGTTTTTCATTGGTCCAGATGGGTCAATCAAGACTAATATGTTCGCTTGGAGAGCCGTCTCTGAGCTAATTTCGTCCAAAGCCTCTCTTATGAAACGTGGTATTGTAAATGAAGTTACATTGTCTGCTTGTAGATTGTACGAGGAGAACGCGGATCACATTTTGGTCAATTGTGATATAGCTCATATGGTTTGAGACTCGATTTTCACTTGGATTAAAATGCCGAGACCTTAAATCACCTCAGTGGAATTTCTTCTTCATCAAGTTAACTGCCTCCCAGGGTCGAGTGGTCTCAAAAGTCTAATTTATGCCATTTTTCTAATCTCCTTGTGGTGCATTTGGAAGAGTCGAAATGAGAAAACTTTTAACAACAAAATAAAAGGTGCGTTCGAGATTATAGGCGATATCAAAACCCTTTCATACCTTCGGATTAAAACTAGAGGAAGGTCGGGAATCTAGATTGGAAATGATGGTATAAATTTATGTTTTAACTTCTTGTAGTTCCTCTCGCTAGCTTCTTGCTAGATTTTTTTTAATGAATTTGACAGTTAAAAAAAAGGTAATTATCTTTTAGAATAAAAAATACAAATAAAAAAGGTCATAGAACTATGCCATGTATCCTATAACATGCCAAGTCAAACAATTAGTTAAAAGAGAATGATAATGAATCAAACAATTAAAAGTTATCTTCTCCTAAATCGTTTTTATCATAAAACTGAAGTTATTAATGCAACAAATGGTTTTTGTAGCCACAATTAACAGGTTAATTATTTATAGAGAAAGGTACATAAATAGTTCCTATGATTTGACCACATTGTATGTTTGGACTTCAGATTGTAAAATTATAAAGTTATTCTAAATTTTTGTATAGACATTGTAAGTTTGGTGCTCAAAATTAAAAAAATTACAAAGTTAGTCCAAACTTTTATATGAGCGTTACAGATTTGGTCCCTAAAGTTAAATTAAAAGTTAATTCAAACTTTATAAAATACATATAAACTAAAAGAATTTAATGTTAGAGACCAAATGTACAATAAACTCATAAAAGTTTGAACTAACTTTGTAATTTTTAAAATTTAAAGACTAAACATGCAATCTTGTTAAGCCATAGGAACCATTTATGCAATTTTCTTTTATCTATATTAAGATTTAGAAATATAAACAAGAGATTGTTTGCCGGTTGATAAAAAAATAGGGATGGCAAATTGACAATTAAACCTGAACCCGATGAAATACCCGAAACCTGAGACATTTGGGACGGGTATGAGATCGGGTAAACGAGTATGAGACCGGATATGAGATTCTTATTTATAATTTTTGCGGGATTGAGACGGGTATGAAATTACATGATATACCCGTTTACCCGATTATATACGCAAAATAATTTTTCGTATTTCTTTTGTTATCTTAAATAATTATATTTATGTTTAGTTATTTTTAACATATTATATTATATTTAAGTTTTTTAATTCTAACATTCCTTTCTTTCGATCAGCATACTACTCAAATAATTCGACAATTAGACTTTTCATTTTTTTTTGAACCTTAGCTACTATCAAAAGAGAGTCAGCGACATATTATCAAATAGATTTAGTCGAAAAGAGATGACAACAAATAGATTTGGCCGAAATGTTAAATAGTTACCCGACGGGTATACCCAACGGATATTATACATGAAAAAACGGGTATACCCAATACCCGAAGGGTAAATACCCAATACATGCCCGACGGGTAGTGGCTAGGTATAAGACACTTTTCTAATCAAGTATGAGTTGGAATTACCTAAATCTGTAAGAAACCATCACCCCCACCATCCCTATACACTTAAAAATCACATATAACAACGTTATCATGCGCATCAATTGGATATTTTTATCAATTGATGAGTCAAATAAATTCGCCATTTCTAGATTGCAGTGAATATTTATCAATTTATGGTTCAAGTAAATTTGCCATTTCTAGATTGCAACTTTGTAAGGTGTAAATGTTCATTTCAAAGAGTTGACTTGCTTTTTTCAAATGGTTTTTAACTTTGTAACATGATGGAGTTCATTTACTTCTTAATTTGTATGGGACCGAACATTTCAAAAGTACGTATATGATTAAACTATGAACTCTATGTTATGAAGGTACATGCAATAAAACTTGACAAAAAAAGTTACAATAATAAAGGTGTGTTCCTATATAACATTCCATTAATACACACCGACAGGTCAAGGAAGATTGCTTGTCTGGTGACGGCAAGACATCATAAGGGCGACATCTACTTACATATAACCTATCGCTAATGCTTCTTGACACGACATGAGGCTTATGAAGAACCTCAACTCTGACTCCATACAAAACACACCCCCTGCAGTGTAAACCATGAACATTGAACTACCAGTACTCGTATCCTCAACAATAACAAATCTCTACATGTAAGCTATTAGCACAAAAGCTAATTCCATTTCAGCCAAGACATGTATACTAACAAAAAAGCCTTAAAAAGTTTTGATGAGCAACACCCCAACGCTAAAAACTTAAAAAACTCCTGACCTTGATTGATGACAGTAAACAAAGATTCAAATAAGTTAGATCCACATAAAAACAACTGCAAAAGTAACAAGAAAAACGAAAGACTTTAAATGCATTTCAATTTTACTCTCCCATAAATCCTATAAAGTATACGCACTCGGAAATAAAAAGATAACAGAGCAAGTGCATACACTTCAGGTCACCCATGAAAAGCACAAAACAAAGCGAATATCCACGAGAGAGGGAGGAAGGAGGAAGAGAGAGAGGGGGGGGGGAGACCACTGTTTAAAATGTAAAATCCACCACTTTTGTTCGAGCTAGTCTTCAAACTCATGCATATGGTCCAGTAGATAGTTCGCAGCCAATTCTTCATTCTTGTTGCATGCGAAAAACACCTCCAGTACTAGCGCTCTGTCAAATCCCATTGCTTCGAGCTGATGTTTCAGGGGAAAAAAATAGAAATTGATTATTTCATTGATTTTCTACCATTGATGTTGTACTGTGTAAGCATAGAACTTGGTCACTTACACGTTCAATAGCTTCACGTTCCTCTGGTGTAACTGTTACTGCCTGTGGCATCCCCGCTGCCAGCTGTCCAAACACATTCCTGCAAGATCACAGCTCGGGGTCAAACATTACATTTTGTTTTATGGGTTGAACTGGGTCATGTTAGGTTGTCCCGAAGCATTTCTAGTAACATTTTTATAAACTAGTATGCAAACAAGATTACTAAAACTATTATTGCAATGATAATATCCTTTTGAAATAGTTGACCTGTTTCTTTTTTGGTTAATTGGTTTTTTTGTTATACACATTTGACTCATTAGGACCCAAAAAAAAAACCATGAGTAGACCCATTAACAAGTAAGTTGACCCAAAGGCAGAGATAGGTAAAAAAACATACTCTCCTCCTTCAACAGGTTCATTGATTAAGCGAAGGAAATCAGCCTGATGCTCTTGGATGAGTCTCACCAGCTGAGGATTTTGCTTCCCTAACTCTTGGAGCATTGGCTGTACACATAATCATTTACAAGTCTACACAGACACAATGAATAATAACAAGAATACTTATATAGAATAAATACCTGCAAGATTTGTGGATTAGCTTGAACCATTGCACGGAAAGCTTGAAACTGTTGGTTGTTGCGCAGGAAATCCAGGTTGCCACCAGCACCTGCAGGTGCATTCCCACCCAAGTCCGGAACACCCTAATCACATTTATAATTTTATTATTTAACATATTATATATTATCAGAGAAAAATCAAACTACAATAATGGACAGCTCATTAACATACCTGAGGAAAAAGATTCAAAGGATTAGCATTTGGCCCAGTTGAAGGAGCTGTTGCTGCTGCTGGCTGTGTGGGCTGAACCGTGGACGCAGCCTGAGCTGCTGCTGCTGCTGCAGCTGGTGCTGGTGCTGGTGCTGGTGCTGGTGCTGGTGCTGGTGCTGGTGCTGGTGCTGGAGGAAGATCAGCTGACTCAGGTATGCCCTAACATAGCATACAATATGATCACATATTACATACGAATACTTTCATATGCATGTATAAAGATTTATAAGAGACGTTAAAGATTTAGGTTTTACAGAATATAATATTCAACAGCTCTTTCTGGATTGTTGAAAGCAGCACGAAGGGCACGGACAACTGTATCCCTATCCCAAGTACCTCCACCCATATCAAGAATTTGCTGGATTGCACCCTCTAAATTGTTTCCTGACACCAGATTTGACGCTACTTCCCCATACACATTCTCAGATGATGGGTTTGTGGCCGGAGTTGATGACCTATTTCATATATTTAAAAAAACCAGCTTGCAAAAAGAAATAAAAATAAATATCATATAAACAGAAGCTTAAGCTTACGGTGCCACGGTTGCAGGAGGTGGAGGAGGTGCTGCCGCCACCACAGGAGTGGGATCAGGAGCTGCCCTTGTCTCAGACGCCTGGTTTTCACATAACATGATTACTAAAACCAATGAAAAAGCTTATACAACTTTCACGACTACACTATTAAAAGTTTCATAAACCCTAAATTGATACCTTTGGGACAGTTGCAGCTGTTGAAGCTTCAGCGGGGGAGCTCTTGTTCTGCTGGTAATTAAATGATTAAGCATATATGCTTCAATTCTAAAATGCGAAAAAAAGTGTTTATGAGATGCTAAAAAGTTAACTTTTACCTTGGATAACATGATGACAATAAAATTGTTTTCAGAAACTTTATTTTCTTCCATTGTGGTGCCATCTTTTAGCACTTTACCCTGATGAATGAGCATTTGCTGTGCAGCTGGATAAACATCAGACCCCTGCACAGTTTCTATATTTTTCTTCACATCTGCAACCTGCATGACCAAATTTAATCACATCAAGCATGAATTCACATCAAACATGAAGCTTCAATCACATCAACATGAAGCTTTAATCACATCAAACATGAATTCACAGTAAATTAACAAATTCAACAATTCCATATAGCACTAGTAGATTCTAAACAATAATTTATTGGCTGCTTTTTGTGAAGATTACTTACTCCCCAAATCAGATTTATTCATGTCCAAACAAGCACCTAATATACAATTGCGCAAGCAATCATGGTTTCACATTCCAATTTGATGAATTAACAGCAATTTGACACTAGCAGCAGCAACAAAAACACAATATAACTTTCAACTTCCAACTCAAAGGCTACTGGTCGCAATCGCATAACATAAACTTCGCAAGGTCAAATTCCGGATCAAATACAACACAAAACCCTGAATTCTAATCAATCTCACACAGAATCATGTTCAAACAAATAACTAAACGTGCAATTGCACAAGTAATCAACGGTTTCAGGTGAACTAAGAGTAGCTGACACTAAAGGCAATATAATTTTCAATTTCCAACTCAAACCCTACCAAAATACCAATGCTAAATATAGCGATCACGTAAGCAAAAAGCAAAAACTAAACTTCGTAAACTAAAATTCCGGATCACATACAACATAAAACCCTAAATTAGTAAATTCTAATCAATCACACACAGAATCACGTTCGACCGCACAACCAACACACAATTGCACAAGCAATCAACGCTTTCACGATCCAATTTGATTAATTAACATCAACAGAGACTAACATCAGCAACAAAAACGCATTCCGATTTCGATTCCAACTCCAACTATTACAATCCCATAACCAAAACAAAAACTAAACTTCGTAGTGCAAATTCCGGCACAAACACAACACAAAACCCTAAAACTCAAATCAAGCACACATAGAATCACTCTCACTCTTTCATTCAACTAAAAACACAAATCAAAACCAAAACGCACCGTATCCTCGGGTTTCACATCAATCTCAAAGTGAGTCCCCTTCAACGTTTTCACGAACAGCTTCATCTTCAACACCTCAACACAATCACACGCTACCGATCTGAATAATAATAAAACAACGGCCGTTGAAAACAAAAAGCGATCGGAAACTTGAAAGTTCGAGAAAGAATATATGAAAAGTGATCGGAATCGATCGTCGTCTTTGCGTCTGTATAGAACAATACGTTGGCAGAGGTGGAGTTGTTGTCACGCGCTTGGGGTTCTGCGTGTATAACACGCGGTGAGGTTTAGGCGTTGTGTAGGCGCGTGGAGAGAACGGTGGTGTGGGGATGAGGATGAAGTAACCTAGATTTTTGTGTTTCATAATTCATTCATGTTTATCTTGCTGGCGAGTTCTACGGGTTTGCATTGGGCTATTGATTGGTGCTTAAGGCCCAGGACCATTTTCTTTCTTAAAGTCCAGGCCCATATAAACTTCTTACGTTTAAACCATGTGATTGCTAAGAGCCAGCCCATATGATTTCATATGCTCTAGGCCCGTATGCTATCTTATGCTCTAGGCCCATATGGTTATATTGTAGAGGGGTGTAAATGAGCGGAACTGATTCAATCTTGACTAGCCATGTTACAGAATTGACTAGCCATGTTACAGAACTTATATTATTAGTGTTATATCATGTGTAATTAATATTACATATTGTCAAGTAACTAGGTTTTAACCAGCACGCTCAGGGCCTTTTCTTCTTAATTAAAAAAGAAAAGGAAAACGTAAATGTCATTCCCGAAACTTGAACCTGGCTAGGGAGCTAAATCAGATGCACGTTCTATCTTCTGGTGAAGACCTCCTTTGTTAATCTCAGTACTTGAAAATTAATATACGTAGGACCAAAGTGAAAATAAAAACATTGAAACCAATAGAAAAGCGACACATAATAAAAAGATGAGACCTACTACTAACATCGCTAATTATAAGATGACAATTTATAGTTTTATATATAAATAAATACTAAACATTTTGAACAATAAACATATGGTATTTTTAAAGATATTTCAACTACACCACTTGGGTGATGCTTCTTTATTTCCCGCCAGAAGTCAATGCACATCACGTGATTCTTTGACCTTTGCTTGCAAAATATCACAAACCTTAATTGGCATAATAATGTGCTGTCACAATTGGCTGGTACTACATAACCGATCTGATTGATTACTTTTGAACCTTACAGTTTTGAACGATTAAGCCTGTTGCACAAGGTCGTTGGTGACTTGGTTAGAATATAAGACTAGTTTTCTAAAATTTATATTATATTTTCTTTTATTTTCAAGTTCTCTCTTTCTAATTAGTATCCAATGTCAAATTGCGATATAAGTATGCATCTATGCCATTTGACACTGCTGGCTATACATTTATACCGTACAGACGAGTCTAGGTCTGGAGTGAGTCGTAATAACACATTACAATGCTCAGTTATATCATTCTACACTGTGAGGTTACGTATGCCAAAACCTTACGCTAATAAATGGACACCAATCCCTCATTAGTAGACACGCGGCTTTCTCATCACTTCCTATGTTTTTTAAGTTGTTTTTGGATCTCCAAATAACCAATCATTTAGTAAAACACATAGCTTCCAACATTGATCTCTTCTTAGATTTAAGCCTAGAAGAATCCATAGATCCATAAGAGTTTTTGGAGAACGAGAAGAATGAAACCCAAATTCAACCAATCATAGCAAACAAGTCCCATAATTTCACTACTATTTCATTGCATCCGGACACACAATCAATTTTTCCATCTAAGTATCACAATAGGACATAATAGAGGGGATATAAATACCTTTGCAACTTAAATTAACTCTAGATTAGAGATGCTCAGATGAACCAACGACCGTTCAAAAAGGATCAACTCTAGTTGGAAGGTGATCCGACCATTTCCCACTTTTATCCTAATCGCCTAAGAGGAATAGTGTCGGATCCACGATTTTCATCAACCGAACCGGTACAAAAACAAGCTTGTTTATAACGAATCGGGTAAAAATAATTAAACTTAAATAAAAGTATTCAATACTTGTTCACATACTAATACTAATAAATCATATAAACCTACAACATATCAATATATCATCACATTTCATATCAATCCACCCAATAAACCGGGTAACTAATCGGACTTTTCACCGGATCCCGGATCGGAGTTAAGATCAAATCCAAAAACGCCATCGTTTGCACCAAATCTCCGGCACTTTCTCTCCGGCGACCGTCGTTAATCTCCATAAAATCCTCCACCTCAAACGCCGGAGTCACCAAACCATAATCCCTCTCCGGCGGTGGCACGACGGTGTTACCTACACAATCTCCGGCGACTTTCTTCTGATAATATTTTAACCCCGCCTGTAACCGCTGTAAAATAGCCAAAAACTCCTCTAACTCACCGTCCTCCGCCGTCACTCCGCCGTTGGAACGCTTTTTCTTGCCGGAAGTTCTACCGTCTCCCTTTAACTCCGGCCGCTTTTTCTTTGAAGTTTCCATTATACAGAAATGTTTGTTGAGTAGTCTCCGGTGGAAGAAGATAACGTGTTATTTAAAGGTGGAAAAGTGATGACGTAATGTCGTTTGGTATTTGTGACGTTTGATTCTTTAACGTGTTGGGAATCCAATGTTATGGCGTCATACCGAAGGAAGGTGCTAGTAATTAGTCATTGTTTATGTTTAATGTTTAATTAATTAAATTAATCTTTTTTTGAAAGGGGGACGAATGTTTCAAGCGCGGCTACCCAGGTAAGTCCGTTGATGGAAATGTCACTATTGTGCTGCAAACACAGACAACTGGTGACCCGCCGCCAACCATTTCAGTGAAAAACTCATTGGTCAATAACTCATCGTGGTAAAATTTTAGACCATTTGAAACATATTATATCAAGTAACACTCGAAATTATAACCTTTCCCGTTAGAATGTCATGACTCTTTCCAAACCCATTAATCTATGGCCTATTGGCAAAAAAATAGTTTAGTTATTTCAATTTATTTAGAAGTATATTAGAAAAATATATGTATATTTATTTTGTTATATTTAATCAAGCACGTGATATATTATTACTATTCTATCTAATGCAACTAGTTAATTGACATATTTTAAACATGTATGAATAACAAAAAACTGAAACTACCTAAATCTTACGCATGTTGTTTTTCATATTATTAATTTTATGATTATTGAATATGTTATAAAAACTAGCTTTGGATACTTACACTACGTGAAGAGAAAGTAAGGTTAAACGCGTAACATGTTAACATCGCGATAAATAACTACGCCACATCCCAAACATAAGACTATAACTTGGAAGCATGGACTGACATATTAACCTGCCCTAGCGACCTAGCTAGCAATAAATATAATGGTTACAAATTTTCAGTCGTTTAACATTCACTATTTGTACAATAATAATAATAAAATGTGAAAAGTATATCAATATTCTAATGTTTTTAATTGAATCTTATTGTGGAACAGTAAATATTTTAATTGTACTAACTAAAAGAACTAATTTAATCATAGTATAGAAAATTAAACATTTGACCAAGGTATTTTACAATATCATCTTTGCTGTATTGCCGATACGCCTGTCGATGATATGTTTGAAAACAATAAGTTCATCGCTTTGCTTTTCCTTAAAGAAAATATCAAGGGTGTGAGATAAAATAAAGTCTTAATATATATATTTAATGTGTAAAGTTTTTATAATCGGTTTCTTTTAAAATGCAACGTCTTAAATATTGAATTTGTTTATATTATAACTTTGACTCGTGTTATAAAATAAAGTTTTAACTAAAATTTAATGAAGTTTTAAGTACTAAAAGAATTTATTCTTTTTACAAAAATAAATAAACTAAAATTATTATGTTTAAGTATTTCAGAACTCAACGCATATGCCCATCTAACTTACTTCTAATTTTATATCACAACAAATTTACGCAACCACATTATAGATTAGACTCGAACCCTTTACCCTAGGAGTAGCTTCACCACTTTAATATCAAGACGAGCTTCACTACTTTAACCTAAAACGACTTACAATTAAACCACTCCCACCCATTTAATAATTACTTTTTAGAAAGCTTTTAAATAGTTTTGTTTGAAAAACTTTTGAAACCACCTGCAATATCCGAGTAAGTCTTTCTGTGAGAAGATATCAATTGCTAATACTGATTTGACGCTTCAAAGCTAGCTAGTCCAAAAACACCATGAAAAATGAAACTAATTATTATAAAACAAAAAAAAAACCAATAGAAAGAGTCGTGTTGGAAAAAATGAAATTCTTAGTGAAATTTGGAGCTAAAACCATAATGATCTCGAACGTAAATCAATAACCTCGTACCATTCGATTAGAAGATCAACTCCACTAGCTTTTAAGAATTATTACAGCTATAGTTTCCACATGCATAAAGTAATTCCTAGTTCCTAGATGCCTTATAATTCCAAGTTGAATAATAAAATTAGAAAAACAAAATCTGTTAGTACATGAGTTTGTTTGGTTTGATTTAGTTAATTAGTTTAAAATTAAAATCAAAAACTGTTATTTTGGTTTTTATATTTTTAAAATTGTTCGGTTTTGGTTTTTTAGGTTTTTGCTTTGGTTTGATTCGGTTTAGTTCTATTATTTGAGCTTCAAGTTTTCAAAGAGAAAATTGATCCAAAATAATGAATCTGAACTAAAAACTATAGGCTTACATCACTATATTGACATTATATTATCTACAATCTATATCTATATCTATATATAACATAAAATCTATCTATAACATATAATAAAAGAATAACTTTTTGTTCAAATGGCTTCTAATTAGACGATACACGTAAACATTTCTTCATGACCTCCTTCAATTGGAATTCTTTTAATTATAACCTACATATTATTTTCAATAATAAACTCATACGTATATATAAACAGTTTTAATTGATTTTACAAATGATTGAATCTCAAATTTCTAATGATTGTGGATTATTCTTAGAAACCATAAATTCATACAATCAACTACTATTACTGTTTCATTAATTGATTTCTTTAATAAGATCTTTTAAATTGCATATGAATTATATTTACTTTGATAACAGAATTTTTAAATATAAAAAATTTTAGATGTCTTCATACTTTCTTATTTATTAAATTATATTTATCACTGTATTTTAAAAAAAATATGTTAACTATCTACTGACGTTACTATTTTTATGACTAAATTTTTTCACAAACACATAATTACATTTTCTAGCACATCTAAATTGTCGTTTATTTTATTTATTATAAATTTAGTACTTATCTTTAGTTTATACAAACTAACTATTTTTAAAACATTCATTTATACGATCATTATCCATGTACACAAATTCTTTAAACTCTTCTTTTAAAATATCGAGATTGTCGAATCTTAGTATTAAAATTTAGAGTCACAATCATATAGTAAAAAGACATAGGCAGGAATAGTTGTAAATTCAGCTGCAGTAAATCTCTCTCACCAACAAAAGTTGTTGTTTAATATTTATGTAATTTATGGTTTATTTTAAAACATGTTTCATAACTATTAAAGAAGGTTGAATATAACAGTTTCTCTGCGAGTCTTCTACCACAAAGCCCAACATAATTTAGTCCTGGAAAGTTAATGGACCATCACCTTCACGTTGGTCGAAATGGGCTTAACCAACCATTTCGAAAATGAAATTGGGATCTGGGAGGCCAGGAGGGGGCTATCTGGCCCAAAATCGGTCCATAAATAAAGGCGAACAAAAGAACCGGTTTGTCAATCGAAACAGAGGAACTAAATCGGTGCCATCCCAAACAGATCCTGAAAAAAAAAAACTACGGATTCTAAATTGGTTTCACGTTATTTAACTCAAACCGATTGTCCGAAAATGGTTCAAACCGATTGTCCGAAAATGGGTCAAATCGAACCGGTTCAAACCAATTCTTGATGTTGGTAGTTTTTTGAATGTTGTATAAACGGTTATTTCTAGCAATTTTGATCATTTTCTTGATTTGTAAAGTTCACTTTAACCTTGTATTTTAACATAGAATTATTAAAAACTTAGTTTTAAAAATAAAGTAATTGTTATGGGGAAAAAGAACTTGTTTAGTATTAAAGAAAAAAAATAAACAACTCTACATTTTTATTAATTACTAGAAATCGTAAACCATTTCGGATTGTCAATATGATAAACAGGAAGGCAGCATGGCATGTTGTGTTGGAATGTATCATGTATAGTGTATTTTATGAAGGCATATATCATGTATGGATGATGTGTATGATCACATATCCTTGATGTAGTCATGTTGGTGTATGCATTAAATAAAGGGTTCATTTGTTATTTTAGATGTCATGTATCATGTATGATGTATTTATAATGGCATGTATCATGTATGGAAAGTGAAAGCATAATACTAAAAAAAAGCAATTTCTTATATTCTTTTTATCAAACATGTCTTAACCTAATTTTGATATATAAAAACCTGATTTTGATAGATTAAAGTCTCATAATTCGTAAACAAGTAGAATTAGGCCCCCCGCGTTGCAGCGGGGACGTAAAACCGTAACACTTAGCACGTGGCACACCACGCTGGTGACCAGTAACACCAAAAAAATCATAATAAAAAATAAATAATAACGAAAAATAAAACCGAACAAAAAGTAGATGTAAAAACATTGAACTACAGAAGCGAAATATAAAACTTATAAAACAATAAGTAAGTCAATCTAGGGCCAGTAAGTTGTGACGGGGTCGTTAACGGGGAAAATAAGTGTAAAAACGTTGAACCACACATGCATACTGATGTGATCTAGATTAAATATATATATATATATACATATATATATATATATATATATATATATATATATATATATATATATATATATATATATATATATATATATATATATTATACAAATATTTCTTGCATTTTAAATAACTTTTGGTTAATTTTTATTAAATATTACTCATTATTAGCCCATGTTTATATTTTATAGGTTTCAAGAGACCACGAGCTAAAATGTTAAATTTTTAACTAAATTTGAGATCGATGAGTAAAACTTTGAATGTATTACATATCTTATGAACATTCATTTTGTTTAAAGCTAATCTTATAATTAAAACTATGGATCTAAACCAAAAACGAATTTAACATATAAAATACCAAACAAAACTCAAAGAGGTTAAATGCTAGTAGCACACTAACGTAAATAAATCATGCTTCTATTTTATGGTTTTGTTTCATTTAATTATTATTGGTCTAGCACTTTCATTGGTTTAATTCATGTATTGTTTTCACAACCTATGGAGAGATGAGAATTAAAAAAAAAAAGACTAAAATATAAAAATCAAATGGACTGGGCCATGCTTTGTACATTCAAATTATCATTTTGTTGTTTAACCGGAAGCCCACACGTGTGATATTTAAACAAATTGAGCCATTATCATGAAAGGTTATGTTAAGCATGGGAAAAAAAAGAGAAACCTAATTCAATCTCGTATGGAAAGGGAAGAAGCAGCGACGGAAATTAAAAAAAAACAAGGGGAACAACAGAGAAGGAAAGAAGAAAAAGTTCAAGATTTTAGAGTTGTTTGTGACAAGGGTTGAGAATTAACATTCGCTTTGCATTGTTTATATTTTTATTTTATTCAAACTCGACTTTTGTTTATATTTAATCTTGAATGATAAATATTTTCGGATTCAATTTTGTATTGTTTATGATTAATATTGACTAAACTTTTGATCTACCTAGGTTGGGTTGAAAACTAACATGTTTTGATTAAATATTTGGTTTTGATTTCGTATATTCGTTTATTAATCTTAGAACTTGATTATTTCTCAATTAAATATGGACACGTGTATTGTTTTATGCTTGAAAGTTATTGCCATGCCCGTGTATGTTTGATCTTGATTGATTGCGTGATATCTAGATTAGGTTTGCACGTTAAAATTAATTACTTTGTGTTTTTAATTTACTTCGATTAGAGATAATCTTAGGAGTTTTGGTTATGATTTTGATAGTATCTGCAATGTGCTACTTTATCTAGAACCTCGGGGTGATAGATATTGCTTAAAACCTCCTACCTATTGCTTGTTAGGTTCAGATTTCGTGAGAGTGTGTTCGTCCTTTCTCTTAGGGTTGGAAAATATAATCTTAAAGACAATATGGTAGAAAACCTAAGGGTGATCTTTTATTATACATTTTAATAAACTATCTTGTGCTTCACACGTGTCTTTAGCTTTCTTAGGAAGCAGCAACGTACCTAGTTAACCCTAGATTCGTATTTTTAGAGATAGTCATACGAGTCATTCCCTTTATGTCATTACATATTAGTTGGATTCCTACCTAGGTAGTTATTTCACATATTTGATCGTATTCAAGTTTCCAAGTTTGAATTCTTAATTTGTTTATTTCATTCGTCGTGTTTAGGTTAATTAATTTTAGTTAAATTATTTATTTTGTTTATTAAAAAAATTACTTAAAAGAATTAAATTAATTAGGTTAGAAGTCGATAGAGGTTTATTATCGAGAGCCGCCAACAATGTCCACGGATTCGATATTCGGTCTTACCTAAACATTACTATATCACGATCGTTACACTTGCCGATTGTGTGAATTTTAGTAGGTAATTCCATTTTTAAAACTAAAATGTGAAAATCGTTTTTGCATTAAATTAATATATATTTTCACACATCACATACTATGGCGTGTTAACTCGAAAAATTTACACCGAAACGTAAACCGGTAAATTTATAAAATATAAAAAATATAAGGGACTAAATTTGAAAGTAATAAAAATATTGAGGATGAATTGTAAATTATATAAAATTATTGGGTTAAAATAAAAAAGTTAATGATTAAAAAAAGAAAGAAAAAAATAAGTACAACCAATAAAGCATACGGTGCAATCTTTAATGCATACAAAAAAGTATAGGGGGGGTTTCTAAGAAAACTATTTTTTATGAAAAAATTAAGAAAACCATTTATCCACCATTGATTTATGTAATCTATGGTTGAGATCATACAATGACAAGATTGTAAATAAATGGTGTTTAAAGGATTTAATTATAAGCTCATAAGGGGATAATAGGTAAAACATGTTTATAAATTATATGGAAACTTTTATTTAGTTAATTAAATTCCTAAAATCACTCGCTCTCTCTTTCAATTTAAACCAAAATTTTCTAACCCTCTCCTATTTACAAACATATTATAATAATTTAAACACTAAATCATACTAATTTTTATATATTGAAAGAACTAGATATAAATAGAGTAAGAAAAAAAACAAAGGAACCCCAGCTAAGTTACGTATTTGTAATCACGTTAAACAACAGTCACTTTAATATGTTACATTGTGTTACATATATGTAACACTATGTTACACACTCATGAAACACTGTGTTACGTATACGTGACCCATCAAACTTTAAATTCATTAACAAAATCGAATTTTAAATCTTCTAACTTACTAATTCACATTGATAAATTATACAATATATACAACCATTTTCATTTTCGTATATTTAAGTATAACACATATAACAAGGGCAAAACATTTTATTAAACTCAGAAATTGACCCATATATTGACGTTATTACATATATGTAACTTGATTTATACATATACTGCGTTATGTGTAACTTGATAAGTCACATATACGTAACACTAAAAAGTACACCGGAATCTAAAGAAAATTATAGTGAATAAATGTACAGCCATATATAAACGTACTTACGTATATATACCTTGACGATGATGAAGATGAACAAAAAAATCAAATATATATGAAACACCACCTCTTCTATTTGCTTTTGTAAGACAATAATTGACATCATATTTAAGTGTTACGTATATGTACCTTACATATGTGTGTCATTGAACAAAAATAAAAAAGGATATGGTGTATGTATATATGCAACTCAAATTACTATAAAAATATACGATTGTAAAAATTAAAAAAGAAAGAATATGAAAGAGAAAGATGTTCTCTTTCTGTGAAACCAAAGATGGATGAAGATGGTGTTTTTTTTTGGACCGATTTCTTCATTGTTCATCATCATCTTCATATTGTTCATAAAGTTCATAATCATCTTCGTCTTGATTTCATAATCATCTTCGTCTTGATTTCATAATCATCTTCGTCTCGATTTCATACATCTTCATCTCGAACTATTATCTTCATCTCCAGATCATAATTATCTCCATCTCGAGTTCACTTCATCTTAAATCATCATCTTCGTATCGAATTCGTAATCATCTACATTTGAATTCGTAATCATCTTCATCTCAAGCCTCATCTTCATTCTGGTTATCATCTTCATCTCGGTTCATCATCTTCATCTTGGTTCATCATCTTCATATATGGATGTGAGCGGTCTGTATGATCAGGTTACTTTTAGGGTTTTTAGATAGAGGTTGAAGAAGATTAAAGAAAGAGAGAGAAAGAGAATCATGTAATTTAAATTAAAAAGGTACCAAAAATAATGGAATGATATTTTACTAAAATACCCTTTAAATAAAAATACAATAAAAATAGTTATAAATAATTTGATTTGTTGAATGTGGTTTTTTTAGTTTTCTCATAAAAGTGTGATTTTTTTAGGATTCCTCCCATATATATATATATATATATATATATATATATATATATATATATATATATATATATATATATATATATATATATATATATAAGTCACAAAAGTAAATCTTATAATTAAATTCAAATTTGTTTAAATACAAGTGATTAATTTTTTATTATAATAGTGATTTTAGAAAGTGACATTTAATATTTTTTTTGGGGAATTTTGACGGTTAAAAATCTTTATTTAAGTGTTTAGATTCAAAGGTTGAGTTAGAGGAGTTGGTACTAGGTAAGGTGGTGGCTTTGAATTAGCGGTAACGGGCTCAGTTCCTGCGGCGTACCACTTTTTTAGTTTAGTTTTTTTTTCGTTTACTTTTCTTATATTTTATCTATTAAATTACTTTTTTCAATTTATTATGCCGTAACATGCAACACATAATAATGTCATCTATCTATGTTTCAATCTCAATAACCAATCAGATGCAACTTCATACGTTCTTTTATTCTTACGGTCCCGCCACAAAATGCGGTAAGAAAACTCGAATTCATGTTTCATACCAGTCGTTTTTACTACGACAAAACTTTTCGTGACTTTCTTTGTGCTTTTCTTTTATCGTACATTTTGATTTCCATATGTGAATCTACTCAACTACATACTCATCTCTTTAAGTTCTTAACTACGTCGATTTCACTATCGTAACCGGTTTTACAGCAACGTTTCAGCGTTGGTTATAAAGTTTGTAAACACAATCTTTATCATATTAATGTCATCGTAGGACCCCACTACAATGTACAGTGCTAAAAAAACTCATTCTTTTTTTATTTTTATAAATATTTTATATATCAGTGAAAAATATAATCTGTTAAAGAAAATTGAGAAATTATTATAAATATATAAAAATGTAAAATGATGATATTGAATTCTATAATGGATTTAGATTAAATCTGATACACATCGAGTATTGAAAGTATTTCTTTAAACACTTAGGTGGTGTTTGTATTTCCAAAAAAGATCTGTGCAGGCTATTCTGTCTGCGTCGCGCAGACATTGTCATCTGCAGACAATTTGTTTTT
Organism: Flaveria sonorensis; assembly: GCA_025506505.1. Classification (NCBI taxonomy): domain Eukaryota; kingdom Viridiplantae; phylum Streptophyta; class Magnoliopsida; order Asterales; family Asteraceae; genus Flaveria; species Flaveria sonorensis. The sequence continues at coordinate 3,765,186 of CM046434.1, forward strand.
CCGAAAATGTTTATTAAAAAACATCCGCGCAAGCTCTTCTTAGTGCAAATTTGGTACAGTTACTTCTAAGATCTTCTAAGGTCTACAGAGGGTCAAACACCATCACCCACCACCACCCACTGTCCACCACCACCATGACCACGATCACCATCCACGATCACCGTCCACCACCACGAGGACTTATTTGTAATTCCTTGAGATCGTTATAGTTAATTAATTCAATAATTAATGATAACCATAATAATAATAATAATAATAATAATGCTAATAATAATAATAAGTATATTAAGTGCTAATCTTGTAAATAAATAAATATATATACAAGTTTTACAATTTTTAGAATTTTAGAGAACTTGTAATTTATTTTTGGGCATAATATAACAAAAATATAAAGTACGGGGGCTAAACTGTAATTAATTTAAATTGAAACTTAAACTTTGGTTGTAAATTAACAAAATATAAACCGCAGGGACCAAATGTGTAACATTTTAAAAACCCAAACCCCCACCCTCGTTTTTCCGGCGGAAACTCCGGTGACCGCCGGCCACGCTCCGGCGACACCCCAAACCTCTCAAAAACTCATTTTTAACACAAAATAAAGGTACTAACCGGTTCATGAACAGGTTCGAACTCGAGTGTGTGAATTAATTCGAAACAGACAAGGTTTTACTAAGTTTTTCAACTCGAAACCGAACCCATTGAAGTTTCAATCCGTTATTACATTAAAGATCAATAACAATTCAATTGAACGACTACGAACGCTTATGTAATCATTTCAAAGTTATTGGTGATATCAATTTCACATTGAAACGGCTTAAACACGCGTAAATCAACCTGAAACAACCGAGAACAACTCGAACTTGTTGGGTGTTCAAACGGTCAAATTGACACTATATAACTGATGCCCAACACTCCATTTGAGTTTCTTAAACCCTCTGCACAATCAATTTCATAAAAAACACACACACACAAATCGTTCGATTCTAGCTACAGTCGCGACCCTGTTCGAATCTGTTTCAACTCGTTCTACACCGAATCAGGTAATTAAACTGTGGATTAGGCTCGTTTTTACATGGGGAACAAAAGCCCCATGGTTTAATTGGTTATAATCATCGATTAGTGGTCCAATTTGAGCGATTTCAAACCTAGGGTTCATACGAATTTGGGGAGATTTGGTGGGTTATGTTCTTAAGTTAACTTTTCAATTCTAAACCACAAACAGGGCCTTGGCCCGGCGGTTTGTGTGTTGGATTGTTTGGACAAAGGTCCCGGGTTCGAACCCGGGCCCCTGCCATTATATTTTTTAAAGGGTTTTGTAATATATAAAAATTCTGTAAAATATTTAAATAGTATTAATAATCATATAAAAACTATTTTTAATCAGAAAATTTATAAAATCATTTTCTTTTATATTTTATTGAAAATCTAAATTTAGAAATTTTCATTTCAAAATTATAAAAAAAAGATGCAAAATACAATTTATTATTAATCTTAAATTGTAATGAATTTTTACTAAATTTGTAATAATTCCTATTAAATAAATTCTTTATTGTTACACATTTATTTATAATATTTAAGAAAATAAATATACATAATTAAATGTACACTTATTTTAATTAATAAAATCACTTAAACCTGCAAGTTATTATTTTATTTAAATAGAAAATAATAATCTTTTGATAAACTTTTATTAATGGTTTAAATCACAAAAATTCTTATTTAATCATTTAAATATTTAAGCAATTATAAATTATACATATCTTATGATCTAAAATCATGGTTTGATGAGTTATAAATAATATCATTACAAATATCATCCAAAGGCCCAAATATAAACCGTGAACCGTTAACATAATAATAATCGTTGTTAATTTATGACGTCGTTCATCTAGGTTGAACCTTATCAAATCGTCGACGTATAATACAAGCCTTTCTTATTTGTCATCCTGTAATCCATGTGAGTTTTCCATGTGAGTTTTTCCATACCCCTTTTATATATATTTTCACACTTTGGGGTGAAACATGTTAACCTTATGATAAATGCACTTGTAAACTCGTTTGAATCTTGTAAACATTTGGGCAGTTCTTCTTATTTGTCGTGGTTAGTTGAACTCTTGTAATTACCATGTGATGACTATAATATGTACAATCATTAACTATTGCTAGCCTGGCGACGTCATAGATCTATGGGCCTGACAAGCCTATTTGGTGGCCCTAGTGTCGTATTCTTGAGCACTATGGGAACCAAGTACACTTAGCTAATCGTTTAATCTTGTAATCTTGTAATCTGTCAAGGTTTGATTGTTACATTTGTTCATCTATCCCTAGTTACTTTATTCAATAACCTATGACATGAATTGCCAACTTTGATATACATATATGTATGAAAACCTATGGAAACTCACCAACATTATGTTGACATTTATTTTTAACATGTTTCAGGACTTGTTACCGCTTAAGTGCTCCTGAAGACTTGATCACATCTAGGATTGGACCTAGAATAATAAAATGACTTATATTGTCACATGACGCTATGGAATGTTTTGTATTTATGATTGCTTGCATCTTATGTTTTATTCTCAATGCATGTTATGAACCTTGGTAATTAATAATATTGACACTTTGAAATAGCGTTGTGTGGCATGAACAATCTTAACCCTCACATCTCGACGTTTCCGCCGTTAAGGTTGGGGTGTGACAGATTGGTATCAGAGCCCATAACTATAGGGATTTAGGTTATTAGAAATGGTGGCCTAGACTATGGTTAAACTAGGGACCCTTTCTTGACTTTTGCTATGATCTTGTAAGTATGCTTATATGCCTATTACATGTTGTTACATGTTGCCTGATCATTCCCTTATGTGCTATTTGATTATATGTAGAAAATAGTGCCTTAGGAATATGCCTTAGACCTTGTTTACCCCAACTTCCTAAACCTCTTCTTATGCCTCTACGTTCTATCGCGTCTAATTTTTTTTCTAAATCTTATCCTCGACTACGTGTGGAAATCTACGTATCTTATCGAATGGAAAAAAAAAATTCCTTAGACGATAGGTCTAAATCTTGAAAATCTCATCGAGGTTTTAATTCTAATAGCCTTTAGGGAAGTGTGTGACTCATAAACACCTGTATCCTGGATTTCCTGGCAAAAGGCCCTCGGGCTAAGGCAAGCATTTCGTATAAATCTCATTACGAGACCTGTTATGCTTACCTGGGGGTTTCCGGGATGAGTGCAAAAATTATGGTCAACACACACATCTTCCTCAAGGTAATTGGGATTAAGTCACCTTGACGTGTCATGTTCCTATTGGCTATGTGGTACCAAATGGAACCATCTGGTTTATATTTAAAAAAAAAAATCTTGATTTCTTGAACTAGTTTATTACTGAATTCCAAAATTTTCTTAATTTCTATCTTATAGAATGTTCTCGTTATTGCCGAACTCGTTTTACTCCTCAATTCCTATGTTCAAACGTTATTATACGTTATGTGCCTCATGTATCTATCTCTATACCTTGATCAGCGTGTACATAAATCTTAATGCATATTTAAAGGCATTGTGTGCCTAAATCGAATTTTAAATTGTTACTTATGGTTTTCAAATCTCCTTAAAGTGTGTCTCATAACTGAATACTGCAAAAGTGGGATACCTGTATCTCGAGATATTTTGTCTAGGACATGTATACATATTAATCCGATTCGACTGTTGGATCCGTTTACCTGACTTGGAACCCATGAGATGAGTATCCGCTTATAAGTACGTATGTCTTTAATAAAGTTGTGGTTGACTTAGCACTTTGAGAAGTCAACGTATTCCCTTTGGATTGCGAACCGAACGTTTACATCTCATTGTTGTATTGAATCATTTTTGTCATTGATTTTGTTTTCCTGATTTAAACCATTCAAGATTTGAAAACCTATCACAAATGATTCGGTTATCCCGAACCGTAACCTTAATCCTAACGAGCATGATTTTCTTTTCTTATTAATGTTACATTGAAGTAATTTGAAGTTTTCTGAGTTTCTAGCTGATTTTTTTTTTTTTCTTTCTTTTCGTTTGCTAAGTCGAGTTTTGTGATAATATTGTGTGATAAAATCTTTTAACCGTTTTGCACCGTAGGAAATGCAAAAGTTGACAGGTCAACTTATGACTAAGGACACTCGTGTCTCCTAAATGAAACTATCTCATCAAAACAGGGGTGACTCCCTTACTTTGTTGATGACTTTCCATTCGCTATTATTGTTCTTATGAAATTTCATCATCAAGACAGGGGTGAATCCCTTACCTTGATGACCATTTCTTTCTTTTTGTTCTTATGAATTCGTATTTTACCAATAGAATTACCTCCTTAAAATAGGAGTAAATTTTGTACCTCGATGATGGTGTTAAATTTTTCTATTGTGTGTTTTATGAAATTTCATCATTTGGATAGGGGTGATTTCCTTACCTTGAGAACAAATTTCACTCATTTTTCTCATGGACTCGTATTCCACGAATGAAATGACCTCATCAAAATAGGAGTGAATCCCGTACTTTGGTGACAAATTTCAATTCTCGATTGTTTTCTTATTATTATGAAATTCAATCATCAAGATAAGCGTGAATTCCATACATTGATGATAATTTCACCTATCTAAATTTTATGGATTTGTATTTCCTCAAATGAAATGACCTCTTTAAAGTAGGAGTGAAATTATGTACTTTGATGAAGATTTTCAATTGGTTATATTTTGTTTACAAAATTCACCGTTAAGATGGGAGTGATTTTCTTTACCTTAATGGTAAGTTACCTCATCTTATTCTTATGGATCCTTAACAATGAGTTAGGATCAAGCTCTTACTTTAGTAGCTAAGAGTCATGTTTTGAGAACTACATCACCAAGTTAGGAGTGATATCCACACCTTGGTGACCATTCTCATTCTTTGATTTCTATTTTACCAAGGTCTTAAGACTCCTATTGACAAGAAACATGCAGTAACTTGAAGGGTGAACACCGTTACCTGATTTATTGGCGATAGAGTTCCAACCTACCAAGCTAAAGCATGATTCTTGAACTCAAAAGAGGTCTTTGTCACTTTAGGTTAATCTTAGTTTCCAAGACTGAAACATTTAAATCAATTTTTTTTTCTCTCACGCCTTTATGTTTCAATTTGTCGTTTGATCTAGCTTTATGGAACCTATTATTTCTTACTTAACGATCTTCATTTTGGGTTATCATCAAAACTTAATTGTACGATGATAACACTCCTAAAACAAATCTTCCTTACAAAATAAAGTCATTATAAATTTAGGTTTATGCTTTTCTGGTTATACCAATATTTCGGCTATGTTCATGGGTTTGATGAACCATGTGTGATTGTCTTTATCGAATATATCCAGAATTATTTAAATTTTAATCCGATCATGAGCGACATCCTTGTTCCATCCTTTAACCATAATTAAAAAAAAAATGCAATTCCTATTGTGGGTGTCATTTCTTGGGCTATATTTGAATTCTTAATCTTGAAAATCTCTACATCTCTACCGTGATTGAGACTTACAAGACTCGTTATTACATTCATTCTTGATGCGAATAAAAAGGTTCACGAATTTTCGGTTTAGCATAAAAAAAGGGCATAACTTGGTATATGTTCAAGTGCCTCTCATGTTCAAAAGTCAAAGCCAAACATCTGTATTCCCTTGAATCCTTTGTTTAACTTGAAGTTTCTGTGTGTAAAAGGAAACATCCATCGATGAAGTTTACCACCAATTTGCCTCATAATTCTAGACATTATAATAATACTTGGTTCATAGTTGATCGAATGACTAAACCAGTGCAATTTATATCGATTCTTGAGGAATATCGAGTCGAGAAATTGACTCGTATATACATCGACGAAATAGTCAACCACCGTGGTGCGTCTTAAAAAAAATCTTTGATCGTGATGGTATACTTATCTTTCGTTCTAGCCAAACCTTTAAATCGTCTTCGAAAACACAAGACAATCTTAGTACAATTCATCAATCAGTCATTTTATTTAGTAGCTCTTGGGATTCCTAAATTCTTCCGTTGATCAAGCTTTCTTACAATACAGGTCTTTCCTTTAGCATCAAGATGTCATCTCATTTTGTAGGTTCCTTCTAAATGGTTGAGTATATTGAGGAAGTGGCTTATAAGCTTAAACCGCTCTAAGAGTTCAGCATTTCTTATCCAACATTTCATGTGTCAAATCTCAAAAATTTATCTTGCCAATGATAACTTTCGTAACCTACTCGAGGAGTTCAAATCGCATGCATCTCATCAAGAAACCTGTAAAAATTCCGTAACTCCCCCGTAACCGAACAATGTACCACACCGATCGTCAAAGTTCGTTGGGAAAACAAACGTGGAGCTGAGTTCACTTGGAAACGCGAGGTTTACACGAAGAAGAAATATCCCTTTCTTTTTGTTTAGCTTTGTCCTTAATTTCGGGACGAAATTTCTTAAAGTTGGGGAGACTGTGACCTCTCGTATTTTTTTTATTTAACGTCGTTACCTCTTGTAAGAATTTTTTTTTTGATATTAATGCAAGTACGAGGACTTATTTGTAATTCCTTGAGATCGTTATAGTTAATTAATTCAATAATTAATGATAACCATAATAATAATAATAATAATAATAATGCTAATAATAATAATAAGTATATTAAGTGCTAATCTTGTAAATAAATAAATATATATACAAGTTTTACAATTTTTAGAATTTTAGAGAACTTGTAATTTATTTTTGGGCATAAAATAACAAAAATATAAAGTACGGGGGCTAAACTGTAATTAATTTAAATTGAAACTTAAACTTTGGTTGTAAATTAACAAAATATAAACCGCAGGGACCAAATGTGTAACATTTTAAAAACCCAAACCCCCACCCTCGTTTTTCCGGCGGAAACTCCGGTGACCGCCGGCCACGCTCCGGCGACACCCCAAACCTCTCAAAAACTCATTTTTAACACAAAATAAAGGTACTAACCGGTTCATGAACAGGTTCGAACTCGAGTGTGTGAATTAATTCGAAACAGACAAGGTTTTACTAAGTTTTTCAACTCGAAACCGAACCCATTGAAGTTTCAATCCGTTATTACATTAAAGATCAATAACAATTCAATTGAACGACTACGAACGCTTATGTAATCATTTCAAAGTTATTGGTGATATCAATTTCACATTGAAACGGCTTAAACACGCGTAAATCAACCTGAAACAACCGAGAACAACTCGAACTTGTTGGGTGTTCAAACGGTCAAATTGACACTATATAACTGATGCCCAACACTCCATTTGAGTTTCTTAAACCCTCTGCACAATCAATTTCATAAAAAACACACACACACAAATCGTTCGATTCTAGCTACAGTCGCGACCCTGTTCGAATCTGTTTCAACTCGTTCTACACCGAATCAGGTAATTAAACTGTGGATTAGGCTCGTTTTTACATGGGGAACAAAAGCCCCATGGTTTAATTGGTTATAATCATCGATTAGTGGTCCAATTTGAGCGATTTCAAACCTAGGGTTCATACGAATTTGGGGAGATTTGGTGGGTTATGTTCTTAAGTTAACTTTTCAATTCTAAACCACAAACAGGGCCTTGGCCCGGCGGTTTGTGTGTTGGATTGTTTGGACAAAGGTCCCGGGTTCGAACCCGGGCCCCTGCCATTATATTTTTTAAAGGGTTTTGTAATATATAAAAATTCTGTAAAATATTTAAATAGTATTAATAATCATATAAAAACTATTTTTAATCAGAAAATTTATAAAATCATTTTCTTTTATATTTTATTGAAAATCTAAATTTAGAAATTTTCATTTCAAAATTATAAAAAAAAGATGCAAAATACAATTTATTATTAATCTTAAATTGTAATGAATTTTTACTAAATTTGTAATAATTCCTATTAAATAAATTCTTTATTGTTACACATTTATTTATAATATTTAAGAAAATAAATATACATAATTAAATGTACACTTATTTTAATTAATAAAATCACTTAAACCTGCAAGTTATTATTTTATTTAAATAGAAAATAATAATCTTTTGATAAACTTTTATTAATGGTTTAAATCACAAAAATTCTTATTTAATCATTTAAATATTTAAGCAATTATAAATTATACATATCTTATGATCTAAAATCATGGTTTGATGAGTTATAAATAATATCATTACAAATATCATCCAAAGGCCCAAATATAAACCGTGAACCGTTAACATAATAATAATCGTTGTTAATTTATGACGTCGTTCATCTAGGTTGAACCTTATCAAATCGTCGACGTATAATACAAGCCTTTCTTATTTGTCATCCTGTAATCCATGTGAGTTTTCCATGTGAGTTTTTCCATACCCCTTTTATATATATTTTCACACTTTGGGGTGAAACATGTTAACCTTATGATAAATGCACTTGTAAACTCGTTTGAATCTTGTAAACATTTGGGCAGTTCTTCTTATTTGTCGTGGTTAGTTGAACTCTTGTAATTACCATGTGATGACTATAATATGTACAATCATTAACTATTGCTAGCCTGGCGACGTCATAGATCTATGGGCCTGACAAGCCTATTTGGTGGCCCTAGTGTCGTATTCTTGAGCACTATGGGAACCAAGTACACTTAGCTAATCGTTTAATCTTGTAATCTTGTAATCTGTCAAGGTTTGATTGTTACATTTGTTCATCTATCCCTAGTTACTTTATTCAATAACCTATGACATGAATTGCCAACTTTGATATACATATATGTATGAAAACCTATGGAAACTCACCAACATTATGTTGACATTTATTTTTAACATGTTTCAGGACTTGTTACCGCTTAAGTGCTCCTGAAGACTTGATCACATCTAGGATTGGAACTAGAATAATAAAATGACTTATATTGTCACATGACGCTATGGAATGTTTTGTATTTATGATTGCTTGCATCTTATGTTTTATTCTCAATGCATGTTATGAACCTTGGTAATTAATAATATTGACACTTTGAAATAGCGTTGTGTGGCATGAACAATCTTAACCCTCACATCTCGACGTTTCCGCCGTTAAGGTTGGGGTGTGACATTCTTTCATATAGTTGATATCATAGAATTTTAGTAAAATTGACATATCACTACAACAAAAAAGAGGCTAACGCAACCCTAGTAAAATGTTACATTAGGTCCTGAAAATGCTGCATACACCTAAAACAACCTTTTACCTAGGGCTACATCAGGTGCAGTTGCATTAGACCGGGGCTGCATCAGGTGAAGTTGCATTAGATATATAACATTTCTAAAAAAGTTGATTGTATTATTCAAATGCAGCTTTTTTTATGATGCAACCTTTTGAACATTAAAATGCAACTTTTTTAACTTATAAATGCGACTTTTTTAACTTAAAAATGCAACCTTTATTATAGCTTTATTTACAATAATGCAAACTTTCTATACTCAAATGCAACCATATTGTATTTTTGTTATAAAAAATGCAAAGTTTTATAAGGTAATGCAATATTTTTTTACAATTTCAGTTACAATAAATGCAACTTTGTTTACACTCAAATGCAACCTTATAGAACCAATGTAAGCACTACAATTACTATTAATATGTTTTAATATCAGTTATGCCATAACAATAATAATATAGATATCATAGATGGTCGTACAATGTACTTTAACATATATGTCAAAACTTAAAATAACAGTAGTTAAAACAAGTTGCAAATTACAATTATAAAAAGTAATTAGAATCTCCCCCTCATGTTAAATACTCTCAAACTCCAAGAGGTAGTTGCTCCATAAGCTTCCTCACCATAGCTTCAAAGTTTTCTTATTGGTTGTCTATATCTTTTCGTGCAGCTTCTAACTCGGCTTTCAACTGGTTTTTTCAACTTCAACACTTGCTTTGAATGATTCCATAAGGTCCCTCGGAATCATGTATGATGTATCACCGCCATTCACTTTTTTCAATAATTTATTGGTAACGCCTCTACCATATAGTCTACAATATCCATCATGCTCTTTGTTCATCACAACCGTATAAGGATCTATCGAAGCACTTTCATCTTCTAGGGGTTTATAGTTTTTATTTGTTCCTATAATATTAAAAAAACATATAATCAAAATAATTGAAACTTAATATATAAAAAACTATTATTTAATGTCTAAAATCAAAATAAACTACACATCAATGTTAAAAAAACAACTATTTAATAGCTATGGAAAAACAAGGGAGACTTATAAAAAGGAATATGTAGATTTACAAGGTAAGAAATAGTGTCATATGAAGGTAAAACTAAGTCAAGATAAGAAAGAGTTAACTACTTTAATCCAACTTATAAAAAATTTTCACCAAGCGGCAACACAAATGATTTCTTTCTAGAAGAAATAAAAACCATAAGGAGTAGAATAAATGGTACCACATCTAAACCTTACATATCCATAGTTTTTCACCTCCCATTCTTACCCATCTCAGTTTCAAGTAACTACTAATCTTGACATGTTCCTATTCTTCACTTGATTTAATTTAAGCAAGAATAAGCTAGTTTAGAATTTTTCGTAATAGCCCAGTAGGTGAATGTGAAGACCCAAATAAGTTGAGTGGGTTGGTTTTGTCAGGCAAGAAAGCAAAGATGTTAAAACTTATGTGCACTCCATATTATAATGACCATAAAAGCTTTCAAGAAGTTATACTCATTTTCATTCTAATCATTTAAAACAAACTATATATATATATATATATATATATATATATATATATATATATATGTGTGTGTGTGTGTGTGTGTGTGTGTGTGTGTGTGTGTGTGTGTTAATTGCTCTTCAGAGTCACAAAATTTAGGCAAAGTCATAGAATTTCAGCTCTATTCGGCTTAATACAACCATGTCGTCTTTTAATATAAAGAAAACTAGTTTAATGTTTCCTAAAAAACTAAATTGTAACAACTAAAAACTAACTTGATATTAAAATATAAATGTATTATGTCATTGAAATACGAACTTACAATTTTTATTGTTGTGTCATCATATGTATCAACATATGAATGTCCTTCGGTCCTTTTACGTGTACGTTCAAACAGTTGGGTCAAAATAGGTAAGTCTTTGTTTGGGTCCTTATTTTTTTGCATTCATGATAACAAAAATATTAACCAAAACTATATGACTATATAAATTAATAAAAAACATAAAGCACAAGCAAACAAAGACATATTACTATCTCATCACGAATCCTAGCAAAAGACCAGCTGTGTGCATATTTTTTTGAGACAAGCATATTTTCTTGGCCCGCAAATAACGTTTCTACACACATATTAATAAATACAACTTAGTTTACATCCCAAGACCACAAGAAATAACTAATAGTAGTAATAGATAAGTTGCCTAGAAAAATTACCGCCACATTTTTATTATTCCATATGCTCAACAATTGTAAAAATTCATCTTGTGGAATGCTTTTAGGTCGATTCTTCCATCTTGTTTTGTTGTCCTTATACTGGTAGAAGTGTTTTTTTTAAACCTACATTTGTGTACCTTATAGGAATGTCCAATGGTTCTAAGAACCCAAGTTTTAGCAGCATCGGGCACATCATATTTTCTCTTAAAATAGATTTTAGTAAATATTATAAAAATCATAACAAATAAAAGAAATAAAACTACTGAAAACCTTACCAAAACATACTCCCACATCTTATCTTTATGTGGCACCTTATACCATGAATTATGGATCAATGGTGCATAACTGTGATTACGAGCTATTGTACCCAAAAATCGAGAGAATGGTCCTACTACTTCCTTCTCTATTGGTCCAACGGGTTGCCCAAATTCATGCATATAATGGCCTCACGTTCATTGACTTTTCACGTGTGTACATCATGCATCATTGTTGGTCCCCTTTTCTTGAGTTTAAAGTTCCCGTTGATAATTATACATCAAAATTAGATAAGTAATCAATGACAAACCAAAACATAGTCAAATAGTTAAACTCAACCTATTGCTTTTTTCTAATTCGGGGCCTCCTAATTGTTCTTGAGCTAGTATATCATCCTCGTTTTCCAAATCATCATTGCTATCATCCCCTTGTATCTCATTTTCATTGTTTGCAATGTTTATTTGGTCCATGTCTTCATAGTCATCATCTTGTCATTAGAAAATACATGCCATCAATAAATACCAATTATAAAAAAATATAACGACGACAGACTATAAACTTGTTAAATCATTGAACATAAGTACCTTCAGATCTCATAATATCATCTTCATTCTCATTGTCTTTTGAACCATCTAGTTCCCTATCTACTCCATTAATATCTAAAAGCATGAAAGATTAAATTAATATAAAAGGAAATTTTATGGATGACTTAATTATTTCTCATTAATATAAAAAAACTCTAAGATCGAAAAATACCTTGAAATATCTCATGATCCTCCTCATCATCCTCGTCAAGAAGCAACAATTGTCTCTTTGCTCCATGTGTAATACAATTAGGCTTTCCTATATTTTGTTTATATACCACACTTTGCCGTTGTGACCCTTTATTACTTGAGATTAGTTCACCCATGGTAATTGTTGCTCTAGATTGATTATCTTTTGATGCATTTGAATCCATTGCAAAGTTATGGGAGACCTTAGAGCAATAACTCGATGTTTTTTCGCTAAATTAGCAAGTTTATTCATGGACAGTGGTGCAATATATTGTGGACGATGTTGCTATAACAAATTTCATTTTATTAGAACAAAGTCATAGAGAAATAAAATAACAAAAAACGTTTATAATTTGATTACCTTTGCAAATGCATCGACACTTGTAGCAACTTCTTGATAATCTCCTCACTATCATCACTCATATCAGGAATATAGTCTGCATCTCTCGTATTGGTACATGTTGGTTTCACTCTATTTTTCTTTGTTTTTTGACTTTCTACCAAACTTGTCAAAGACTTTGCAATGCCTTTGACTCCCAAATCTAGTAGTCTTTTTTTGTTTTCTTGAACCCTCATCAGCCTAGTTTTCTCATAATCATTTGTTTGTCTTTGTACACTTTGATTTTGTTTGCTTTTGTTTCTCATTAGAGAGCTGCTCAAACTCAAAGTAGCAACAACTTGTTTATGAGAAATACTAACAAAACAATTCACAAATACATATAACAGCATGATGACATGTTTAACATGTTTCTATTTTTTGTCATATTTCATATTTGAGATATATAAGAAACATAACACATATGTATGTACCAAATCTGATTTATAAACTGATCAGAAGAGTTTAATGACTCGGAAATTTCTTTTGAGATAATATATATAGCTTTTGTGCCTAAGATCAATAAACAGAAACAAAGATAACAAAAAGAACATATATTTTGAATCGAAATTTCTGAGTATGTTATCTTCATCATAAATCAGGTTTCAATTGAATAGAAATTTCATGGGCACGGTGATGGTTGAGGGAGTCTCCGATTTAGTCGCACATGATATCTGGTAGTTTTAGAAAAAGAATTGGGTAAAAGAAGATTCTAGGAAGAAGAATTAAGGTCTATATATGGTTGAACTTTCAACAAACACTTCCAATTTTATCATATTTATTACTTATCTACTCCTTATATTCTCTTTTATTATTTTATAAAACTTTCAATAAGCATTTGTAAAGTTTTTTGAAGTATTATAATTAACATATCTAGATATTTTTCTTTCATTTTGATTTTAGTTCCCAAGTATTACAATAGTATTTTAGAAATCAACTAATAAGAAATCAGATTTTACTGAAAGTTAAAGTTTAATTCATAAAAAATAATATGTTTCATATTATGCTTCAGTATATACTTTAGTGATTCATAAAACTTTTAATATAAATAAATCAATTTGTACTTCGTAACTCTGCTTAATTAAAAAGTCAGAAATTAATTATATGTATTAGTATCAATATAATGATCACTATTGACCGATTAAAGTTAATTTTGATCAATTAGGGTCAATCAAGGTTATTAATTGTTATTTTATAATTAATAACAATCAATTACGGTTGTTAAAGGTCACTTTGGGTCAGTAACAACCACTAATGGTTATTGATAGTCAATTAGTGTAGTTAACGGTCAACTAGGGTCATTGATGGTTAGTTACGGTTGTTGATGGTCAGCATAGGCTAATAATGGTTCTTTATGGTTAATGATAGTTAACTATGATCGTTGATGACGAATTAGAGTTAAGTTTTGTAAATTAGGGTCAATCAAGGTCATTGATTGTTATCTTATGCCCAATGATGATCAATTAGGGTCATTAAAGGTCAATTTCATTATATTAATTTGACCCGTTAACTATTAGCAGTTTTCATGCCACTCTGGCCCATAGGCCATTTTGAACCGCTAATTTTATTTCATTAATTTGATCCGTTGACCCGTTAGTAGTTTTCATGCATTAGAAGTACTTGACACATCGACCCATTATATGAACCACCAATTTTATTGCATTAAGTTGACCCGTTGACCTGTTAGTAGTTTTCATGCGTTATAAGTACTTTGACCCGTTGATCATTCTCTAAAATGACAATTTTATTGTATTAATTGACCTGTGACCAATTAGCAGCCAATTCTATTGCATTAATTTGACCCGTTGACCCGTTAGTAGCTTTCACGAATAAAAAAATACTTTGATCCATTGACCCATTCGCTAAAATGGCAATTTTTATGCATTAAATGACCTGTTGACCCATTAGTGGTTTTCATATGTAAAAGATACTCTGACTCGTTGACCCATTATATGAACCGCCAATTCCATTGCATTAATTTGATCGTTGACCGGTTAGTAGCTTTCATGCATTTAAAGTACTTTGATCTATTGACCCATTCACTAAAATGGATTTTTTGTATTATTTGACCAGTTGAGCCATGCAACAGACACTCACCATTGAAAGTATCACTTGGATCTTTATTACCTGACTTCAATCTATCTACAACATGATACTGATGTCTATTTGAATTCTGATCTTTTATATTGCAGTTATGTAAACCTTGGATTTTATAGTGACTTCAATCAGTACAAAGCATTCCACTTGTATGCAAAATGTCACTGTACTGGGAAACCATCAATCTTTGACTCTGCAGTCAAAAATCTGGTGTAAATAAAAGTCAAACAAAACAGAAGTCAAAATCATTTTTGCATTGCACCAGAAAAAATGACTACTAGGCTAGAACAATTGCCTAGTAGAATCTAAAGCACTGGTTTGTAAATTGATAACAATAAACGAGTAGCCATAAAACTATGCGTAGAATTAGTTTTCAACTGATGTGTTTGCTACTAACACAACGGATAAATAATGGCCGTTGATGGCTGTAATGCCGATTACATCATAAACAAAACATCCAGATCTAACTATGACTTCAAAACAAGCAACTAATAAAAAAAAATCAGATCAGTTCAATGCCATCAGTTTCATCGTGTAGAAGACTAACCTCCAAAATAATTTCCAAGTTTAGACTACTGTTAGAGGCCTTTGACTATAACTTCATCAGTGCAAAATTTTTTGTTCTTAATCATATCATTTAATCTGTGTTTATGATGTCCTAAATTTATTTTAGTTAAAATCATTTTAAATCATTTTGATTTATTTTCTAGTTGCAAGACCATGTTCAACTGAACCATTAAATTTAACCTGTCCAGCAATCATCATGATGAAATTGGTTAGATCATGAAGTTATGGTGTAAAATGTAATTCAAAGGGAGTTCAAATAGAAACTCAGCATATACACTAATGACTTGTAATTTGCAGCTTTGACTTTTAAAAGTCAAATAAACATTAGACAGCATAGTGGAAAACTATTCTTATTTGTTTATTTGGAAAGGTCAAATAGGTTCAAATCAAAATCATCATTTTAATCTAGTTACTTTCGTACCTTAACAACTCAATTATCGTCATCTTCATCTGCGTGCATCCAATCCCATATGTATCATCATAATCTGATTCATCACCATTCCCACTATCAACTACATCTGTGGCAACTAATGTACTTGCATCAACTATAATAGGAGGGATATCTTCTCTTGACAAATTAGTCTCTTGCTCACTAGCTGGTGCAAGAGAACCCAACCTATCTTTTTATGCTCCACCAATAGGAGTCACCATTACTTTCATTATTGTCTTCATCAAGGTCGTATACATCCCTTGGAACTGTATTAACAACATATTGCAAACCATCTACTACCGAGTCTGGTACATAGAACACCTGCTTCACTTGGCAAGGCATGACAAAAGGATCGTCTGAGTACAAAGCTTCTTGAAATTACGCATGTTAGCGCCGTAATCATCTTTCTCAACTTGTACCACTCACAATGAATAATACAACTCTAAACTTTGACCAATAATCAAGTTCAATTATGTCCAAAATTCTGCCATAGTAATCAACATTCCCATGGTTGGATTTTGGTCTCGAGAAAACGCAAAGCTAGGAGTTAAAAGCTGTAATTGAAACACACTATTTTGATTTTACATTTTATCTCTTGATTTTGTATGAAACCTATATCCATTGACATAATACCCATATATCTTGTTGCTGTAGGACTAGGTCCCTTCGCAGCCAAAAATATGATCCGGACATTATTATTTATTACTTTGTCTTTGAACAATCGGCAAACTCATTACTATGGTTTATGCTCGTGCCCATCGACTTTGTTGGGGTTGATTTTTGAACATAAGCTTCATGCTCACTGCAACATCATTTAGACAAATATGCTATGAATATGAAAAAACTAATATTAACATACAATTTAAAGGAAATAAAGGCTAGAATTGATTACTTACTTGATGTAATCATTAACTGTGGACATCATAATTGAATAAGGCATAACGATGTGTTTGTTCCTTATCATGTTCATCTAAAGTGAAACTTTTCCTGACTTCGTTTTTACCTTCCAAAGGATGGCCACCATTCACGAATACTAGTTCATCCGATTCATTTTCTTCGTCCAAATAATTGTTATCTTCTGCATTCTTATTAAGACTTACATTTTCTTTATTCATATAACGTGAGAAAAAATTCACACATTCTTCAATCAAATACCCTTCTGCAATGGACCCTCTGGTCGACACTTGTTCCGCACATATGACTTTAACTTGCACAAGTATCTTTCCATAAAAACATCCATCTATTGAATGAGTCCTCCAAGCCTTATTTCATTTACTAGGTGGATAGGTAATGCACCATTATGTCAAAAAAAGTTGGCAGAATATTTTCTCAAACTCACATAATGTCTCTGTAATTACTAATTGTAATCTATCAAGGTCCTCAGGCTTAATTACCTTACTACACATGCTTTGAAAAAAGATACCCAATCTAATTAAAGGATAGCAACATGCTTTAGCAATGATTTTTAATAGCAACTTGAAGCAAATAATGCAAAAATATGTGAGCATCATGACTCTTGTAACCGGAAAATTTCTTTCCTGAAGAATCAACACAACGTGAATATTAGACGCAACCCCGTAAGGTAATTTTGTTTCCTTCATAACACGACAAAAGTTAATTTCTCCTTAGAAGACATTGAAAACACGCGTTCTGCATGATAACATGCTTGCCGTCATCAGAAAGTACTAGATGAGCCTTTCTTTGATGCCGAGTTCTAAAGGGTCAAATCGAGCTTTTGGGTGATCTGTTGACTTCCCACTAATATCCACAAGTCCCTATCACGTTATCACATATATTTTTTTCAATGTGCATCACGTCAAGATTATGTCGATATTTATTGAACTGCCAATACGACAAGTCAAAAAATATTGACCTTTTCTTCCATGGGCAAGTACTATCATTTTTCTTCTTTTGTGTTTTTCCAAATAGATTTTAACGCTAGACAACTCACTCAAAGCTTCAACACCTGATAGAGGTTTTGGAGAAATCTCTTCTTAATCTTCCCATTGAAAGCACTTTTATTACGTTTTCCAAGGGTGTTGAGCATCTAAAAATCTACGATGATCCATATAGCATGTTTTCTTACTATGATTCAAGTAAAGTGAGCTAGTTTCATAATTACAACATGGACACGCAAACTTTCCCCTTTGTTTTTCCCCCCGACACATTGAATAACCTGGAAAATCACTAATTGTCCATGTTAAGGCTACGTACATTTTTAAAGGTCTCATCTTTAGATTTATTCATATGTCTCTAACCTATTAACCCATAAATCTTTAAGCTCCTCAACCAAAGGTTGTAAATAAATATCTATTGTGACCTCTCGTATTTGTTTCTAGTTAACGTTTGTTAATCGTCGTTATCTCTTGTAAGGGTTTGATTGTTATTAATGCAAGTACGAGGATTCATTCGTAAATTCGTGATGTAATAAATAATTGGTTAATAAAAAAAATAAAATAAAAAAATAAATAAATAAATAATAATATAATAATAATATAATACTATAATGAATAATAATAAAAAAATATTAATAATGAAAATAATTAATAAAGATAATAATAATAATGATAATAAAATAATAATAATAATGCATAAAATAGTGTTTAATCTTGAAAATAATAAAAACAAAATGAGTTAATATTTTTAAAACTTGTAAATCTATAATTTGTGCATAAAATAATAAAATTAAACCCCCAGGGACTAAAACTATATTTCACTTTGAAATTTAATTAGAACTTTGGTTAGTTATTGTAATTTTAAAAAACCACAGGGACCAAAGTGTAATTTTTTTTAAACTCAAACCCCCACCACCTCCGATTTTCGTCCGGCCTAACTTCCGGCCAAACATCCGCCCAACTCCGGCGACCCCCCTAATCCCCCTACCCCAAACCCCGTTTAACACCACAAATTGTTTCCAAATTGTTTCGGGGACATGATTCGAACTCGAGTAAGGATTAATGAGGTTTCATTGATTGCGAGTTATAACCCGAAACCGAAACCCACCATCGCACCTTAAAGAAGCCGTTTCACACACTTAAATCGGTGTAATTATCAAATTAATTAGGCATAACGATCGATTAATCAAGTAAACTTAATGGAATGATTAATTCCACCTGAAACGGTCCTAAATTCATTCATTTTGACCTGAAACCTCCGACAATCATTTGAAGCCGTTGGACATGTTCTAACTCAAATTGAACCTATAATTAGAGGGCTTATGCTCGAAATAGGTTTCCTAAACTCTCTGTAACTCCAATTTCTCGAACAACACACACACCGCACAACAATTGAATCAAGAACATTCGCGACCTCGGTTCACACTCGAAACCTATTCGTGCAACATCAATTCAGTAATTAAAGGTGTCTTCGATTTGATTTTACATGGGAAACAAAAGCCCCATGATTAATTCAAGTTTAAACATCGAATTGATGTTCCATTTGGTCGTTTCAAATTCTAGGGTTCTTGATTTGAAATTTGGGATTTTTGAAAAAGAGCTTTAAATTTTGTTTGCTATTTATGACACCAAACTGGGCTTAGCCCAGCCGGTTAAACACACGCATTATGGGCGGGAGGTCCCAGGTTCGACCCCGGGCCCCTGCCATAATTTTTTTTAAAGTTTTTTTAAGCAAATAAAAAATCTGAAAAATACTAAAAAGTTAATAGTTTTTTTTTAAGTTATTTTAAACCAGAAAATATATATATTATTTTCTTTAATATTTCTTAGAAAATCTAATTAACTTCTTTTTTTAATATTTTTAAAATTATAAAATTATTACAAATATAAATTCTGTATTAATTTTAATTTGTAATTAGATTGGATTTTTTTTAAATTCCCAAAGGATTTCAATTTAATAATCCTTCTTTATAAAATATATTTATGTATATTTAAAAAGAAAGAAAAATATGAATATGTACATATTAAAATGCATCTATAGTAATTAATAGAATTATACTTATTTTTTTAAAATTACAAGGTTACTATATTATTGTAATGGTACATAATAACCCTTTTCAATAATAAAAGTTTAACTTTTATGTTAAGCACAAAATCCTTATTTAAATCATTTAAATTACCAAAAAATAATAAATTACACCTATTTAATAACATAAAAATCATGGACTAATAATATGTACAATCATTAACTATTGCTAGCCTGGCGACGTCATAGATCTATGGGGCTGACAAGCCTACTTGGTGTTAAACCAAGTACACTTAGCTAATCGTTTAATCTTGTAATCTTGTAATCTGTCAAGGTTTGATTGTTACATTTGTTCATCCATCCTTAGTTACTTTATTTAATAACCTATGACATGGATTGCCATCTTTTATATATATATTATGTATGAAAACTATGAAAAACTCACCAACATTATGTTGACCTTTTTTTAACATGTTTCAGGAAATGATACTGTTTAGCATGCCTTGAAGACTTAGATACATCTAGATTGGACCTAGACTAAAATAAAAGACATTGATTATTTTGTGACTTTGAATTTCTTATGTACTGTTGGATGTTTGAACTTGCTCTATTTCTTAATGTATATCATAAATATTGATTTTTTAATAATATTGTCATTTTAATTAGCGTTGTGTGGCATGAACAATCTTAACCCTCACATCCAGACGTTTCCGCTGTTAAGGTTGGGGTGTGACATCTATGTTATTACCAGGAGATCCAGGTCTAGGAATTAACAAGGATAACATAAAGTATTCTGGTTTCAATGACATCCATGGAGGCAATTGTAGTTAACCAACACCACAGGCCAAGTGCTATGAGCAATACTCATTGTTCCAAATGGATTAAATCCATCACTTGACAACCCTAATCTCACATTTCTAGATTCTTTTTCAAAATGAGGATACAAAGAATCAAATTCCTTCCAGCTTTGTCCATCAGCCTGGTGTCATAAGTTTCCATCTTTAGGACGTCCTTCATCATGCCATGTCATATGTTTAGCTGTTTCTAAGCACATGAAATGTCTTTGTAACCTTGGTTTTAAAGAAAATGCCACACCACTTTAGCCGGAACTTTTGAAGATTTTTTAAAGTGTTCACTATTATTTTTAACTTTTGGTTCTCATTTAGTTTTTCCACTTTGAGGTGTGGCAATATGGCACACTTCAGTATGTTCATTCTCTTTCCAATAAGCATGCAGTCATTTGGACATGCAGAATCTTCTTATAATCAAGCCCTAATCCTTATGACTTTTCTAGCTTGAGTAAAACTAGCTGGAAGTTTTGCTTCTGGAACCATCTCTTGTAAAAGTTGTAGAAGATCATCAAATGCCACATTACTAAGCCCATGAAGAGTCTTGTAGAGAAGAAGTCTAATGATGAAAGATAGCTTCGAAAACTTTTACACCCAGGGAACAGCTCTTGCTTTCCATCTTCTATCAGCTTATAGAATTTTTTGGTGTCTTCATTTAAACATCTTTGTGTCGTACTTGTTTCATCCACGGTATCTCTAAATCTATCATGCAATAACTTCTCAAAATTTTCATGCATTACATCTCCATTATCATATATGTCGGTATTTAATCTTCTTTCTGAGGAGCTTTCTCCATGAAAAACCCATACATAGTAGTTTTCTACAATCCGTGTCCTTTTAGATGATCAAATACTTCATCTCTTTGATACCAGTACGATTTTTGCACCGTTTGCAAGGACTACATATTTGAGAGCCTTTTGCTGCCTTATGAAATGAAGCATTAAGAAATTCAATAACTCTAGCTTCAAATTCTGGTAACCTTCTAGGTAAATACATCCATCTCTAACATGTCTCATCTCTCTCGTATCCTAAAGTTAATAGAAACATTAAAGAAACAACAAGACTTTAATTCACATATAAGAAAGTACAGCTTAGTGGTGTGTATCCTTATGTAAGGTTATTGCTTATATATGGACTAGCCGACTGTCTTTAACATGTGTTATTACTCATGTATTAGCAAGATTAATTTAAAAAAACATATTACATATAAAAAGCATCAATTTGATGAAAGAAAATCAATTTAACAGTTGTATTGAATTGAAACAAGCTATATAAAAGTTCAATATTATTAATAGAATAACCATATGGGAAAGTAATGGCTTATAATCCTATACAACTCAAGTAACGATCAATCTATTAATCATTAGTTGTTGAAAGTGGCTGATGAATAACAAATCATGAGCTTAGACGTGAATAACCTTCTTCTTCTCTAGATTCTTCTCTATTTAATTCTAGGCTTAACAAAACCAAACATGAATCTACGAATCCACAAAAATACTTCTAATAAACTCAATGAAATTTTCTATAAACTCCTCATATACTTGTTAACAAGCCAAATTGCCAAAGCAAAAAGGTTTTTTTTGAACAATAGACTAGTCATACTAACCTTGCACTATGTTGAGGTTGATGATGAAGCAACAACTTGATGAGGATGATCAAGCAGCCAAGGATTCAACAGAAGATTTCTAGTTGCGATTCCTATAGGTATAAATCGATTACATGAGTTCTTTGCATGAGAAAACTAAAATTCGATATGAAACATTAACAAAACCTAACTGATGATTAAGTATTGAGGGCAAGAACAGATGCGAAGCAGCAATAGATGGTGATCGAACAACAACAACAATTCGATATAATTGTGAAGCACAAGCTGATCGATCAATTTCAAAGGGCTACCATGTCGATCGAGCGCTAATTGTTGATGGATAACATAAATCGATTGTAGGCTTTGATGAGACTAAATATCGATCACCATTCCCAACTGATTAAGGCGGCTTTGTTAATTAGGTTTTATTTAGGTTTAATTTCATATTTACCCTTATAAATTTAATTATATCATATATACTTAAAAAAATTGCAAATATCATATATACTCAGTAACAACAAAATTACCATCCTACCCTTATAATATAGTGAAACTCAAAGGTTTCTTCAACAAAATAAAGTTTATTTAAACAAAAGTTAAAAAAAGTTTTGGTTAAAAATGGTTAAAAAAATTTAGTGAATAATGGATTAAAAAAAAGTATTGTAACAAAGGTTAAAAAAAGTTTATTTTTTATATGGCATATATAAAAAATAGAGATTTACAAAGAATAAGGACAAAATAGTAATTTCTTAATAAAATTTTAATGAATTGGACATATATGATATTTATAATACTTTATAAGGGTATATATGATATATAATTTTTACAAGGATATATATGATATTTCAAACTTTGTAAGAGTATATATGAAATTACCCTTTTTTTATTTATGTATGAACACTTCAAATTGCAGCAGCATATGCGATTAGGAAAGCATGAATGAGTTCTCAAGTTTAGTTAAAGATAGAAAGATTACACAAAATAAGTTTATTTATTGTTTGGTTTGATGGTTTGATCTTTGCACTTTCAATTACAATTCCCAGGTTCAAGTCTTGTGTACTTCATAAAACTTATGATTTTTTTTCATCATAAAGTTTGTTCAATGCATATTTGTTTTCTTAAAATAAAATATATACTTTGTTCTAAGCATATCATTAACAAAATATTGGTGATATGATAATCAAATTTTATTGACATGTTCAACTTTTGTAACAAATGTTGCATATTTCAATAATATTTGCAACCTTTTAAGAAAAAGGTTTCAACTTTAAGTAAGATTAGCAACACTTAAATAAAAAGGTTGCAATTTAAATAATTTTTTCCAACTTTTTATGAAAAATGTTACATTAGATAATTTATTACAACTTTCATGTTTAACTAAGTTACATTAGAATCAAATGCAACTCGATTGAAATAGGTTGCATCTAAAAAGATGCATTAGTCTCTTTTTCTAGTAGTGTATACACACTTAATCCTCATCTTTGTTCCTCTTCTGAATCAACATCCAGACCCAAATGAAAAATCTAGGGATTTTAGTTTGTCATTTTGGCAACTTAAGCCCCCTGAATGACAAGAATTTGATAATAACAACACGTTGATATTTATACTTTTAAGTTTTTAAGCTTATTAATAAGTAGTATACAATCACGTTTTCTTATTAATAATAATCAGTCTTAAAATTGTTTTTTATAAGTATGCAAACGAAATATGAAGATGAAATGCATGACTAGCTGACAGGTAATGATGACATGTTGATATCGGGATAGTTTTCTTGAAATGTATTAATTAATTAAAGATTATGTGAATATAAATAAAAGGAATCGAAAACTAGAAAGCAAAGTGTTTCCGTACGAATAACAACCATTATAACAAACCCGTAGAGACGATGTCCCTCACTATGTGGATTAGTTGCGTAGGGCTAATGGTTCAATCAATATATCATGAACCCTCTATAAATATCCTTCATTTACACACATAAGATCTATAATGATAGCATTGTGATTGCTATCAAAAGAAGTGCGTTCTCATCGGTGAGACACCTTGTTGGAAATGGAATCAACGGCAATGGTGAGATATTGGGAACGTATGAAAGCAACAACTCTAAAGGAAATAGTCAATAATTGCGATAATGAGTCGATATAGGATTTGATCTTAAACTTCGGTATCAACAACAGGTGGCCAGTTGATTTATAGAATGATTTAGGTCGACTACGTTATAGCTCTTAATTATGTCATCATATGGGGTAACAAAGTTGTCAATGCAACTTCCTCCGTGTTGTACCTTTAGTTCGTTCTCTTATGGTTGTTGATAAATGAGTTTCGAATGTAAGAACGTTTACAACGTCATTTCCTCAAAATTTGTTGTTTCCATGTGTTCCCATCTTACCATTGTTATTGAATACATTATTGGAGATAACGAAGTTCTGGTTGACATTTCTTCCGGTGTTAGCATGCACTTCGATCATACTTTTGCTGCGGTTGTTTCTCGCAAAGTATCCTAATAACGAGAAAACACTTCTTTTGATCAATTTTCGCAACCTCATCTTCGTAGGTCTTCAGTGTATGAATGAAAGATATTTATAAAGGGCTCATCGTATATTGATTGGACCACCATCCCTGTGCAGTAGATCCACTTAGTAGTTGCCATTGTCTCTAGGGGAGGGTTGTTATTCGTACGAACACACTTTACTTTATTGGTTTGATTCCTCTTATAATTATTCTGATAATATTTATTTAATAATATATTTCATGAAAACCGTATAGATATCAACATGTCATCATTACTAGTTTTACATTGAAAATCATCAATTAATTTGTAATATTTATGAGCTATAAATTTTAAGAGTGATTATCATTAGACTAAGAAAGCTAAATTGTAAATCAACTTTATCGCCTCTCATGGAGAAGATGTGTTAGATGATGATGGTGTTTCATTTATTATTTGGGTTGGGGGATTGTCATTGTTTCATTCTATTTATTACGGCTAAACTATCAAAAAGACAATCAAATATCATGATAAGTTTGAATGTTTTTTGGGAACCATAAATTATATATCATGATAAGTTTGAATGTTTTTGGGAACCATAAATTATCATTTACAAAATTGATTTGAAAGTTCATTTCTTATAAATTTGGCTACAAAATTGTCGTGAAATATCCGACAACAATAACAACCATACATTTTTAGTACTTATAGCAAAACATTTAGTGCATTACCAATAAGAGACTCCAAAAACACTAAAAATCATATTTTTTCACTGTCACGTCAGAAAAATACTCATATCTTAAAACTTTTAAAAATCTCTCCAATAAGGTGTTTTTAAAAACATCAAAAAACATTGGCACATCGTCACTATTTCTTATATTTATTTCTAATTACCAACCCATCAGGCCCCACCCTTGTCCCGCCTACCCAAAAAATGGCATTTTTTCAAGTTCATATGTATGAACATGGTTTGTAAAAACAACCCCCCCAATGGTTCTTGATCTAATAAACGGATGATATGGCGGTTTTGAGGGCTAAAAACGCCCTATTGGAGATGCTCTTAGTATGGCTTAAGAAGGATGAGATACAGAACCTTACATTCATCTAAAAAGATAAAGAGTTTACTTTCAACGAGATCATCAGCTACAAATTAAACCAATTCCATCGGTGAATGACATACCTAACAGAACCATATAGCCAACAACACAAAAGTGATGGTCATGCACAAAAGTGATTGTCATGCATCAGTTGGTTGTATAATAAGCATCACAAACTGGAAACTAAAGAGAACCATGAAATTAATGATAAAAATGATGTGTTCCTCATCATCAGCGACACCACGAAACCACCGTCAGTGGTAACCAGTGATGGCAACTTCGGTTAGGGATACCCTGAACTTAAATGCGAAACCCACTAGTGTAGATCTAAAAACCCATTAGAAAAAAATGTGAAGGTAATTTCAAATTTTCTTGAATATATCATCATCATCATTATACACACTTGCATCACCATAAAACTATTATCTCCATGATCCAAATTTCAAAAACAAGAAGGTTGATGTTTCTGAAAAAGAAAAGTTGAAAGAAACAATGTTCGACTAAATAAAGTCAAATATGAACATCAAATCCAAATTGATACCTCTCTTTGCCATTTTTAAACCCAATAGCTTAGGGTTACTTCTTATCAGAGGCACAGATCTGCAAATTTAGAACCAGAGAAAGGGGATTGAACATAGTCATGGTTGCAACATCAATTGGGGCACAACAACAAAGCGGCCGCAATGGCAGTCACACCACCACTACCGCTAACCTCGATCGTGTTGCAGATCTAAAAACACTAAATGGGTATCCAAGGGGCACAAAGGCGAGGGAGCAACTAACGCCACCATTCACAGCCAAGGAAAGAAAAAAATTGTTGTGTTTCAGAGTTTTTTTTTAACGAAGGAAATGAAAGGAAAATAAGAAAGTTGCGTTCCTGAGTTCATTTAAGGAGAAAAAAAAAAGAAAATGGAAGTAAAATAAAAACTAAAATGAATCCTTCCCTATGAAAGGAAATGAAGAGAAAAGAAAAAAAAATGAAAAAAAAGAAAAACTAAAATGAATCCTTCCCGAGTTTTTTTTATGTTTGTGTGTTTTTTTTTTTTTTAAGTGAACTCGAGAATACAGCGTCAGAGGCAAAATAAAGGAACAAAAAGTGACAATGATGCGGCACTTGGTTGTGCAGTAAGAATCATGAACTGTTCAAACTACGACGATTTGATATAAAGGTAAATATCAACCACCAATCATATAATATCTATTTAGAAAATGAAATACACGTTACCTTTGATATTGTTTTTTTTGCGTTTTTTTATTATTTGTTCGCTACATATTAATATCATTCATGCATATTTACAATTGCTTTAATGCGTCATGGTTTTCAGTTAAAGTTTGTTTTGTAGGAAAGCGTGTATATATATATGTGTATATATAACTTACCAAAACATAGAGGGTGTACTCGGTTGTTGATGTCATAGACTTACCCCATGTTTTATGTAGGAGATTATTTTCTACGGTTTGAATGTATAAACTTAAGGTCACAAAATAATGATATTACTAGTTGCTTTAAAACTCATCTTTTTAATTATGACATTGTGGTATTGTTTACTGAATTCTTTTTCATTTTATTGATGAATTAGTATTCTTACTCCGTATTGCGGCGGGAAAAACATCCATGAAAAAACTAAAGTCAATTTCCAATGTGAATAAAACTGACATGCCTTTTATTATATATAGACGATACTTATGTTATTTGGTCGGTATCATTTTCATATTCCTAGTACCAGAATGCTTTCATAAGTCGTTATAACTTACAATACAAAAAACTTATATTTATATACAAATCTGTTATTAACAAAATTTATATCAAGACGTTTTGAAAGAAAAAATTAGCAAACACATATTCATTTTACCAAAGTAAATCAATTAAGAAAAAAGATAAGAGTTAAAACTGAAATTTGAGGGGAAAAAATACATACAATACAATCATAATATAGTAATATGGAAGAGCTCAAAAGTTAAATTGTAAAAGCGAGACGGAAAGAGTAAAAAAGATAAAAGGGCAAATATCATAAAAAACAACATATTTTTAGTTTTTTTTTTTTTAAGTTTCTGAAACAAATTTTTGCACATAAAAATTAACGTACTTTCTATTCGTCTCATAAAAATCCCTTAACATTTTTTGCACATAAAAAACCAACATACTTTCAATTTTTTTACAAAAAAACCTCAACATAAAAATCCATAAACAGTTTTTTGCATGTAAGAGACCAACATATTTTTTGTTGAGTGGTTTTCATTGAAAAAATAGAAAGTATATTGGTTTTTTATGTGAAAAATTATGAGTGACTTTTATGAAATAAAATAAAAAGTATGTTGTTTTTTACGTTTAAAAAAATGTATAGAGACTTTTGTTAAAAAAAACTGAAATTATGTTGGTTTTTTATAGTATTTTCCCAAAAAATAAACATAATAAGAAGGTGCTATCAAGTTGTACTTTATGCAAAAAGTATTTGCTACATGGCTTATATATAATATTAATATAAATATAATACAATCAAAGGATAAAAATGGTAAAACGGTTATGTTCTTTCGTGGGCCCTGCTATTCTTTTTCGAATAAAAGGATGCGGGTCAAATTTCCAGATCCGGATGTCACTCTGCCTGATAGTCTACGTCAGCCCACCCGAACTTTTTGACCCATTGTTTTCTCTATTTTTATGGCAATATTATCACAGTAAAAATTTTTATAACATTAATGATATTTCATTTTAATTATTATAAATTACCTTAAGCATAACCGTAGTTGGTAAATTTAATTCATAGAACAATCACTAGAAACACACTATATATCATCAACAACACACACCAGGTGATTAATAGATATAATCATCTTTAAATAACAAACTAATATAAGCTTCTTGTTTCCTGAAACAATAGCAACATTTACAAGAAATAATTTTAATTCATAACAAGCTATTGATAAGGTCTTGAAAGAGTGAGATATAGACGTACCTCTATTTTATGAGAATAGAAATACTACTTTCGGGAAGACTCCCGCTCCATGACAACTAATAGAACAATCACTAAGTAGCGAACACAATGATCAATACGCAATCAATATATGTTAGATTACTAGAAACACACTATATATCATCAACAATATAGACAAGAAGCACACAACAACAATACGCAATGAAACAACACACACCAAGTGATTAATATCCGATAGATTTAATAGATATAATCATGTTTAAATAACAAACCTAATATAAGCTTCTTGTTTCTTGAAACAATGTCAGCTCCCGTAACATTTACAAGAGAGAAATTTAGTTCCTTCCCAGTCCTTTCTACCCCATTGCAATTTTCGACTTTTCTATAAGGCATATTATCTTATAAAATTATTATTTTTTGTATTTTAATAGTATTAGTATTCCTAATTATATTTTAGAGAAATATTATAAAGAAATTGAAATCGTCATACCATGAATCTTGCCAAGCAACCGGAGACCGGTTTTTGAAGCCTTTGAAGGAAGACTTTTTCCTCGTCACTCGGTTGCTCATCCCGCCTACCTCGTTATGTTAGCTGCGGCCACACAAAACGCTCATTATAGGGCCCTAGGAGCCTATGGCTCCGAGAACAATCCGACGCTCAATTCAAGTCGGGGACTTATAATATAATTAGTTTGTGTCTAGAGAGTGTGAGCTAGATGTGTTGAGATGAACCTTTTTATTTATAGAATATGAGAGGCCTAACCCTAATTAGAGTTGCACAAAACGGGTTTGGGCCGGACCCGGGCCCGGGTACAAACCGGGTTTGGGCCCAACCGAGTTTTTTGTACCCAGGTATTGGTGAACCCGGGTACGAACCCGGGTCGGGTTCAGCGAGATACAAACCCTACCCGGTATACCCGGGTAGGGTCGGGTCGGGTTCGGTTCGGGTTTTTGCCTTTTTTTTTTCTTTTTTTCTTTTCTTGTGTGTGTGTCGAACACCGGGTCGTATGTTTTTTTTTCTTATATTTTCTTTCCTTTTTTTTCTTTTTATTTTTCTTTTCCTAACCGGGTTCACTTGAATGACAAAAATTTAAACAACTTAATATATAAATATATACAAATCTGAGCAGAAAATGTTACACTTATAATATACAAATATTAAATACTTTTTATATAAAACATTTGAATGACAAAGAAATTTAAAAAGAACATGAAAGACATATAATATTAAAACAACTTAAAATAACAATATCGTCTAATTTTATCTACTACGAGATGCTTGATCAAATGCTAATTCTTCATCGGATATGCCAGAAGATACTCCGTCTTCTACCTCTTCATCATGTACTTTAGCTTCGAGTGTAATCTCGTCTTCGAGGCTCGTTTGGTCTTGTATACGATCCGTTGCGTCTAAGTGATCCTTTAAACAAATGCACATCTCCACTGCTTCCGGAGTTAGTCTTGTTCTTCGTAATGATATTACCCTGCCACTAAGAGAAAAAGCAGATTCCGAAGCTACCGTAGAAGCTTGGACGCTTAGTAAATCACGGGCCATAGCAGAAAGAATCGGAAATTGAGATTCTTTTCCTTTCCACCAAGCCAAAATATCGAATGCACGATAATCTTCGGTAG
Source organism: Flaveria sonorensis (assembly GCA_025506505.1). Lineage (NCBI taxonomy): Eukaryota > Viridiplantae > Streptophyta > Magnoliopsida > Asterales > Asteraceae > Flaveria > Flaveria sonorensis. The sequence continues at coordinate 3,795,577 of CM046434.1, forward strand.
TCATAGTGGAAATAAAATCCGTTCCACTATATCTACCGAGCTCACTTGTTGGGGTGTTACCCTTTGACGTTTAGCCGTCACATCCCGAACAACATTCAACATAGTCAAAACAAGGTCTTTAAGCGAGGTACTAGCACTTGAGGTTGATCCGCTTGGCATGGTTATGTTTACGTTAGGCCCATATCTATTTAAATAAAAATATAAATTGTTTTCAAACTATGATTAAAATTTTCTTTTGCCTCGTTTGAAAAATCAGGGTTTTCGTCATGCATATCCAAATTGTCATTTATCTCATCTATCAAACATTCAACCCCCGCAACATTTAGAAACGGATTTAAAGTGGCGGCACACGTAAAAACGGGTGGTAAGTCCTTAAAATATTTTTTAAACTTTTCTTTCATTGGTTCTATCGTTTGATTAAACATATTATTTTTATTTTGAAAATTTTTAAAATTCAAAGACATAAAATATAGTTCTTGAAGCACCGAATAACTAGTGGAATAATAAACTCCCGATAATTTGTTGTTGAGTTTTTAAAAACCTCAAGAAACTCGGATAGACGTTGAAGATTCTCCCAACCCGCATCCGGAAATGGGTCGGCTTCACCATTATCCGAAAAACTATTATGAAAAGCTTTCAAAATGACCTTTTGTTTTAAAGCACATTCAAACATGTGACAAGTCGAATTTCACCGAGTAGGTACATCCCAATTAGGACCTAAAAATCTAGAGTGCGTATCCTTACAAAGTTGTTTATAATCTTGATATCTTCTTCTACTTTTTTTAAAAACGTCATGTAACATAAATCGAAAAGATGTAATAAAGTTATTAACATATTGTCCGGATAGTCCGTCTTGCACTACTAAATTAATAATATGTGCAACACAACGAGTATGGAAAAAATCACCGTTTGCAATAGGAAGATATTTTAATTTTAATTTTTCAACCGCGGTTGTGTTGTTAGAGGCGTTATCAAATGCAATTGAAAAAAGTTTATTTTCTAATTTAAAAGTACTTATTACATTATCTAAAAAGTAAAACAAAAATTCTCCGGTGTGTGGATGTGGAAAAAGATCAAATACAATCGTACGTTTCATCAATTGCCATGAATTGGGATCCACCCAATGAGCGGTGACGCAAAGGTACGATTCGGGTAAACCGTGTGGAGCCGACCAAACGTCACTAGTTAAGTTTACACCAGTATTTAAATTTTCAAATAATACAATTAAATCATTTTTTGCTTGTTTCCATAATTTTAAACAATAACGTCTAAGTGTAGCACGACTTACGTGAGTGTAACGAGGTTGAAGCGTCTCTCGAATTAAGTTGGTCAACCGAGGATTGTCGAAGTGACTAAAAGGCAAAGCTTCTTGAATCACGAACTTCGCCATTCGATCTCGAACCGTATTAACATCGTAATTAAAGATTCCACCATCTCCACCCAATTGTGTTTGTTGCGAATCCGGATTACTTTTCAACGACTTACAAAACTTCTTGCTAATGTGTTTGTTTAAAGTCGTGTTAGAATCTTTAGCAAGCAAAGCTCCACAAAACTTGCAATGAGCCTTTACAGACCCGTCACTCAACTCAACCATATCCCAATTGCACCAAACATCCATGTTATGATTGTGTGCAAGAACACGAACGACGGTTGGAGCGTTGGACGAACCTTGACCAACGGAAGATTGTGAGTGAGCCATATCAAGATTGAAGAGAGTGAAAGTGTAAAACGAGAGAGTGAACGTGTAAAACGAGAGTCAACGAGAGTATTTTTTGCGTTTTTTGCGTATATTTTTGCGTAAGAGACTTGGGTACTAAACCATATCAACCCACACCTATTTATACTAACTTATAGGGCAAAAGTGACCAAAAAAACGGTCACAAATCGAAGGTAACGGCTATATAGCCGTTAAAAAACGCCCACTTTTTAAAAAAAAAAAAAGCGGTCGAAACAGGGTCCAACCGGTTCCGGGTCGGGTCGGGTTCTAAGAAATTCAAGAAAATCATACCCGGTTCTAACCCTACGGGTTTTTTTCGGGTCCAACCCGGGTATGCATATACCGGGTCGTACCCGTACCCGGTTCCGGGTCGGGTCCACCGGGTCGGGTCCGAACCCGGTTTTTATGCCCAAGTCTAACCCTAATGAACCGGCTTAACTTGGGCCTAGCAAGTTTGGGCTTGTATGGGTTGATACAATTAGGATGGTACATTTTTAGTAGGCTAGGATAGAGGTGCACAAGGGAACCGGTTCCCCGACCCGAACCGGTAACCCAAACCGGAATCGAACCGGTTTGGAATCGGTGGTAGGCCAAACCGGTTCCAACCCTGAAAAAACGGCGGTTTGGGACCGGTTTGTATATTTATAGCACAAACCGGTTTGGAACCGGTTTTTACCCAACTCGGTTTACGAACCGGTCCAAAAAAACTAGTTTGGAACCAGTTTTACCGTTTAAAAAAAACTTTTTCAAACGGTAATATAGCCGTTTGAAGCATTTTTTGACCATTTTTTTGATGTTTTTTTGACCGTTTTACCCTTATATGATAGTATAAATAAGTTGTGGGTGTAATGGTTTAGTCACAACATTCAAAAGCTCAAAAACGTGCTTAAAAATACAAGAACGTTCTCTCACTTACTCTACTTTCTGCTCTCTTTTACTCTCTTGAATTGTATAATATGGCTTCTGAAGCGTCCGTTCCAACCGGTGGATCCTCAAGCGCCGCTACCGTTGTAAAAATTCTACCAACATCGAGAAACCTAGAGATTTGATGCAACTTCGACTTATGCGAAATGTTGAATGGTCAAAATAAAGCTTGATGCAAGTTTTGTGGTTCGTTTTTCAAATCGGATTCAAACTCGACTTTGAGAAACCATATGACCAAATGGTGCAAGGCTTTGAAAAGTACACCGACTCAAGGCCAAACATCAATCGGAACCGATGGTGGTATATGGAACTTCGACGTAGATATGATTCGAGATAGAATGGCAAAGTTTGTATTTCAAGAACGATTACCGTTTGACCACTTCGACAACCCTCAGTTAACAAGATTGATTCAAGAAACTCTTCAACCGCGCTACACTCACGTAAGTCGCACCACTCTTAGACGTGATTGTTTAAAACTTTGAAAACAAGCAAAAAATGATTTAAAAGTTTTATTTGAAAATTTACAAACCGGTGTGAACTTAACTACCGATGTTTGGTCCGCCCCACACGGTTTACCGGAATCGTACCTTTGTGTCAACGCCCATTGGATAGATCCAAGTTCGTGGCAAATGATGAAACGTACGATTGCATTTGAATTATTTGGATATCCGCATACCGGTGATAATCTATTTCAAATTTTAGATTTTGTAATCAAAACATATAAATTAGAAAACACAATTTTATCAATGTCATTTGATAACGCCTCGAACAACACATCCGCCGTCGGTAAATTAAAATTAAAATATAAACCGGTTTGTGACGGCGTTTTTTTTCATTCAAGATGTGTTGCACATATTATTAATTTAGTTGTGCAAGATGGTCTTGCCATTCGTGAAGTTGAGGATTTCAAAACTTCTTTCAAAAATATGTTACGTGACATTTTTAAAACTAGTAGAAAAAGATATGTTAATTATAAAAAAATATGTCACAATACAAATTCCATTTGTTTAGGACCAAATTGGGATGTCCTGACTAGATGGAATTCAATTTGGAAAATGTTTAATAGTGCTTTGCGACAAAAAAAAAAAACACTTCATATTTTTCATGATGGTCTTGCGATGCGGGGTCGGGTTGTTCCGTTTCCGTTAGAGGGTTGAGAATGTATTCAAGAAAATAACTTAATTTTTAGAGGTTTTTAAAAACGCAACTACAAAATTGTCGGAGGTTTATTATTCGACAAGTTGTCTAACACTTAATCAAGTGTATTTAATGACACATAAATTAAGTGAATTTGAAGTAAGAAACGACATGTTTTCAACAATGGTGGCATCTATGAAAGAAAAATTTTAAAAATATTTTGCCGAACTACCCCCCGTTTTTACGTGTTCCGCCATACTAGACCCGTGCTTAAATGTTTCGGGGGTGGAAACTTTAATTGATGAGATAACTTATGATTTAGATTTACATGAAGAAAATTCATTTTTTACGTCTAATACACAAAAATAATTTAATGATTATCTTAAAAATTTCTTTAATGTTTATCTTGAAAAATATGATATAACATCAAATATCCACCGGTCATCGACCGTAATGGAATCGAGTTCGTCGAGCTCAAGTAGAAACCCGATGATTAATTTATATAATACTTTGAGAAATGAAAACAGTAAACGGCAAAGGGGTAACACCCCAAGTAGCGAGCTCGAGAGGTATACCGGAACCGATTTTTTATCTACTATGACTCTCGAGGAATTTCTATCGTTTGATATTCTGACATGGTGGAAAGGAAAGGAATCACAATTTCCAATCCTAGCCGCTATGGCCCGTGGTCTACTAACCATCCAAGCTTCCACGGTAGCTTCGGAGTCTGTATTTTCTGTTAGTGGCAGGGTTTTATCGATAAGAAGAACAAGGCTAACTCCAATAGCGGTAGAGATGTGTATTTATTTAAAAGACCACTTAGATGCGACCGAACGAAGACAAGATAAATCAAACCTTGAAGAAGAAATACCAATTGAAGAAGAAATACACGAACAAGAAGTACAAACCGGACGATCGTCACCGCTCTCGGACGAAAAACTCGCTTATGATTTGTCTCAACGCATTGGCACACAAACCGACGAAGACGATTAAATTTAAAAAACTTGTATTCGCAAGATGTATCTTTTTTTTGTTTAAAATCCATATAAGTGTTTATTTTAAGTTTAATTTTAATGTACTTTTTAAGAAACACCACTCAATAAAAATATATTTGTAGTTGTCTCATTTAATCTACTTTTAAAAAAAATTGTATACTTTAAAAAAATAATCCACTTTTTATATATTATTTTAAGTTTATTTTTAAATAATCTAATTTTTTATATTATTTATTGAAATAAATAAAAAATTACCGGTTTTTGGACCCGAACCGGTTTGGAACCAAGCCGGACCGGTTCCTACCGGCTTGGGTTTTATTGGCCCGAAACCGGTTTCGGAACCGACCCGGTTTGTGGTCAAACCTGGTTCAGAAATCTTTGACCTGAACCCGGTTCGGTTTGAACCCGAACCGGTTCAGGTAAAAAACCCGGTTTGCGCACCTCTAGGCTAGGAGTCTAGAACGCTATCCATTGGAGGGTGGTTAGCATTGCTTAAATAAGTTCTTGCTAGATTATTAACGTACTATTTCTTGTCATTTAATGCTCTATAAAAGATGATTATCAATGCGTCAAAGTTTTAAGGAGTGTGAAGGTATCGGAACAGTTTGATAAATGGGTATGTATTAAAGGGGGAGATGTTGAGTTAAAGTACAACATTAAGAGTGTTTGACATTCAGGAGGCCAGAATTGGTTTACTTATGATTGGAATAGTTGTGTCCCAATCAAAATAAACGTCTTTAAAATTTTTTTTCATTGACGAACTAATACACACTTTAAATTCATTTCTAAATCTACACTTCTTCATGACAAGAACATTGGGGGATAGTAAATTTAAACCTAGTTTATTTGGTTGGCCCGATAGTGTTTTTATTATTTTTATAATTTTCTGGAGTTATTGATTTATATTATAGGATCTCATTTTATTCTACTAGCCTAGGGTTCAATTTTTTTTAAAGATATTTAAGGACGACCCTATTGAAGCCTCGATCGGTTTAGGAGTGAAATCATGCAACATACACGAGTATCACTGGTCTTATTAAAGCAAGGGCTTAATTGCCAACAAAGTCTCATTTAAAAAGTGAACATCTAATTTGGAACGCTAGTAACACACAAAACTTTGGGGCCTCGAAAATTTAAGGATCTAAGCAAGGGCTTAATTGCCTAACCCATCTTAAGATGGAAGATCTTATGTGATGTCTTACTCATGTAGGTGAAAACATTTCCATGAGGAAGTCTTCAGTATAGGCATGTAACTAAAATGAACGTTCAGTGAACTGCTCATGAATCGTCTTACGAGGCTTTCATTGATGTCTATATACTTATAAGGAAATGAGCATGAACAAAAAAATTATTATTTAATTAAACGAACGAATATGAACACGTTTTAAAGCTCATTCTTGTGTCTTCTTTATGTTTGGTCGTTTACATATTTGTGTAAATTTATTTATCAGCTATATATATATATATATATGTATATATATATTTTTCTTTCTACTATATAATACATAAACTTAGGATAATTTGGTAATTTGATCTAAATTGTAAGACGGTAGTTCAAGAGATTCTTGCTTAAACCTAACTTTGTCATGAAACTTTTACCATTTCTACCCCTCCTATCCAAGTTCATGCTTTTGACAGTGGTACCCTCATGGTTCTTGAATGTTAATCAATAGAAACCGCCATCATACCAAGAATCCTATTGCCATAAATCCAATCAATTTAATTGTCATAAATCCAATCAATTTCAATACATAAATTAGAGTGGCAACATGGCTTATTAGATTTAGTATTTTTTTGTGTGGCTTAAGATGCATTTATGCATACTTTATGTTTTTATATTAGATAACCATTCATTTAATGTATTTGAATTAAAGTTGATGTTAATCGCTTGAATTTTGTTGTTTCTAAAGTTGGTTTTTCTCTTTGCATACAAAGCATAACGTTTTCAAATAATCTGAATACACTAATACACTATTATAACGTGAATATTTTTATTTATGTTTCGATATAGATATTATTCAAAATTTACCCCAATCAAATATAATATTTTAATTTTTTCACACCAACGTAATGTTTTTTAAATTTCCCAAATTACAGTTAAATTTCCCAAGACGTGATTACATTATGATATAATTTTTTGAGAAAACGGGGCCGCTACAACGCGAGGGAAATGAATGCTAGTGTATATACATATATATACATATACATACATACATACATACATATATATATATATATATATATATATATATATATATATATATATACACACACACACCAATGATCCTTATCTTAAGCGGTTGAGGCGAGGTACCACAAGACTTCATTGAATTAGGAGAAAGTCTTGGGTCAAAGTGATTACTTAACATTATTCTTAGGTTTATTATACTTAAATACATGATTTTATATCATAACTATAGTGAAACGAGAATATTTTGCTTATGTTTTGTTTCATGAGTGTTTGGAGCTTAAAGGAGCATAATTTGAGACAAAAGAAGCAAAACACGAAAGTTAAAGGACGAAAGATGTAAATATAAAAGATGGAAAAAAGAAGGACGGCAAGAAAGAAACCCGGCGTATGATATGTCGGGTTTGGGCGTATCATACGCCGACGGCGTATGAGGCAGCGTATCATACCCGGGGGCGTATCATACGTCGGGGGCCGTATCATACGCCGGGGGCGTATCAACAACATATAAACTATCGTTTTTGACAAAAGAAACAAAGAGCTAGGCGTATGGAATCAGGGGGCGGCGTATGATACGTCGGGTAGGTGAGTATCATACGCCGGTGGCTCAACAACTTTTGGATTTTAGAGATATTCAAGTTTATTTAAACAATTTTTTCCCAATTCGAAGAACAACTTCTCCTGTATGAAAATTGAAGATTCCAGAAGTTTCAGTCTTTAGTTTTAAAGTTTGTGTCTTTACGTTAATCGAGTTTTAGTTGTTGAACACTTTTCACTAATTCGTTGCGAAGACGACATTACTTATTCTTACACAATAAAGGTAGCCAAGACTGGTTATTTAACTTGTTTTTTATTATCAAGTATCGACAACTATATCACAAAGTCACACCCGTGACCAAAAAAGGTTATAGGTTGCGTCAAGTGGTTTTCTTTCACCTATGGTGAGTTTCTTTCAAAGGGTGACATCAGGTTGTGTACTCTAGTAATGAAGATAATCGTGTGGGCCAATGGTCCATCAGTGATTCAATTAGCTTTTCAAAAAATATTTATATATAATACTAAAATAGTAACTTAGGGGGACACTTGGCATATTTCTAGGCCCCCTAAGTTTATTTTTCCCGCCTCTATCTCCTCTTAAATAATTACCTAAATTAAAAATATTAAATAATTTTAATTCTTTTTTAGATTAATTTCTTTTAATAAATTAAGAAAGATGTCTTTTTATTAATGTTATTTCTAGAAAATAAGTTTTTATACAATTAAAATTTTTTTCTAAAATTTTTAACTTTTTTTAAAATATAAAATATTTTTAAATTGGTACTTTTAAAAAATAATTTTTTTATAAACTAATGTCACACCCCAACCTTAACGGCGGAAACGTCGAGGTGTGAGGGTTAAGATTGTTCATGCCACACAACGCTAAATTAAAAATGACAATATTATTAAATATCAAGATTCATAACGTACATAACGGAAATAACATAAGTTCAAGAATCAAATACATAAGCTTCCAAGCGTCATGTGATAATAAATGTCTTTTTATTATAATCTAGGTCCAATCCTAGATGTGAACAAGTCTTCAAAAACAAGCTAAGCAGTATCATTTCCTGAAACATGTTAAAATATTGTCAACAATATGTTGGTGAGTTTCCATAGTTTTAGCATACATAAATAAATATCAAAGTTGGCAATTCATGTCATAGGTTATTGAATAAAGTAAATAAAGATGGATGAACAAATGTAACAATCAAACCTTGACAAATATGGCCATTACAAGATTACAAGATTAAACGATTAGCTAAGTGTATTTGGTTCCCATAGTGCTCAAGAATACGACACTAGGAGCCGATAATAACCTCGGCTTTAGCACCAAATAGGCTTGTCAGGCCCATAGATTTATGACGTCGCCAGGCTAGCAATAGTTAATGATTGTATCATACAAGGGTCATCACATGATAATTACAAGTGTTCAAATAACCATGACAAATAAATAAATTGCACAAGTGATTACAAGATTCAAAACGAGTTTACAAGTGGGTCTGTAATACGTTAACATGTTTCACCCCAAAAGTGTGAAATAGTGTAAAAAGGGGTATGGAAAAACTCACATGGATAATAAGGATGAGCAAATAAGAAAGTCTTGTATGGAATGCCGGGGGTTCGTTAACGTTCAACCTAAATGGACGATGTATTACATTAAATCATGATGTTAACGATACACGGGGATTTTCGGTATAAACTTGGGATTTTGGATAACATTTGTAATGATATTTATGAACCATTAACCCATGTTTATTACGTAGATACAATTTATTATTTTTGATTTATAAATGATTAAATAAGAATTTTAGTGATTAATATTATTAATAAAGGTTAAACTTTTATTATCAAAAGGTTATTATTTACTATTAACTAAAATAGTAATTTTGTAATTTTAAATGATTAAAGTAATTATATTAATTACAATAAGTGTACATTTTAAATATGTACTTAGCAAATTTGTAACTATATTTTATAATATTAAAGAATTTATTAAATTAAAATCATTTAAAAACTAAAAGATATTATTACAATTTAAAATTAATATATGGATATTTTATAACAATTTTTATAATTTTTTTAAAATACAAGAATAATGATTTATTAATTTACTTTCTTAAAAAAATTAAAATAAAATGATTTTATTTGATTTCTAAGTAGAAAAGGTTTTTATATAATTATCTTAAGTATTAAAATATTTTATGAATTTTTAATATGAAAATAACTCTTAAAAAAAATAGATGCAGGGACTCGGGTTCGAACCTGGGTCCCTAGTCCCACCTCCCCGCACTTAAACCACTGGGCCAAGGCCCTGGTTTGTGTTAAATTTCAGGACTGCATTTATATAACCCTGTTTTCTGGAAACCCCAATTTCACCCGAAGAACCCTAGTTTGAAATCGAAGAAATTGAACCACAATTCGATGTTGATAATGAAATTAATGTTAGGGCTTTTGTTCCCCAAGTGAAACCGGGTGTAACACCCTGTTCAATTACCTGTTTTGGTTATGGAATCAACGAGTTCAACTTGTGTAGAGGTCGCGGCTGAGACTAGAATCAAATAGAGTTGTGTGCAAGTGTTTTTGTGAAATTGGTGTTACAGAAAGTGGAAAGGGGATGTCGCGAGTATTTGCCCTCTAATTTATAGCTTCAATTTGGCCGATTAGGTGTCCAACAAGTTCAAGTTATTCTCGGTTGTTTCAGGTTGAAATTAAATGTGTTTAAAGCCGGTTCAGGTGAAATTGATATCATTAATAACCTCAAAATGATTAAAGGAACGTTTATACATGTTTAATTTCATGAATAGCACGGTTTAAGGGTCGAAACGGATTTTGTTTCGAGGTGTTTTCGGTTACGGGTTAAATGGCCATTCAAAGTGCGGTTAAAGCCAAATTACTATACATCATTGCGTTGGAAACGAGTTCACTAATCGATTGGGAGTGGTTGAAAGGTTTTGACTTGATTTCAAAGTGTTTCTGGGGTCACGGAGCCGCGCCGGACTTTGGCCGGCCGACCACCGGATTATCGGGGGTTGAGGTGTGATTTTTAAAAATTACACTTTAGCCCCTGTGGTTTTATGTTTATTATAAGTCCAAAGTTCAAGTTTTAATTTTAACAAAATTACAATTTGGTTCCTGGGGTTTTAATCTTTTTATTTTATGCCCAAAAGTAAATTACAAGTTTCCTAGAATTTTAGAAAAATCATAGGATTGATATTATTTTTATTTATTTTCAAGATCAACACTTAATATGTTTATTATTATTATTAGTATATATATATATATATATTATTATTATTATTTTCTTTATTAACATTATTATTAGCATATATATATATATATATATATATATATATATATATATATATATATATATATATTATTTCTTATTAACATTATTATTAGCATTTTTTTATTATTGTTATTATTATTATTATTATTATTATTATTATTATTATTATTATTATTATTATTATTATTATTATTATTATTATTATTGTTTACTTACCTAATAATATCTAAATTATAAGGATACCAGAAGAGTTCAAGTTACAAGAAATTACAAACGAGCCCTCGTATTTATATTAATGACAAAACAGACCCTTACAAGAATTAACGGGATAAACTACAACTTAACAATTACACGAGAGGTCACAGTCTCCCAACTTTAAGAATAGATGGAGATATTTCTTCTTCATGTAATCCTCGCGTTCCCAGGTGAATTCAGCTCCTCGTTTGTTTTCCCAACGAACCTTGATGATTGGTGTGGTAGTTGTTCGGGTCTTCTTCAGCGTTCGGTCCATAATCTCGACAGGTTTCTCGACAAAATGCAAGGACGCGTCAATTTGGATTTCCTCCAAAGGAACGTGCAAATTTTCATCGGCCAGACATTTTCTCAAGTTTGAGACATGGAAAACAGGATGAACCCCGCTAAGTTCGGAAGGTAGTTCCAGTTTGTAAGCCACTTTCCCAATTCTTTTCAGAATCTTGAAAGGTCCTACAAAACGTGAGGCTAACTTGCCCTTCTTCCCAAAGCGAACCACACCCTTCCATGGAGAGACCTTAAGAAGAACCATGTCATCGACTTGGAACTCCAACGGTTTGAGTCTTTTATCAGCATAACTCTTTTGACGACTTCTAGCCACCTCAAGGTTATTTCGGATTTTGGAGACTTTGTCGGTCGTTTCTTGAATAAGTTCAGGACCAGTAATGAAGTTCTCCCCAATGTCAGTCCAACAGATAGGAGAATGACATTTACGACCATATAAAGCCTCGAATGGTGCCATCTTGATACTTGAGTGGTAAGTATTGTTATACGAGAATTCCGCTAACGGTAGATGCGTATCCCAGTCACCACCAAAGTCAAGGACACAAAGACGTAGCAAATCCTCAAGGGTTTGAATTATTCACTCGGTTTGACCGTCCGTTTGAGGATGGTAAGGCGTGCTTAAATCCAGTTGAGTACCCAATAGTTCTTGCATAGAGGACCAGAAGTGTGAAGTGAAACGAGCATCACGATCGGAGATAATATGCAATGGCACGCCATGACGACTCACAATTTCATTGATGTAGATACGAGCCAACCTTGAAACCTTGTAAGTGTCTCGTATTGGTATGAAATATGCTATTTTGGTCAAACGGTCAATAATCACCCATATACTATCATGGCCACGAGAGGTTCGTGGTAACTTGGTTATGAAATCCATGGATATATGTTCCCATTTCCACATTGGGATTTCTGGTTGTTCAAGTAAACCACTAGGCCGTTGATGTTCAGCTTTGACCCTTGCACACGTGAGACACTTAGAAACATAAGACGCGATATCTTTCTTCATTCCTGGCCACCAATATTGGCCACGCAGATCCATGTACATCTTATCAGACCTAGGGTGAATAGAATATCGTGTTTGATGAGCTTCGTTCATAATGAAGTGACGGAGATTGTCGCGATTAGGAATCCAAAGCCGGTTCAAGAAATACCACATGCCATTCGGTTTTGTCTCCAATTGTGACCGAATGTTAGACGCTAGCTCTTCGTCTTTCCCTTCCTCGGTTAGCGCCGCTTGTTGAGCCTCGTGGATACAAAACTCGAGATCACTATCAATCCTTATGTTTTGAAGCATGATAGTGGCCTCGTTAACATCCATATGAATCTCAGTGTCAAACTCCCCTAACGTGTCAAACCATTGTCTTCGATCTCGGATTTCTTGAAGCGAGACAGTCTTGTTGTGGATTTTAGGACTTAGCGCGTCGGCAACAACATTCGCCTTTTCAGGATGATAGCGAATGTCGCAGTCATAGTCGCTAATCAATTCAACCCAACGTCTTTGTCTCATGTTGAGATCCTTTTGATTGAACATGTGTTGGAGACTCTTGTGGTCGGTGTAGACTATACATTGTGTTCCATAAAGATAATGCCGCCAAATCTTCAAAGCAAATACCATGACACCAAGTTCCAGATCGTGAGTTGTGTAGTTCACTTCATGAACTTTCAATTGTCTCGACGCGTATGCTATAACCTTTCCTTGTTGCATGAGCACACAACCAAGACCTTGGCTAGACGCATCACAGTATACGGTGAAATCATCGTTTCCATCGGGAAGGGTTAAGATAGGAGCATTACACAGTTTGTGTTACAAAGTCTCGAAAGCCTCTTCTTGTTCGGGTCCCACTCAAAAAGTCTATTCTTTTGAGTTAGCATCGTAAGCTGTTTAGCAATCTTTGAAAAGTTTGCAATGAACCTACTGTAGTAACCCGCTAAACCAAGAAAAGAACGAACTTCGGTTGGGGTCGTGGGAACACACCAATTCTTTACGGCTTCTATTTTTGCAGGGTCGACGTGAATTCCTTGGCTATTCACCACATGTCCTAGGAATTGAACTTCTTCGAGCCAGAATTCGCACTTTGAGAACTTGGCATATAGTTGTTCCTTCTTCAAAAGATCGAGGACATGACGTAAATGCGATTCATGATCGGTCTTTGTCTTGGAATAGATGAGAATATCATCAATAAACACGATCATGAATTTATCCAAATACGGTTTACATACTCGATTCATGAGATCCATGAAAACAGCAGGTGCATTAGTCAAGCCAAAAGGCATAACCATGAACTCGTAATGTCCATATCGATTACGGAACGCGGTCTTTGGAATGTCGTTGTCGTGAACACGTAGTTGATGATACCCAGAACATAGATCGATCTTTGAGAATTGTGTAGTTCCTCGAATCGATGATCTCCGTTAAGGTTGGGGTGTGACAGATTGGTATCAGAGCCACACAACGCTAAATTAAAAATGACAATATTATTAAATATCAAGATTCATAACGTACATAATGGAAATAACATAAGTTCAACAATCAAATACATAAGCTTCCAAGCGTCATGTGACAATAAATGTTTTTTTATTATAATCTAGGTCCAATCCTAGATGCGAACAAGTCTTCAAAAACAAGCTAAGCAGTATTATTTCCTGAAACATGTTAAAAATAATGTCAACAATATGTTGGTAAGTTTCCATAGTTTTAGCATACATAAATAAATATCAAAGTTGGCAATTCATGTCATAAGTTATTGAATAAAGTAAATAAAGATAGTTGAACAAATGTAACAATCAAACCTTGACAAATATGGCCATTACAAGATTAAACGATTAGCTAAGTGTATTTGGTTCCCATAGTGCTCAAGAATACGACATTAGGAGCCGGCAATAACCTCGGCTTTAGCACCAATAGGCTTGTCAGGCCCATAGATCTATGACGTCACCAGGCTAGCAATAGTTAATGATTGTATCATACAAGGGTCATCGTATGATAATTACAAGTGTTTAAATAACCATGACAAATAAATGAATTGCACAAGTGATTACAAGATTCAAAACGAGTTTACAAGTGGGTTTGTAATACGTTAACATGTTGCACCCCAAAAGTGTAAAATAGTGTAAAAAGGGGTATGTAAAAACTCACATGGATAATAAGGATGAGCAAATAAGAAAGTCTTGTATGGAATGCCGAGGGTTCGTTAACGTTCAACCTAAATGAACGATGTATTACATTAAATCATGATGTTAACGATACACGGGGATTTACGGTTTAAACTTGGGATTTTGGATGACATTTGTAATGATATTTATGAACCATTAACCCATGTTTATTACGTAGATACAATTTATTATTTTTGATTTATAAATGATTAAATAAGAATTTTAGCGATTAATATTATTAATAAATGTTAAACTTTTATTATCAAAAGGTTATTATTTACTATTAACTAAAATAGTAATTTTGTAATTTTAAATGATTAAAGTAATTATATTAATTACAATAAGTGTATATTTTAAATATGTACTTAGCAAATTTGTAACTATATTTTATAATATTAAAGAATTTATTAAATTAAAATCATTTAAAAACTAAAAGATATTTATTACAATTTAAAATTAATATATGGATATTTTATAACAATTTTTATAATTTTTTTAAAATACAAGAATAATGATTTATTAATTTACTTTCTTAAAAAAAATTTAAAAGAAAATGATTTTATTCGATTTCTAAGTAGAAAAGGTTTTTATATAATTATCTTAAGTATTAACATACTTTTCTGAATTTTTAATATGAAAATAACTCTTAAAAAAAATAGATGCAGGGACTGGGGTTTGAACCCGGGTCCGTAGTCCCACCTCCCCGCACTTAAACCACTGGGCCAAGGCCCTGGTTTGTGTTAAATTTCCGGACTGCATTTATATAACCCCGTTTTCTTGAAAACCCCAATTTCACCCGAAGAACCCTAGTTTGAAATCGAAGAAATTGAACCACAATTCGATAATGATAATGAAATTAATGTTAGGGCTTTTGTTCCCCAAGTGAAACCGGGTGTAACACCCTGTTCAATTACCTGTTTTGGTTATGGAATCAACGAGTTCAACTTGTGTAGAGGTCGCGGCTAAGACTAGAATCAAATAGAGTTGTGTGCAAGTGTTTTTGTGAAATTCGTGTTACAGAAAGTGGAAAGGGGATGTCGCGAGTATTTGCCCTCTAATTTATAGCTTCAATTTGTCCGATTAGGTGTCCAATGAGTTCAAGTTATTCTCGGTTGTTTCAGGTTGAAATTAAACGTGTAAAGCCGGTTCAGGTGAAATTGATATCATTAATAACTTCAAAATGATTAAAGGAACGTTTACACATGTTTAATTTCATTAATAGCACGGTTTAAGGGTCGAACGGCAGAGACCTTAAGAAGAACCATGTCATCGACTTGGAACTCCAACGGTTTGCGTCTTTTATTGGCATAACTCTTTTGACGACTTCTAGCCACCTCAAGGTTATTTCGGATTTTGGAGACTTTGTCGGTCGTTTCTTGAATAAGTTCAGGACCAGTAATGAAGTTCTCCCCAATGTCAGTCCAACAGATCGGAGAATAACATTTACTACCATATAAAGCCTCGAATGGTGCCATCTTGATACTTGAGTGGTAACTATTGTTATACGAGAATTCCGCTAACGGTAGATGCGTATCCCAGTCACCACCAAAGTCAAGGACACAAAGACGTAGCAAATCCTCAAGGGTTTGAATAGTTCGCTCGGTTTGATCGTCCGTTTGAGGATGGTAAGTCGTGCTTAAATCCAGTTGAGTACCCAAGAGTTCTTGCATAGAGGACCAGAAGTGTGAAGTGAAACGAGCATCACGATCGGAGATAATATGCAACGGCACGCCATGACGACTCACAATTTCATTGATGTAGATACGAGCCAACCTTGAAACCTTGTAAGTGTCTCGTATTGGTATGAAATGTGCTGTTTTGGTCAAACGGTCAACAATCAACCATATACTATCATGGCCACGAGAGGTTCGTGGTAACTTGGTTATGAAATCCATGGATATATGTTCCCATTTCCATATTGGGATTTCTGGTTGTTCAAGTAAACCACTAGGCCGTTGATATTCAGCTTTGACCCTTGCACACGTGAGGCACTTAGAAACATAAGACGTGATATCTTTCTTCATTCCTGGCCACCAATATTGGCCACGCAGATCCATGTACATCTTATCAGACCTAGGGTGAATAGAATATCGTGTTTGATGAGCTTCGTTCATGATGAAGTGACGGAGATTGTCGCGATTAGGAATCCAAAGCCGGTTCAAGAAATACCACATGCCATTCGGTTTTGTCTCCAATTGTGACCGAATGTTAGACGCCAGCTCTTCGTTTTTCCTTTCCTCGGTTAGCGCCGCTTGTTGAGCCTCGTGGATACAAAACTCGAGATCACTATCAATCCTTATGTTTTGAAGCATGATAGTGGCCTCGTTAACATCCACATGAGTCTCAGTGTCAAACTCCCCTAACGTGTCAAACCATTGTCTTCGATCTTGGATTTGTTGAAGCGAGACAGTCTTGTTGTGGATTTTACGACTCAGCGCGTCGGCAACAACATTCGCCTTTCCAGGATGATAGCGAATGTCGCAGTCGTAGTCGCTAATCAATTCAACCCAACATCTGTGTCTCATGTTGAGATCCTTTTGATTGAACACGTGTTGGAGACTCTTGTGGTCGGTGTAGACTATACATTGTGTTCCATAAAGATAATGCCGCCAAATCTTCAAAGCAAATAAACAAAGTTAAGGTCAATCTCTGTCAAGTGTCGGTTTATACTTGAAAGAACCTATTTTTACGCATGATCAGTTTTATGGCATCTTGTCACAAGTTAAGAGTAAAGATGGATTGAAACTTTTAGCTTTAGATAATGAGTGTAAACCTACTAATGTTACTACAAATGTAGTTTATAAGGATGTTTTTACTCGTTTGTGACCTTATAATCAAAAGTTGTTATGTCTTTTTTAATATATAATACACTTGATTTTATTTTTATTTTTATGTTATTTAATAATTAACTATTCACACTTCCGTGTAATACACGGGTAACTAAAGCTAGTAGCTATATATGTTTGTTTATAGACTTTCGTGCAAAATTAAGTTCATTTAAGTTTGTTCTTATGTTTATTCGTTTATGTACATTCACATATTTACAATGTTGTAAACGTACAAAGCATTGTGTATGCATATATGTTTGTTTGTTTGGCATTGAACTTGATCTTGAACGTATAAATGAAAAAAAATCATGTTGGTGTTCGTTTATTAAAAAACTAAATTTTTTTGTGTTTGTTTGTTAATATAAACATACACAAACGGATAAAAAAAGAGCTTAAAAGAATACAATTAAACATATATTACTTTAGAAAATAAGAAAAACAACATTTTTAATCTCAAATACTATAAAGTTGATAAGTATAAAAGACAAAGTTGTAATTTACTCTTTTATTCGGGGAGTAATAGATTTGGGATATGAGAGAGGGAATGTAAAAATTATGAAAGTCACGTGGCACTCCTGCAAAAGGCCAAAGACTCAAGGACCCACATTTTCAAAACTAAAATTTAAATAATTCTTATAAATTTTTTTTTTTTTTTTAACGGCCAACTAATTAAAACCCGGTTATCCGGGGTATCCCAATGACGAAAAAACCCCATACGCCTGCTAGCACAGACAACGCTGGGTAGCTCAAGCCCACCAACGATCAATTCCAGGGAAAACCCGCCACCCGAAGGCCCACTGCGGTAAAATCCGACCCACCAATAACATTTTACTACTAGTAGAACTCGAACTCACAACCTCCCCTAAAAATAATCGGTGGTAAATCACCATCTTATAAATTTCTTTTGCTTGGGGGACAAGCTGCCTTGCTGGGTCACCCTCACCATTCACCAACATCATCACCACCAATCCATCCATCATCCTCCCATCCAACCTTTTTTTCCTAACAAAACTAATTTTTATAATAAAAACAAAGTAACCATTTTTATTCTTTATGTACATGTATATAGTTATGTTAAATAATTTCACATACATAACTATGAGATACTTGAATCTTTAATCTTTAATATTGTATAAACCTTAAATACTTTCTTAATACATGACAAGAATAATTGATATCACATCGCATGTTGGTTGATGAAGTTTATGACAAGAATTAGACTTCCTATTTAGCAATCCATTAATTGAACATTTTAAAAATGAATTGTGATGAAGAAAACATGAATATGAGAACGGATAAAAAAGTATAATGGATTTGATTGATAAACTCAATTTAAAGGTTGAACAAACACTCACAAAAAAAAATTCACATCGCATGTTGGTTGATGAAGTTTATGACAAGATTTAGACTTCCTATTTAGCAATTCATTAATTGAACATTTTAAAATGAATTGTTATGAAAAAAACATGAATATGAGAAGGGATAAAAGTATATTGGATTTGATTGATAAACTCAATTTAAAGGTTGAACAAACACGCATAAAAAAAAAAATTCACGATACAACATTTTATCGTTGAACAAACGGCCAACTAATTAAAACCCGGTTATCCGGGGTATCCCAATGGCGAAAAGACACCCCATACGCCTGCTAGCACAGACAACGCTGGGTAGCTCAAGCCCACCAACGATCAATTCCAGGGAAAACCCGCCACCCGAAGGCCCACTGCGGTAAAATCCGACCCACCAATAACATTTTACTACTACTAGTAGCACAGACAACGCTGGGTAGCTCAAGCCCACAAACGATCAATTCCAGGTTGAACAAACGGCCAACTAATTAAAACCCGGTTATCCGGGGTATCCCAATGGCGAAAAGACACCCCATACGCCTGCTAGCACAGACAACGCTGGGTAGCTCAAGCCCACCAACGATCAATTCCAGGGAAAACCCGCCACCCGAAGGCCCACTGCGGTAAAATCCGACCCACCAATAACATTTTACTACTAGTAGAACTCGAACTCACAACCTCTCCTAAAAATAATCGGTGGTAAATCACCATCTTATAAATTTCTTTTGCTTGGGGGACAAGCTGCCTTGCTGGGTCACCCTCACCATTCACCAACATCATCACCACCAATCCATCCATCATCCTCCCATCCAACCTTTTTTTTCCTAACAAAACTAATTTTTATAATAAAAACAAAGTAACCATTTTTATTCTTTATGTACATGTATATAGTTATGTTAAATAATTTCACATACATAACTATGAGATACTTGAATCTTTAATCTTTAATATTGTATAAACCTTAAATACTTTCTTAATACATGACAAGAATAATTGATATCACATCGCATGTTGGTTGATGAAGTTTATGACAAGAATTAGACTTCCTATTTAGCAATCCATTAATTGAACATTTTAAAAATGAATTGTGATGAAGAAAACATGAATATGAGAACGGATAAAAAGTATAATGGATTTGATTGATAAACTCAATTTAAAGGTTGAACAAACACTCACAAAAAAAAATTCACATCGCATGTTGGTTGATGAAGTTTATGACAAGATTTAGACTTCCTATTTAGCAATTCATTAATTGAACATTTTAAAATGAATTGTTATGAAAAAAACATGAATATGAGAAGGGATAAAAGTATATTGGATTTGATTGATAAACTCAATTTAAAGGTTGAACAAATACGCATAAAAAAAAAAAAAATTCACGATACAACATTTTATCGTTGAACAAACGGCCAACTAATTAAAACCCGGTTATCCGGGGTATCCCAATGGCGAAAAGACACCCCATACGCCTGCTAGCACAGACAACGCTGGGTAGCTCAAGCCCACCAACGATCAATTCCAGGGAAAACCCGCCACCCGAAGGCCCACTGCGGTAAAATCCGACCCACCAATAACATTTTACTACTACTAGTAGCACAGACAACGCTGGGTAGCTCAAGCCCACAAACGATCAATTCCAGGTTGAACAAACGGCCAATTAATTAAAACCCGGTTATCCGGGGTATCCCAATGGCGAAAAGACACCCCATACGCCTGCTAGCACAGACAACGCTGGGTAGCTCAAGCCCACCAACGATCAATTCCAGGGAAAACCCGCCACCCGAAGGCCCACTGCGGTAAAATCCGACCCACCAATAACATTTTACTACTAGTAGAACTCGAACTCACAACCTCCCCTAAAAATAATCGGTGGTAAATCACCATCTTATAAATTTCTTTTGCTTGGGGGACAAGCTGCCTTGCTGGGTCACCCTCACCATTCACCAACATCATCACCACCAATCCATCCATCATCCTCCCATCCAACCTTTTTTTTCCTAACAAAACTAATTTTTATAATAAAAACAAAGTAACCATTTTTATTCTTTATGTACATGTATATAGTTATGTTAAATAATTTCACATACATAACTATGAGATACTTGAATCTTTAATCTTTAATATTGTATAAACCTTAAATACTTTCTTAATACATGACAAGAATAATTGATATCACATCGCATGTTGGTTGATGAAGTTTATGACAAGAATTAGACTTCCTATTTAGCAATCCATTAATTGAACATTTTAAAAATGAATTGTGATGAAGAAAACATGAATATGAGAACGGATAAAAAGTATAATGGATTTGATTGATAAACTCAATTTAAAGGTTGAACAAACACTCACAAAAAAAAATTCACATCGCATGTTGGTTGATGAAGTTTATGACAAGATTTAGACTTCCTATTTAGCAATTCATTAATTGAACATTTTAAAATGAATTGTTATGAAAAAAACATGAATATGAGAAGGGATAAAAGTATATTGGATTTGATTGATAAACTCAATTTAAAGGTTGAACAAACACGCATAAAAAAAAAAAATTCACGATACAACATTTTATCGTTGAACAAACGGCCAACTAATTAAAACCCGGTTATCCGGGGTATCCCAATGGCGAAAAGACACCCCATACGCCTGCTAGCACAGACAACGCTGGGTAGCTCAAGCCCACCAACGATCAATTCCAGGGAAAACCCGCCACCCGAAGGCCCACTGCGGTAAAATCCGACCCACCAATAACATTTTACTACTACTAGTAGCACAGACAACGCTGGGTAGCTCAAGCCCACAAACGATCAATTCCAGGTTGAACAAACGGCCAACTAATTAAAACCCGGTTATCCGGGGTATCCCAATGGCGAAAAGACACCCCATACGCCTGCTAGCACAGACAACGCTGGGTAGCTCAAGCCCACCAACGATCAATTCCAGGGAAAACCCGCCACCCGAAGGCCCACTGCGGTAAAATCCGACCCACCAATAACATTTTACTACTAGTAGAACTCGAACTCACAACCTCTCCTAAAATAATCGGTGGTAAATCACCATCTTATAAATTTCTTTTGCTTGGGGGACAAGCTGCCTTGCTGGGTCACCCTCACCATTCACCAACATCATCACCACCAATCCATCCATCATCCTCCCATCCAACCTTTTTTTTCCTAACAAAACTAATTTTTATAATAAAAACAAAGTAACCATTTTTATTCTTTATGTACATGTATATAGTTATGTTAAATAATTTCACATACATAACTATGAGATACTTGAATCTTTAATCTTTAATATTGTATAAACCTTAAATACTTTCTTAATACATGACAAGAATAATTGATATCACATCGCATGTTGGTTGATGAAGTTTATGACAAGAATTAGACTTCCTATTTAGCAATCCATTAATTGAACATTTTAAAAATGAATTGTGATGAAGAAAACATGAATATGAGAACGGATAAAAAGTATAATGGATTTGATTGATAAACTCAATTTAAAGGTTGAACAAACACTCACAAAAAAATTCACATCGCATGTTGGTTGATGAAGTTTATGACAAGATTTAGACTTCCTATTTAGCAATTCATTAATTGAACATTTTAAAATGAATTGTTATGAAAAAAACATGAATATGAGAAGGGATAAAAGTATATTGGATTTGATTGATAAACTCAATTTAAAGGTTGAACAAACACGCATAAAAAAAAAAATTCACGATACAACATTTTAGTTTAACTGAATAATCAAAATACAATTTGATTTCAATAAAATCGATCCTTGACAGCTTACTATTATACTACTTGTGCCTAGAGCTCCTAAGAAGATCACGAACTAGAAAATGATAGGAAGAATTCTTACGGGGGTGGGAACGATAAAGAGTGAAGGATACACAGGTTTGTTTGGGATAATGTGGTTAAACCAAAGCATCAAAGCGGGGTAGGAGTCGGAAGCTTAAGCTTGGCATTACTCGTAGAAATGACAGTGGGAAATGAAATAAGAAATGAAATAAGAAATGAATTAAATCTATTCATAACTCTAACAGTCATAATGGTAGATTGATTGAAAATCATTCGGGGGCCATGGTCTAAACTTGCTTCGTTTGGAAAAGGTCACCTAAAGGGGGGTATTGTACTCGATGACCTTTTCAAACGACGGAAGTAAAATTTGGCAGGAGGTTTTGGTTTGGCAAAATATTTATGGTCATTTTCATATGGCAATTCGATTTAGAGACTTTAAAAGATTGCTTGGTTTACAAAGGATGATATGGGGTAGAATTCATCCACGTCTTTTGCTTAGAATTGGAGGAAGAAAAATCTTTCCTAGGCCGAGTTGAGGGAGGTGATGGATTTGGACCTTAAACTTACGGTTAACAGATTCTAATTGTTAAAATATAATTGATTTGGACCTTGAATTGCAATAGTTTCATCTTAAACACTAAAATATCTTAATCCTTTAAGCTAAGCAAAGAACTACTATTATATTTAAACTAAAATCCTTAGATTTTTTTAGAGTTAATTTTAGTTTTGCTCCTTAACGTTTGACGAAAATAACAATTTTCCTTCAAAAGTTTAAAAACATCAACTTACTTTCAAAAATTTCATAAGTTGTTTCAATTTCAATCTAAAAGTTTCATTATGTTGAATCAAATTGAAACAACTAATTAAACTTTTGAACTAAAATTGAAACAACTTAGAAATTTTTAGAGTTAAATTGATGTCAAACCCTAGGAGCAAAACCGAACTTTACTCTTTTTTTATTATTTTTTATATGGTTAAAATAAAGAAAACATCATTTGGGTTTAACATTGCAAATAGCTTTTAGGAGTAGAAAGATCAAACTGCTCTTAACTTAAAAGAAAAACTCGAAGCCAATATCAGTTAGCTTAAAAGACAAAATTTATTACAAACAATTTATATAAAGGATATTCAATGTGATTTTTGAAGGTAAAAGATGAAACTTACAAGTATATATAAACGTAGAGAATGTTTTTCAGTTTTCACCTACACAAAGTGTGAATAGTTTTTCATAAAACTTTTTATAACTTTTTATATTTTGAGAATTATCTCATCTAAAATCTACTCAAGTAACTATATAAAGATATAAAGAATTGAAGTTATAAATCATTTAAGGCTAGCACTAATATAATCTAGGTTAGTAAGATTATCAAATTGACTAGAAACACAAAATAACGATGAGGTCACCCTCATAATAATTGAACTTAATTAAAAACAATTTCATACAACATGTGACTTGACCTGATCCAAACATAAAATTGTAGAATCAAATGACACATCTTAAAATTAATTACTAGTGACCCAACTGATAAATCTTGGCTCCGCAACTATGCAAGCATGATCCTTCCAGAAGTGTCCTCATCGGTTACTAACCACTAGGTTTCTGGGTTTTTTCTTCGGGATCATGAGTGCACATTTATCGTAAGCACTTAAAATTCACCCGTCCAGATCCCATACTCGCAATGCTACCAAAGCTGACACAAAAGAGAAAATAATAAATATCGGTGATCCGACACTAACATATATTAACAGGCAACATAAAATTGTTGGTAATCCAAAACTAAATACTAATAATTCAAGTCTGAAAATGACACAAATTAAACATTTTAACATTACGAAAGGACTAGAGAGTAAACAATAGAGTAAAGGCGTCACCTTTATATGAAAAAAATATCCTATATTAGACACTAGAAAATTTAACGCACGTGTTTTTTACTTGAATATTATTATGCATGTATTTTCATTAATAAAAAGATACGTGAAACTTATGTTGTACAAAAATTGAAGGATCGATTCTTTAGAGTTAATTAGTTTCTGATACGAGAAAACTTTAAATTTAAACGAACAAATAATTCGATATATAATCCCAAAGAACCTAAAACTTGCAAAGTTTATCCTCAAATTTTCACCAACAAAAATTCACATAACTTCTGTTATATTCTTGTACAAAATTTGACGTATCAATCAATCAAAAGATATTCATGTTTCTTAAACATTTGTTTAATAAAAACACAACACCAAGCTCCCCTAGGCCCTAGCACATCATTGTCAATTTATAAGTTATATACTTATATAAATACAAAAATTTCAGAAAATAATGACAAAATTGCTATTTTAATTTTGTCTGATGACAAAAGTCAGCATTATTGAAAACTGATAGCAAAATTTTACTTTCAATATATATTTCATAACAAAATTCCCGTATTAGCCGGTAATCTTCACTGTATTCGAAAAAGTTTCTTTTTCATGACTAATATTGTCTCAAATATTTAGTCATAGTGTATTAAATTGTATTGCAAGTCAATAATGTAACTGTAAAACGAAAAATACTAAATATGAAATGTTTACTCAGCAAGAATATTAACAAAGATAGTGTATATGTCTAAACTATAAAGGGTTAGTTATACAAACCTTTTATGTAATAAGTCAAACAATAAATAAATTAAAAAATAGTGTCAAATTGACGTTATAATGTTATATATATATAATATTTACATATTTACATTAGAGAGAATAAATTTCTAAAAAATGCGAGTAACCATCATGCTACGAAATGTGTGTCATGATAAACGTTTTTGAAAGAAAAAAGAAGCAAAGATGTGATTGTAAAAATAATCTATATAATAAATAATTATATTTCTTGACTCACGTTATCATCAGATTTATTTCATAACAGATTATTTCATAAGAGTTTTTCCATCGAAACTCATAAAGTTGAACCACTATATTTGACTTTTTTATAGTTTCAAAACTTAAAATAAAAAATAGAATATTGTCCCCTATTTTTTATCCATTAAATTCGCTTCATT
>CM046434.1:3821159-4068659 GCA_025506505.1 Flaveria sonorensis
AGAAGGAAAGTATTGAGCGTTTTTGTGATTTTTTAGAGTACAGAGCGTTTTAAGTTGTTGTGATTCAACCAAAACATCCAATACATATATATACTAACCTAATGGGAGTATAGTGGTAAAAAAAACCACAAAAACGGTCAAAAAAGACCTCAAACGGCCAAAAATGGCTATAAAGCCGTTATACAACGGCCAGTTTGAAAATCGGTTTGAAACCGGACCGGTTTAGAAACCGGTTTTGATTAATGGAACTTCAAACCGAAGTAAAACCGTCGGGTTGAGCCGGTTTGAAACCGGTTTGGGCCCCAAACCGGTTTCGGTTTTTTTTCGAACCGGTTTTCAAATCGGTTTTTTTGCACACCTCTACTTGAACTCTCTCCCCTTGCCTTCCTCTTCTTCTCTCTCTTCTCCTCCTAAATCTCCTCAAAGATCATTTTCCTCTTTCCTTTGTTAGTCATTAGCCTGTGTGACTCAGGGTGGAAAGAGCTTTGGCATTCAATGCTTGGTGTTGCACTTGAGCTCTGGCTAGAGAAAGACTATAAGACACCTTCACCGGTCGGTGCCTCACTGAGGGTAATGGGTGTTGAAGCAGTTCCTATCTCAAGGTTCACAGGCTCAATTACTAGGCCTTCGGCCAAGGTTTCCCCTTTGAAGCTAATCTTAGGGTCCAGCTTAGCATCCAATTGACCAACAATCTTACCTTCTAGCCTCTGTCTATATAGTTTGGATCTCTACTTGAAATCTTCAAGCACTATTTCTTGAATTCTCTCAGCTAACCTTGCAGCTTGCCTGGATTGACTAGTGCTGTCAAGTTGTCACCTTGAGCAATGAGTTCTAGCATTTTTAGGACCAAGGCTGTTTCTACCCTTGAGAAGCCAACAGTTTACTTTCTTATAGTTTTGAAGATGTCGGGCTTCATCTATCCCAATTTACAAGTATTACCTGTTCCCCTTAACTGTGAGCCAAGTTCACTGTTAAGAATTTGTTGAACATATCTAGGGAACATATAGTACTCTAAGGAGTCCAAGTTAGAAAGCAGGTTTGTATAGACAAACTGGAAGTACTTGAACTTGACCCCTTGAACCATTCCATGGACTATGTAGGATAAGTGCTCAGAAATTTGGTCCCAACCTTCATGTTTGTTGGATAGAGAGTGGATTACCACATGAAGGAGGTACTTCCATTGAGAGAGAACCTTACCCTTTTTGAAGGTTCTGACAGAGTAGTCCCCTTCATAGCCCATCTACTAGAATGAGTTGTTTACAACAGATTTGGGGAAAAACAACTCGCCTTCTGCATCATCCAGCCTCAGATGAGAGTTGATGATGGCTAAAGTGATGAAAATTGTCTTCCCCTGCACTGTGGTAGACAGTGCCTTCTCACCGTCCAAGATGACCTCTTAACAGGTCCTCCAGAACTCTAGGAGTTGCTCTTCATACAGTGGAGGGTCTATTGTGAGTGCAGTGAGGTAATTTGAGAGAAATAAGAAGCGACAAACATCTGAGAAACCTGGATCTTTCTCAGATGATAACAGAGTAACCTGATTGTGTTGCCTGTGTAAATGCATGGAAAAATCTGGTTGGTTTCGGGGATCAGGGTTGGCCATTTTGAATAGCTTAGAGGTGAAGGAAGTTAAGAATAAGGTCGGTTTGTGGGTGAATTTAGGGTTTGAACTTTTGTATATGAAGAGGAAGATGAATGAGGGGGAACTGTTGTATAATTATATATGGTAAGGATTTGAGATAAAGTTAATGCAAAAAGATAAACTGTAAAATCCAGATGTCGGTCCCACCTCTGAAAAAATGCCCATAAAGGTAGTTTTTTTGGAAGTCGAAACTCTTCCGAAAGTAATTTGTCTTCGGAAGGTTTAAGAACTTCCGAGCCAATTTGACTTCGGAAGATATTCCTAAGCTTTACAAGAATTTATTTTGGAAGAAAAATACTTGGAATATTTTTACTTCTTAGACAAATTTTGCTTCGGAAGATATCAAATATCAGAATTTTTTATTCAAAGAGAGAATAAAGCTTCTGACACTTAATTACTTTCGGAAGAAAATAGTCATTCAAGACATATAAGTACTTTTGGTATATTTAAGCTTCAGAAGATATATCAGAATTTCTTTCGAAGGTAAACTTCTCAGAAGTAGTTATTTATTTTGAAGACATAATTTTATTCCGAAGACAACTTGATGTCTTCCGAAAGAAAACATATCTAAAAATCTCAAAATTCTAAGACATATCATTTTGAAAAGTTTCTTCCAAAGTAAACTGGGCTTATGTAGGTGATGATATAGACAACTTAAGACATACATATTGAAAAAGTAATCTTGAATTTAGTTTAAGAAAATCAACTCAAAGTTAATCATCCTAATAACTGATACAAGATACTTAAATCTCTTTCCATCAAAAGCTTTTATGAATAGATCAACATATTATTCATTTATGTTAACTTTGACTAGTTTTATCAATCCTTATTTCAAAATTATCTCTAATCAAATAATACCTGATGTTGATGTGCTTTGTCTGTGAGTGCTGCACAGGATTTCTGCAATAGATATGGTACTGTTGTTATCTATATGGATGAGAGTCTCTTTGAAGCTGAATCCATAGTCCAACATCTGATTCTGAATCCAAAGCACTTGAGCATAGCAGTTTGTAGCAACAATGTATTCAGCTTTAGCAGTTGATGCAGACACATAGAATTGTTTCTTGCATTGCCACAAGACTATCCTTCCATTAAGAAATTAACATCCCCCAGATGTAGACTTTGCAGTCATATTGCAGCCACCATAGTCGCTATCTGTATAGGCATACAGATTGAAGTTAGAATTCTTTGGATACCAAAGGCCTAGTTTGGGAGCACCTTTGAGATATCTGAGAATTCTTTTGACAGCAACCAGGTGTGACATCTTAGGGTTGGCTTGATATCATACACAAATACATGTAGCAAACACGATATCAGGCCTGCTAGCTGTGAGGTACATAAGAGACCCAATCATAGTCTTGTAGAGATGCTCATCAACACACTCCCCCTCAAGATCAGGTCCTAGGAAGTGGTTTCTAGCTATGGGTGTCTTAGCAACCTTGCACTCAGTCAAATAAAATTTGGTAAGTATGTCTTGCACATACTTTGATTGTTTTATGAAGATGCCATTGTCAACCTACTTTACTTGAACTCCTAGAAAGAAATTGAGTTCCACCATAGCACTCATTTAAAATCTATTCTTCATCAGCTTCTCAAAGTCTTTGCAGAGCTTCCGATTATTTGACCCAAAGATGATGTCATCTACATAAACTTGAACCAGCATCAAGTCATTTCCTGTTCCTCAATGAAGAGTGTTCCATCAATAGTACCCCTGTTGTATCCATGCTGACAGAGGTACTGTGATAGCGTCTCATACCACTTCCTTGAAGCTTGATACAGCCCATAGAGACCTTTGTCAAGTTTGCAAACATAATCAGGATGATCTGGGTCTACAAAGCCAGGTGGTTGTTTGATATACACTTCCTCATCAATCGGCCCATATAAGAAAGCACACTTGACATCAAGTTGGTAGACTTTGAAATCCTTGGATGCAGCAAAGGCAAGGAATATCCTAACAGTTTCAAGTCTTGCTATAGGAGCAAAAACATCTGTGTAGTCAATCCCTTCTTCTTGTGTGTACCCTTAAATGACTAGTCTGGCCTTGTTCTTGATGACAAGTCCTCTATCATCTTTCTTATTCATGAATACCCACTTGGTACCTATAATGGTCTTCCCTTGAAGAAGAGGACATAGGTTCTAAACCTTTTGTCTTTTAGATTTAAGCAGCTCCTCCTGCATTGTTTCAAACCAATTTCCATCCTTCAGAGCCTCATCAATCTTCTTAGGCTTAATCTGGGACAAGAAACACGAGTGAAGACAAACAGTTTTGTTATGGGTTTGTCCTCTTATTGTCACCCTTGTCTTAACATTTCCAATGATGTTTGTGGTGGGATGTGACTTGTGGATTCTTAGTTAAGGAATCACAACAAGTTGGTTGGAAAGATCTAAGTTGGTGAAATTAAGATCTGGTGATTGAGTTTCATCCACCACATTAATATACTTATCAAGAGAAACTTGATCCAATGAGTGTGTTACATCATTGATGTTATCTTCTATGGAGTGGTTATCAACATCAAGAAATTCTTGATCATTATCACCACCTCCATCTCCTCCTACATTGGAAACTCCTTTATTTGAATTCTGTGCCTCTGTGCTGGAATTTATAGGCACCTCAAATGTATCAGCTAAAGAGTTTGTCATGGTTATGCTGATAGGATTTCCAAATGCAAGGCTAGTTACCACTGGAGCTGAAGTAGTTTGATCACTTGGTCTTCTCAGCTAAAATCTTAGATCAAAATCTCCTATTGATAAGTTACCTATAGATCCTGAAATATCTTCACAAGATTTGTTAAAACAGTTGGTAACTAAATCAAGATCAAACAGCCAATCAGGACTAGAACCTTTCATACTGGGTGTGTGCTCATTGAAGGTCATATTGGCTGACTCTTCAACCACTCTAGTTCTGAGATTGTATACTCTATAAGCCTTAGCTTAGAAATAGTATCCAATAAAGTGTCCATCATCTGATTTCTCAGAAAATTTGACTATCTAATCTTTGGTATTCAAGATGGTGCAAGGACATCCAAATGATCTGAGAAAACCAATGAAAGGTCTTCTTTTGTGCCACAGTTCATAAGAAGTCTTACCATGAGCCTTGACTACTAAAACTCTGTTCTGCACATAGCAGGCAGTGTTGACTGCCTCTACCCAGAAGGTGATAGGCAATTTAGAGTCAGATAACATGGTTCTTGCATCTTCAATAAGTGTCCTGTTTCTCCTCTCAGCAACACCATTTTGCTGAGAAGTCCTTGAAGCACTATATTGTTTTGTAATACCCTTCTCATCACAAAATGTATCAAGGATTTGGTTTTTGAATTCAGTTCCTTTATCACATCTTATGATTTTAACCTTGTGATCACATTGATTCTTAATTTTTAGAATAAAGCTCTTCAAGATCTCAAGGGTTTCATCCTTAGTTCTAAGAAAGAAGTCCCAAGTGTATCTTGTGATCACCAAATAATATGAGGTTCTTCCTAGACTCATTACACCAGTGGGGCCAAAGAGATCCATATGTAATAAGTGTAAGGGAGTAGTAGAGTTCGTTTTCTTTGGCTTGTGAGACACTTTGTGTTGCTTCCCTTTCAGACATGCAACACAATGATCATCACTTGTAAACTATTTCTTTGGCATTCCAGTTACCAAATCATTCTTCATTAATTTATTCATATTTTTTAAGTTTACATGGCACATTCTTTTATGCCAGAGGAAAGACTTATCACTATTTGCTTTAGATAGAAAGCAAGAAACCTCTCCTAATAGGGATGTTTCCTGCAAATCCATCTTGTACATGTTCCCTTTCTTGGGGGCTCTGAGTAGAATATGCTCTTGAGGAATGACCACCCCCGGCTTGAGAACAATACACTCATGCTCAGTAAAGAGCATGTTATGTCTCTGGCCACAAAATTAGGATGCACTCAAGTGGTTATACCCATACTCCTTAACATAGTTTAACTTCTCAATGTTTAGCTTACCATTTATGACTCTGCCCTTTCTAGTGATGTAATCACCTGATTCTCCTCCAAAAGCAATTGGCCCTCCATCAATTCTCTTAAAGTTCTGAAGCATAGAGCCATTGCCTATCATATGCCTGGAACAGCACATGCCACTGTTAGTGATCCATACATTTCCTTTAGTCCTCGCTATTCCTGCACAAAAAGGGTATGGTTAGTTACATTTAGAAACCCAAGCCTTGTTGGTACTGGGCTTGTTAAAGTGATCTAAAGATAATTCAATAGTAATTGATCCTATATGCAAGATCTGAGAATCATTTGCTGTTGTTGATGAAGAACTTTCAGTCATATGGACTTCCTTCATCTACTACACCATCTTTTGAAGACTAGACTTGGCCTTCAATACTTCGGAAGTTTTGATGACTTAGGAAATTTTGGAGACTGGACCTTCGGAAGCTTTTGCATCCACTGCAGTAGACTTCAGTACTTCGGAAACATTCCTTTTTTTCGAGATCAAATTTTCTTCTAAAGGTAAGTTTTCACTTATCTTCTTTTTCACTTTGGAGGTTCCAAAAGGAAGAGATTTTCCTACCAAATCTATCTTCTTCTTTTTCTTCTCAGAAGTTTTCTTCTTGGTCATGAGGATAGTACTTTTGGGAATGTAGATGCAATCCTTAGCAAATTGAGAAGTACTACCACATATGATGCATTCAGTTGACATGCTTCTGAGTGTCTTCTTCTGAGTAGTATGCTGAGCTTTATCTCTTTTCACTTCCTTCTTCATCATCTCAGATGATGCAGCAGGCTTTTTAGGGTGAGGCTTGCTCTTGAAACTGGATGGTTCAGGCTGTGCAGCAGTGGTGCACATTTTGTCAGCCTTCTTCTCTTGACCAGGATGATTTGGACATGAACTAGGACTCCTGGTACTAGAGCCCATGGTTGAGTCTTCAGTCTTCACCACTTCAAATCCAGCAGAGATGAAAACTTGCTTTTGCTTGGAGTTGAAAGTGACCTTGATCTCTTGGGCTTTCTTTGATTTTATTTTGGCTGCCCTTATCAAGTT
Organism: Flaveria sonorensis; assembly: GCA_025506505.1. Taxonomy (NCBI): domain Eukaryota; kingdom Viridiplantae; phylum Streptophyta; class Magnoliopsida; order Asterales; family Asteraceae; genus Flaveria; species Flaveria sonorensis. The sequence continues at coordinate 3,827,815 of CM046434.1, forward strand.
TTTCCTTACAGACTTGGTCATCCCTTGTTCCTTTTTTTCTCCAGGAGAATAGTGACCCTTATTAGGATAACCCTTGTCACTCACTCCAGGTTCATCCTTCACTATGTCCTCTATATCTTCATCATTCTCTTGGATAGGATCAATAGAAGATAGCTCATCTTGACAAGTTTCACACCTTGAAGATCTTACAGATAGTAGTGTGTGTAGAGGAGCTATCTCACTTGACTCTAGTCCCTGTCTGTTCTAATAATAAATCTTCGTATACAAGGATGAGGATATTATATTCTTGAATGTTTCCTCTTCAAGAACATATTTTTCTGTCTTGGCTTTGCTGATCACAAGCTTAGCCTGGCATTCAGTTAACTTGGTTATGAGATCTTTGATTCGAGTCCTGTAGTTTGTACGCTCATGCTTATGAGTATAAATGGTTTTCTCTAAATCTTCAATCGTAAGTTTGTAATCATTTCCTGCTCTTTTAAAGTTAGCTTTTAAAATGTTTAAGGACTCAAGATCAGATCTTACTTCCAAGTTGTAGGACCTGTACATGTTAACTTTAGCAATGCATTCAAGAGTACAAAGATGTTCTAATACCTTGGCTTCTTCATGATCAGCCATCAGTGCTTGGTTGGAGAAGCATCTTCTACATGAAAGCTCCAGTCAAAGCCTTATTCTTTAACAGTAACACCAACAGGTTGTTTTGGTTAGCTTGGCTTCTCAGTTCTAGGAGCTACATCAGCGTAGTTTGGTCTGAGTTGTGCTTGGCCACCATTTGTCCTTGGTGCCTTGCATTCTTTAGAAAAATGTCCCATTTGGTTACAGTTGTAACACTTCACCTTGCTTTTGTCCAGGCCCAACTTTCCACTGGCCACATTGCTTGGGAACTTCCTTCTTGTTCTATTGTAGAACTTCTTGGCTCTATGTGTGAGAAGAGCCATCTGCTGGACTACCTCCATATACTCCAGATCATTTGGATGAATACAATCCATGTCTTTAATAATGAAGAGAAAGTTACCACAACTTTCATTAGCTGACACAAAGGCTTGAGTAGAGCTTGTTTCTTGAAATGGGCTTTCTTGGATTTAGCTCTCCCTTAGTGTCTCAGGGAAGGTGATGAAAGAACCTTTTTGTGAGTTGTCAAGGTAGCAGATAAGATGATGTTGTGGTTCTCTGCTATCCCTTTCAACCACATGAAGGGCTAAACTCTGCTGATTGTTGGAAGAACTGCTTGATGGATCTGGTATCCACTGAGGATACCATACAACTCTGTGAGAGTAAGAGTAAAGAGGTTTTTAGTTCTCTTAGGTGCTTTTTGTTTTTTCTACAGGAAAATGTCCGCAGTCTGCGAATCACATCTGCAGACATCTGTAGGAGAAGAGGTGGACCAAACGTCTGTAGTCTGCAAGAAAAAAACTATTTGTTTTTTAACATCTGCGGACTAAAAACACCATCATACTCAAATCACCACCACCACAACCAAATCACCCCTCAATCACTCAATCAAAACACCCAATTAAACAACAAATACAAACATAATTAAAATAAAATATATAGCGAGACAACAACTATAACCAATGAAAAAGACACCTTCACGATTCAAGTGATTCACCACCATCACTTCCATATATACCATTTCTCCCTAACAAAAACAACACCGAACACTTCGCCGCCGATCCCCATCTCTCTGGCACCGGAAAATGCTGCCGTATGCCACCGTGCATGACGCCGAGGCCGCCGTCGGCCGCCCCCTCACCGTCGCTGAAACCTTATGGTTCAATTACACCGCCACAAAGTCCGATTACTTCATCTACTGCCACAACATTCTCTTCCTCTTCATCGTCTTCACTCTCGCCCCCTCTTCTACGTATTCATCGAGCTATTGTTCTATAGACACGTTATTGCTTACAAAATTCAACCGAAGGTGAAGTTTTCATTAGCAGATTACCTCAAATGCTACTTAGATGTAATGCGCACGTTCGTTCTCATCGTCGGACCTCTGCAACTCGTATCGTATCCTTCGATTAAAGGTGAAATTTTGTTTGGTTCTTGAGGGTTTGGTTCATCGTCGCTTCAATTTCGTCAGCAGATGACTGGGTGGGCCGGCGGTGGCGATGACGGGTGGGCCGGCGGTGGCGGTGTTGGGTGGATGTGTGGCTGATGGTGAAGAATGAGAAGAGGTTAGAAGATTACAGAAGTGGATGGTCCATGTCTGCCTCATGCAGACCTCAGGAAGACCTTTTTTAATGAAAGGTCTTCCGAAAAACAAACAGTCTGCAGGCCTTAACATCTGTGCGTGGTCTGCGCGACGCAGACAAAGAGGTCAGGAAGTACTTCTGACAAAAAACAAACACCACCTTAATCACCACACAGTAGTGAGTCCATTGTCTAGAAAGAGAGAACATAAACTTTCTCACTATGTCCTTATTCTCAAGCTTGACTCCAACATCCATTAGAGTATCTACAATCTCTTCATACCTAAAGTATTGTTAAATCATAGTTTCACCTATTGTATAGATGAAGTTCTCAAACTGCTTCTTCATGAGGTCTTTCTTATTTTCTTTAGCTTTCTTAGACCCCTCATACATAAGCTTAAGTGCATCCCAGAGCTGCTTAGCGGTTTTGTATTTCTTGAAGCCTTTGTATATAGAGTTTGGAAGAGCAGTTTGGGGAGCGGTCATGGTTTTCTGATCTACATCTATTTTCTTTCAATCTTCCTCAGAGTAGTCAGTCATTTCCTTTGGAATCATCCTACCTCCAGCAGTGGCTGAATAGGTGCTTGAGATGTGAGGTCCTTCAACAATAGATCTCCACATCCTGCTGTCTTGAGACTTGATCCATACATTGGCACCAAGTATCAAAGTCATCAGGAGTGATCAGTGGAGACTTTGTCATAGTATGGGTTTCCATATCATCCTTTGAGATAGCTGCCATTTAAGCTGGTAAGTGTTTTGTGAAACTGAAGTGATCAAAGATGATGAGATCTTATAATCAAGAGCCTGAAATGATCTGATACCAATTATAGGACCGGTGAAGAGGGTCAATGCAACAATTTTACAGTTGTAAGGAGAGCGTATGAATACTTAACAGATCAAATAGGGAACCAGCTTATGATGAAACAAAGAACACCAGTAAAGAACAAGAACAAGATAATATGGTTTCAAGAATGATGTATATTGCTTTCAAGTTTTTACAAAGTGTTACAAAGCTTATCTTCTTAAGTTACAAGTACTTGAGATACTTTAAGCTACATCCTACAGTCGATCATACTTTAAAGGCCAGCTGAAAACACTAATCTAGACAACAAGATCAATGTAGAGTCAAAAGGCAGATTGTCTTTTGACTAGTGACTATGACATGCCATAGCTCATATCCTAATATATTATTAAATGGATAAAAGTAAAAGAGTAGAAAGTTACATATATGAGACCTTAATTTACAGTTTGATAAAAGTATGACCTTTTCACCAACTCATATAAGTTGGTGAGTCTTTAGAGGTGGCAACGGAAAGTTTTTCAGCTTTTGTCAAAATATGATTCAGAAAAAGCATGCCTTCTCTGTCTTCGGAAGAAATCAGTCTTTAGCTTCGGAAGACTTTGTATTTGAAGCTTCGGATTTCATCTTTGGCTTCAGAAGATTTGGTCTTTTGGCTTTGGAAGAATTGATACTTAGTATAATTTACTGAGTTATATCAAATCTTCCGAAATAACTTTCATATATTTCACATGTGCATGCTTAAAGTTTTTTGGTTGTATCAGCCTCTAAATGTGATCCTTTCAAAAACCTTTCAAGTTTCACCTTAAGGAAAATAAAAATAAAAAAATAAAAAAAATAATAATAAAAAAACATTTGTCATGAGAATCTCCATTATCACTTCTCAACAAATGTTAAAAACTTCACACTTCTATATTGACTTTTGAATCCTCTTGTCTTTCGTCACTTTGCCACAAAGTATAATGCCTCCCAACTAATCGAAAATTAGAGTGTACTGTTAAACCAATGTTGTTGAGACCGGATCGGACAGGCCCGCTCCAACCGGGAATCGGAGATGGGGGCCGAACCGGTTTGCATCAATTCATTTTGGAGGGGTTCAGCCATCGGTGGCCGGACCGGGGCTCAAACCGGATTTTGATTTTTTTTAATGAGTAAAAACGAGTGTTAAACAATAAATTAGTTTGTTGGACATAAAAATATAGTTAAGTTTTATATATAACTATAAAACACACACATAAATTACTTATATTAAATTATATGTATAACTATATATATAATATACTATATATATAATTATGACGTCATCCGTTTCTTAAATCCGGTCTGACCACCAAACCAGTAAGGCGTTCGGTTCGACGTCCGATCCGGTTCTGAAAACATTATGTTAAACAGTAGTTTCGTTTATGTTAGTTTATTTAATAAACGCACGAACGCGAAAACAAATTTTATTTATTTAAGGAACAAACATGAACACATATGTCATGTCCGTTCCTTCACGTTTACAAATGTTCGTTCTATTATGTTCATTTATGTTTGTATAATGTTCGTTCATGTTTGTTTATATTTGTACATTTGTTTACGCTTGTTTAAATGTTCATTTGAACTTATTCATTTTTAATTTCAATTCGAATCGTATTTTTTATGTTGATATTCTAAAATCCCTAAGCCCACTCTAAACTAAATTGATATCTTAGTTTTAAAATATTATATATAGGATGGTGGTATTTAGAATTTAATCTTAACACACACATTTACTTTGATTATGTTTATTTACATTTGTGTATTTATGTTCATTAATGTTTATTTGTATAAATTCATGTATTTTCAAGTTCATGAATCATGCATTTATTTTAAAAATTAATGAGCGAACATAAATAAACACGAATATACATATTTTCGTAACAAGCAAACAAGAACAAGAATACATGTTCGTTTTAGTGTTCGTGTTTGTGAAAGTTAAACGGAAAAACACAAACAATATCATATTTTTCCATCAAAGGATTGTGTAAATGTAGTCTAAATGTTGGATGCTAATCTTGTGACAAAAACTAAACTTTTCTCAGTCTATATGTGTACCTGTGCACAAGTCTTGAAATTTTCATTAGTATGTACGAGTCAAAAACTAAATGAAACTGTTACATTATAATTGGATTTTATATGTTGATTTCTTTTAAACTTGTAAAATATCATAAGTTTCAATATGTAATTCTTTGAGAAAATATTATATTTTTATGAGTACAGATGTGTCATGCATACATATATACACACACATATATCATCTAAATTAAATCATGGCAAAACTAAAATTTTGTAGGGAGTTCTAATAGAATAACACCTAAAACATGTCTATGAAAAGTGTATTTGTTTTCACTGTTTGGGTAAATCACAAAAAGCCATAAATTGCAAGGAGTGGTTCTTGAAAACGCATAACAGCATACAATAAATTTCATTGACATGTTACTAGAGCTAGGGTCAATGTCTTGTCTTCCAATGTCATATTGCGGTGAAGTTATCATCCTAAACAAATACATATATAAATTATTACTAAAACTAATACTCAATGCTCTTGACTCTTGATAACGGGGACTACTATCTAAGATAAAATTGACACTTGTATCATAAGTGTCTTGAATTACAAAAATCCCATGGCGGCATGACCACACAACAGTCAGAAGTCAAAGTAGTTACGTATAAATATCTAAAACATGGGTCACATATTCATATAGATTTATACATAACTGGCGTGCAAAGCTAAAACATGTGTCACGCATACGTAAAATTGATGTATACATATCACGTACATAGCACAGACTACATCTCAACAAGTTCATATTTGCACCCATGTCTCAAAATCACAGTTTGCAGGTTTAACATGCCATAACTTGATAATATAGATAACAACTAATATAACGTGATAAACTTTTATGATTGATTCATTTAAAGAACTCACTTATTTTGGTTACAAAGTTAATATTCTTCACGTTTAGCTCTATGATAAATGTTTTACTGAAACTAAGAAAAAATGTTCAAAATTAAAGAAAAGATTCCGGTTACAGATTCTTTACGTTCTTCAGGAAACATGTTTTACAAAATAATAAGAAAAACATTTTGAAAAAAATTTTGGTTACAGATTCTGTTAGTTAGGTATGATAAATGTTTTACAAGAAATAAGAAAAATAGTTTAAAATCAAAAATAAAAAGATTTTGGTCACAATCTACTTACGTTCTTTATAATAAACATAAAAGAAAACAGTGTAAAACAAAGGGAAAAAAATTCACGCCCGGTGGGACTCGAACCCACAATCGCCTGATTAGAAGTCAGACGCCTTATCCATTAGGCCACGGGCGCTTTTTGTTTCTCACAATGCAAATGCATATCTGATGTAGTAGACAATAATGGTCTAAGGAAATTCAAATTTTAAAGTATTTAGAGTATGATGTTCTTGTTTCAATTCGATTAAAGGTGCTAAAACGATGATTAGTTATATAATTAATAGTGAGTTTTAGAAGATTGTATATGAGAAATAAAACACTGTTAAAATAGGTCGATGATTAATTAGTGTTTCAATGTCCGGATGTTGTTTGAGGAAATGACTAAGAGGGATTTAGTTTCTTGTACTAATAATGGACTATTTTTTCTGGTGTCAAAACGGAATTCACTTTCTTGATGATTATGGCAGGTTTTACACGATTAGTTTCATGACACGAACCTTACAAAAAATACATAGGTTTGTTTAAGTTTCGGCTTATCGTGATAAAAGTCTACCACCTATCTTGTTTTTCTCATTCAGTTCCTTATTTCAAGTATGTAGTTTGCATACTTTGTGGTTAATGAAAAATACAACCGTTCGTCGAGAATTTGTGAATTCTCCGTATTTGTTAGTTGTAAGGTTATACTTGAAAGGCTGATGCAACCAAAAAAACTAAAGCAACCAAAGAGCTTCCAGCTTGCATGCACATTGTGCAGAGTAGAAGTTACTTCGGAAGTTTTACACTTCTCACAGAAAATTATTCTAAGTGTAAAATTTTCCGAAGCCAAAGATCAAATCTGTCAAAGCCAAAGATGAAGTCTTCCGAAGCTTCAAAGACAAAGTCTTCCGAGGCCAATGAAGTAAAGACTGATTTCTTCCGAAGACAGAGAAGACATGATTTCTCTGATCTACGATTGTATAAAGCTGAATCACTTTCCGCAGCAACTCTGAAGACTCACCAACTTGCATTAGTTGGTGAAAAGGTCCATGTTTTTGCAACTGTAGATTATGATTTAGAGTCTGTAACCTTCTACTTTGTACCTTTTATCTTATTTGTAATATATTAGGATGTGAGCTATGGCATGTCATAGTCACTTGTTAAAAGGCAATCTGTCTTTTGATTTTACATTGATCTTGTTGTCTAGATATGTATTTTCAGCTGGCCTTCAAAGTATGACCGACTGTAGGATGTAGTATAAAGTATCTCAGGTTCTTGTATTTCTTTTTATGCTTTGTAACGCTTGTAAAAGAGCTTGAGAGCAATATACAGCATTCTTGAAAATCATATTCATCATGTTCTTGTTCTTAGTTCTGTCTTATTGTTTACTTGTGTTTTTAGTATCATTCATATAAACCTGGTTCCCTATTTGATCTATTAAGTATTCTAACACTCTCCTCATTATGAGACTGATTGTATTGACCATCCCTTTAACTAGTCCTGCATTAGTGTTAATCCCTCACAAGTTAAAGTCTAAAGGTTATGTATGTAATTAGTCAAAGTATGTTTATTTACTATTATCAATTATGTGTGTTAAAGGGGCAAATTGGTACATATCAAAACTTGATATGTAACCACCGATGTATATTAATACATATCCATATCAATGGAAATTAATGTTGATTGCAATTGTTCTTTCTATTCTTCTTCATATTTTATGTTCTTGGGCAATAATTTGACATCAGAGCCATTTTTTGCTATCAATTGAAGATTGTTGGTATCGATTTTGTCGTTCGATTTCAAAACCGCAGGCGACCAAGGCCTCACGGCATTTGATTTGAAATCCGCAGGCATAGGCCTCACAGATCTGTTTGAAAACGACACATCGACTATATATTGATAAAGATTTGAGTTTTATGTTCTTAATCAAAATTCTTATTACCGAATTGAAATCGACTAGAAATCCTCAGGCAACAAAGGCCTTTACAGAATCGATGACGCTGATAAGAACGGTTCTGAAACAACAAATCAAAATCAGATTACAACTAGATCAGTCTCGTAGTCTGAATTGAAATCGTCAAAGAATTGGAACCGTGTTTGAATCGGAATTATCGGCACTGTTTCGATCAAAATCCAATTCAAATCCGCAAGCAGCGATTACGGAAGTTTAAAGTTTGAATAGTCAATCAAAAACAAATTGATTTAATTGTTGTTAGTTTCGGTAACACAAGTCATTGGTTGATCATAATTTTAATAATCAATTATTTGTCATTTTGATTATTAATAATCACTTTGTGCATCCAATTTGTGAATTTTTCTTGTGGCAAAAATCAACGACTCTATTTGTTTCCTGCTAATTGATTGGTGTTATTTCCTTTTAAAGAATTTGACTAACCCGGTAGCGTTCGGTCGTCAAAAGTCACTGTTTTTGAATTTTGATTCAAAACAGATTTATTTGGGTTTTTTTTTGTCTCATCTTGATTGTTTTTGTTTGATTCGAAACCATCAAAAGACAAGTATTAAAATTACTTGTTTGATTAAATTCAAGCAAATTAGTTCAAGATTTGTTTGGTCATTTCGTTCGATCATTATTTGGGATTATTAACCCGGTATTGTTCGATCATTAGTATTTGGTTAATTTCTGTTTAGATTAGCCATTTATAAACAAAAGGATTGATCTTTTGTTTAGAACCAATTATAATTTGGTTCTTGAAAATTGTTAAAGGATTGTTTTATTAAAAAACTTTGTTATACTTTGTGTATACATTTTATTATTAGGTGCTGACCATGACGGAATCACCAAAAGAAAAGAATCCCATTGTAACTTATAAGGAAGCGGGAACCGCTATTTTGAATTTTCAATGCCCAATGTTAAAATCTACAAATTACACAACTTGGGTGATTCGAATGAAGATCATGCTAGATGCAAACGATCTTTGGGAACTACAGAACCCACTGCTCAAACGAATTCGGATAAGAAAAAAGATAAGTGTGCAATGGCATACATTAGCCAAACTCTATCCGAATATTTAATCTTGCACGTACAAGATTGCAAATCTGCTAAAGAAATGTGGGATTCGCTTAAAACCAGACATCTTGGAGCAACACAAGTGCAACAAGCACGGTTGTAAAGTATTAAGTCTGAGTTTGAAAAGCTGCAGATAAAAGACGATGAGACTATCGATGCTTTCACATCAAGAGTAACTAATATTGTTAGTAAGGCTACTGGGTGTGGTGCGAAATATGATCAACCCACACTAGTTAGAAATGTCTTGACCTTTATGGCCGATAGATTTATTCAGATAATTGCTTCTATTGAGCAATTCACTGATCTAGATAATGTAACTCTAGATGATACTATCGCAAGACTGAAAACCTTTGAAGAAAGGATCAAGTCTAAAAGAGGAACTGTGCTTGAGACTCAAGATAAACTCTTGTTCATGCGTCATGACAAGAATAATAGTCATGGAAAACGCTTTGGAAATCATGGACCAAAGAGATTTAACTCGTCAAAGAAGAATTGGTGAGATGGCAAGGGAAAGCAAGGAGACAAGGATGAAGGATCTTCTTCCTATTATAATAGATCAAAGAAAACTCATAAAGACTTGAGTAAGGTTAGATGCCACAAGTGCAAGAAGCACGGGCATTATGCGAATTCGTGTCCTTAAAATGAGCAAACACACGAACAATCTAACCTAGTGGAAGAAGATGTTGAGCCCACTCTAATGATGGCTATTCATAATGAACAAGAAGACCATCAAGTTTTCTTAAATGAAAAGCAAATTGAACCAAACCGATATATGACTACCAATGAAAGTCTATGGTACTTGGACAATGGTGCAAGCAACCATATGATTGGTAATAAAGAACACTTCAGAGAAATAAACGAAAAAAATCTCTGGACAAGTTCATTTGGTGATGGTCGTATGTAGAGATTAAAGGAAGTGGCTCAATCTTGTTGGAATGTAAAAATAAAGAACAAAGAATTGCTTCTAATGCCTATTACATTCCAAGTTTGAAAAGTAACATTCTCAGCCTAGGACGATTAACTAAAAATGGATGTAAAGTCCTATTAGAACTTGATGTGTTATATCTATATGATCATAGTCAAACTTTGCTTTTAAAAGTCCGACGTTCAAGGAACAGATTTTATAACATCAATTTAAAGATTGGTATACCTGTGTGTCTATTATCCAAACTAGATGAAGAAGCATGGCTATGGCATGCTCGTTTGGGTCATATGAATTTTGATGCTATAAAATCTATGACTCACAAAAATTTGGTTCAAGGAATTCCTCGTATAAGTCATGCAAGTCAAATTTATGATGCATGTCTATTGGGAAAGCACGCTAGAGCTCCATTCCCAAACCAAACCAAGTTCAAGTCACTTAAACCTTTAGACTTGGTTTATGGAGATCTTTGTGGTCCCATATCACCGCCTACTCATTCTGGAAAGAAATATATTTTCTTACTTGTAGACGATTGTACCCGCTACATGGACCTCCCGTATTTTTTTTTCCTTGTTAAATTTTGGTTATTACCGTTATCTCTTGTAAACGTTTGATTGTCATTAAAACAAATATAAGGGCTCATTTGTAATTCCTTATATCTTAATCTCTTTTGCGTATTTAGATTTCTTATAATTTGTGTTATTATTAAATAATTAAGTTAATAATAATAATAATAATAATAATAATAATAATAATAATAATAATAATAATAATAATAATAATAATAATAATAATAAGCATAATGGGTGTTAATCTTGAAAATAAATAAAAGCAATATAAGTTTAAAATTTTTAAAAACTTGTAATTTATTATTTTGGGCATAAAATAATAACATTAAAGCTCCAGGGACTAAACTGTAAATTCGTTTTAAATTAGAACTTAAACTTTGGGTTAATAATATAAACTAATAAAGCACAGGGACCAAAGTGTAACGTTTTTTAAAATCAAAATCCCAAACACCCGATTATCCGGCCGATTCTCCAGCCAACCCTCCGGCCAACCCTCCGGCCGACTCCGGCGACTCCTTTAACACCAAAATCGGTCGAATTTAACAACATTTAACCCATCCTTATGATTGTACAATAGTTTCGAACTGGTGAATGCTCATTAATCGAAATTTAGATGAGGTTTATTAGTCCTTTAAACTTGAAACCGAATGTCATCGAACTACAAAGCTGTTCTACACCTAAATCATAATAACAACTCAATTAAATGGCTATAAACGTTCCTCTAATCATTTCGAAGTTATTAGTGATATCAATTTCACTTGAAACGGCATATTAAACACTGAATTAAAATTGTAACAACCGAAACAACAATCTAGTCGTTGGGCACCTAATCGTACAAATTAAGACTATAAATCAGAGGGCAAATGCCCACGACATCTTCTTTCCACTATCTGAAACATCAATTTCACAAACAACACACACACACACCAAATTCGAATCAAGAACAGTCGCGAGTTAGGTCCGCACTTGAAATCAACAAAACCATTTCAATTCAGGTAATTAAACTGGGGTTTATGTTCGGTTTTACATGAGGAACAAAAGCCCTATGGCTAATTTCATATCCATAATCAATTCAAGCTTCAATTTGATCGATTATGATTCTAGGGTTCGTATGAAATTGGGGGCTTTCTGGGTAAATCCTTTTAACTTTTGATTTCTACTTTATAACACAAAATAGGGCTTGGCCCGGTGGTTTGAATGTGGTGTGGTGTGGCAAGGGACCTGGGTTCGAACCCGAGTCCCTGCTTTTTTTTTTTGAGTTTTAAAAATCCAGAAAACATTTTAATATTATTATTAATTATATAAAAACCACTTTTAATCAAAAACCAAATAAAAATTTTTTTTGATTAAAAATTATAAAAATTATTGCGAAAAATAATGTAATATTAAATTTAAATTGTGGTAAAATTAATCTTCTTTGATTCCCAAGAATTTAAATTTAATAAATTTTCATTTCTATAAAATATATTTACAAATTTAATTATATATTTAAAAGAAAATAAATATATATATGCACATATTTAAAATGTGCATCTTTTGGGTTTGAAAGAATTATTTTAACATTTAAATCTATAAATTTACTATTTAAATAGTAAATAATAATCCTTTGATAAAGAAAAGTTTAACTTTTATTAATGGTTTTAATCACTAAAATTCTTATTTAATCATTTAAATATTAAAATAATAATAAATTATATCTATCATGGTTTAATGATTTATAAATAACATCATTACAATTGTCATCCAAAATCACAAATTTAAACCGTGAATTTCCGAGTACCGTTAACGTTATAATAATCATGATTAAGTTATTACGTCGTTCATTTAGGTTGAACCATAACGAATCTTCGGCGTTTAATACAAGACTTCATATTTGTTCATTCTTATAATTCATGTGAGTTTTCCATACCTCATTTTACATTATTTCACACTTTTGGGGTGAAGCATGTTAACCTTATTATAAACACACTTGTAAATACGTTTTTACTCTTGTAACACTTGTGCAATTCATCTTATTTTTTCATGGTTATTTGGACTCTTGTAATTATCATGTGATAACACTTGTAAGATACAATCATTAACTATTGCTAGCCTAGCGACGTCATAGATCTATGGGCCTGACAAGCCTATTTGGTGCTAAAGCCGAGGTTATTGCCTGCTCCTAGTGACGTATTCTTGATCACTATGGGAACCAAGTACACTTAGCTAATCGTATAATCATGTTGTGGACATATTTGTTGAGGTTTGATTGTTACATTTGTTTATCCATTTATTATTACATTATTCTACAACCTATGACATGAATTGCCAACTTATTGTTTATATACATATGTATGTTCAACCTATAGGAAACTCACTAACATTATATGTTGACATTATTTTAACATTTTTCAGGAAATGATCCCGCTTAATTGCTCTTAAAGACTTGAACACATCTAGGATTGGACCTAGAGAATAATAAAAATGACCTATTTTGTCGCATGATGCTATTTGAATTCTTGTTATATTGGTTGTTTGAAACTTATGTTTTTTCATTTATGTATGTCATGAAACTTGGAATTTAATGATATTTACACTTTGAAATAGCGTTGTGTGGCATGAACAATCTTAGCCCTCACATCTCAATGTTTCCGCCGTTAAGGTTGGGGTGTGACACTACATGTGGGTTTATTTCTTGAATTCTAAAGATCAAGCTTTTGAAACCTTTAAAGAATTCAAACAAATGGTGGAAAATAAGGTAGGAAACAAATTGAAAATGCTGAGAACCGATGAAGGAGGAGAATTCACATCTGGTGAATTTAATCGGTTTTGTAAAGAAAATGGTTTTGCTAGACAACTTACAGCACCCTATTCACCACAATAGAAAGGTGTGGTCGAACGTAGAAACAAAACTATGTTATCTACTACTCGTAGCATAATGAAGGCTATGTTAATGCCTCAAAACTTTTGGGGTGAGGCTGTAAGGAATACCATATATATGCTAAATAGAATTCCAACTAAAGCACTAACAAATGCTACACCTTTTGAAGTGTTAAAAGGTAGGAAACCTAACTTAAAAAATTAAGGGTTTTTGGGTGCGTAGCATATGCTAAGTTACCATCAAATCATCTAACCAAGTTGGATGATAGAAGTGTTAAAATGGTATACTTAAGAGTTGAAGAAGGATCAAAGGCATGTAGATTATTTGATCCTACAACTAAGCGAATTTGTATCAGTAGGGATGTCAAACTCCTAGAAAAGGATTCATGGAATTGAAAAGAGTACATGAATGAAGTTGGAAGTGAAGAACCTGAATGGATAGACTTCTTATTAAGGAAAATTCAAATGAAATTCCTCAAGAAAAAAATGAAGCAGATCCACTAACTACGGAAGATGAACATATTGGAGATGGTAATCATGAATATCAAGACTCGTTATCTCCTAGTTCACCAAGTTCTCCTTTCACTCCTCCAACTTACACCTATGAACCTGATCATACATCAACTAGACCTTATGATCATACAAGAATAAGAGGTTTTACACCCTTACAAAGTATGTATGAAAAATCCCCAGAAGTTGAAATTAATGAATTACTATTGGCTGAAGAGGAACCTCGGAACTATAAGGAGGCAGCCAAAGATAAGAAATGGATTGAATCTATGCAGGCTGAAATAGATTCAATCAACAAGAATAATACTTGGATATTAACCAAGTTACCCGATAATCATAAGGCAATTAGCCTAAAATGGGTATTCAAGACTAAGAGAGATGCAAACGGGAAATAATAAAGCATAAGGCTTGTCTAGTAGCTAAAGGCTATGTACAGCAGCAAGGTATAGACTTTGATGAGGTCTTTGCTCCTGTAGCTCGTATAGAAACAGTTCGTCTTATTTTGGCCCTCGCAACCTATAATGAATGGGAAGTACATCACCTTGATGTAAAAATTTCTTTCTTGCATGGCGAACTTAAGGAAGAAGTCTATGTGTCACAACCTGAAGGGTTTGTGAAACCACAAGACATAAGGAAAGTCTCTAAACTTTCTAAACCTTTGTATGGACTTAGACAAACACCACGTGCATGGAATGTGAAACTTGATCACACATTAAAATCACTTGGTTTCAAGAAATGCACTTTAGAACAAGCAATCTATACAAGAAAAAGCAAAATTCTACTTTGCTTGTTGGAGTCTATGTTGATGATCTCATAGTTACTGGAACTCCAAAGAAAGAAATAGACTTGTTCAAATCTCAAATGGAAGAGAAATTTGAGATGAGTGACTTAGGGTTACTAGCTTATTATCTTAGGATAGAAGTCACCCAATCTAGGGGTGATATATCTATAAAACAATCTGGTTACATTACTAAGATTCTGAAGAATGCTGGTATGTCAGATAGTAATGAAACCAAGATCCCAATGAACCGTGGCACATTGTTAACTAAAACCGAAGGTGGAAAATCGGTTGATCCCACTGAATATAGAAGTCTGATTGGTTGTCTAAGGTATCTACTTCACACCAGACCAGGCTTGTCCTATTTAGTTGGTTTTCTTAGTAGGTTTATACAAGAACCTAAAGAACATCATCTTAAGGCCATTCATCAAGTTCTTCGTTATATCAAAGGAACAAAGGATTTTGGTATAACCTATAAGAGGAATGGTGGATGTAAGATAACAGGCTATAGTGATAGCAGTTATGGGGTTAATACTGAGGAAGGAAAAGGCACTACAGGCTTTGTGTTCTACTTTGGAAACTCACCCATAACTTGCTGCACACAGAAGCAACAAACTGTGGCACTTTCTTCATTTGAATCTGAATTCATAGCTGCAACAGTTGCAGCGTGTCAGGCGTTATGGCTTAAAATATTACTCAGTGAACTCACGGGATGGAAGGATGAAAAAATCACTCTTTACGTTAGCAACATATCCGATATTGTTTTGATGAAGAACCCGGTGTTTTATGGAAGAAGCAAGCATATTGATACTCGTTATCATTTCATCAGAGAATGTGTGGAGAACGAACATATCATTGTGAAACACATCAGTGGAGAACTACAAAGGGCAGACATTCTAACAAAATCATTAGCAAGGATCAAGTTTGCTACAATGCGGGAATTGCTCGGTGTTCAAGATTTACTTGTTCGTGATTAAAGGGGTGTATGTTAGTGTTAATCCCTCACAAGTTGAAGTCTAAGGGTTATGTATGTAATTAGTCAAAGTATGTTTATTTTGTATTATCAATTATGTATGTTAAAGGGTCAAATTGGTACATATCAAAACTTTATATGTAACCAGGATGTATATAAATACATATCCATATCAATGGAAATTAATGTTGATTGCAATTGTTCTTTCTATTCTTCTTCATATTTTATGTTCTTGGGCAACAGTATTAATCATGTAATCATCGGTGTTTTGAGTGAGTTAAGTCGTTCATCAAGTTTATCATCTCTGGTAGAACATGCGAACACGTTAGCTAAAAAGGTTGTGCATGGGTTGACATGTTTAGCAGCACGTGTGCATTATGGTATTCAAAGAGATGTGCGTATATAGTCTGCTACTTGAGCTGATAAAGAAATCCCATGTTAGATTCTTAAGAATGTTAAGCATGTTGGTTCAGGCCCATCTCTACACACACTCACGTATGTATATAAAAGTGAATTTGCAGAAGGAATATTAAAGAGAACTTCTACTATTGAATGAAAAGACTAATACGGAAGAACTAATTCTACCTATTTATAAATAACAAATAAACTATCACACGCAAAAATAACTCAGCCCACGTACCTCTGAAAATCAGCAACAACTTTGAAATATTCACCTCCACTCCGTTTATTACAATAAAATCGGTATCCACTACCAAGTCAAACCGAGACCAAGATCGGGTCGACTGATCCGTAGAATCTCACTACTTATCCGACCCATTCAAGCTACTTAGCTCCATAACTTGACCCGTGTCTATTGATACATCACACGTGACTCGTTAACCTGCTTGAATGTGACCCCTTGTGACTCACGAGCAAACCCAATTAACCCAACAAAGAAATGAACATCATTAAGAAATATAGCCATGTTTAGAAGAAAATTGTTTGCTTCATATTGCATCAGTAATGGGAAGTTACTTGAGCGGATAAGCTACGTTAACTCCTGTAGACCGTTGGATGTCCAATCCTGGTTTGTTTTATGCACACGAGTTTCTTAAGTAGATTTATGGCCAGACACCATGCTCGGACTTTGAGGTTTTAGGGGTGTTCACGGGCTAGTTTTTACTATTTACGAATGTTTCAGGTCAAAACGCTAACTATAGTTTCATAAAAAAAGCAAATCAAACCGGCCAGATTGTTTGTATGTTTTACAATATGCAAATTTGACTATTAGATTTGAACAAAAATAAAAAATAAAAAGGACCACAAATCCGTCGCTGAACAGTCAGCGGCGGAGCTTGAACCAAAGTTTAGGGGGGCAGGGACGAAAGTAAACTATTTTAGGAGGGGCGGACTCTATATTTATTAAAAAATTTCCACTACCGGACCAAAAATTTACACTATCGAGCCGAAAATTTACACTACTAACGAAAAAAAGAGGGGGGGCGCCCCCCCTTCGCCCCTGTGAACAGTTATCAAATAGCGCTCGTGGATCGGTGGCTCGAAGTTGGTTGCAGAAAGAGCCTATCCAAGTTGGTAACAAAACTAGCAGTCTAAAAAACGGTTGTCAAAGAAATTGGTCTAAATCGGTTGCAAATTTAGCAGTCGCAAAATAGTCACAAGATTTTGTACTATCAAATACAGCCGCATTGCCTCATCCGTATTTCTAGGACCGGGTTTTCACAGGCCGGTTAATAAGTCCGCCAATACTCATCTTAGTTAGTTACAGATGAGTATGATAGTGTCGAAACAAGTACTCAAGAGCCAGTTAGGGAAACAAACTTCTTTCTTGTGAAGGTGGGACTTTAATAAGGATAAATGTTGAGTCTTTTCCATTTTTACAGTTGTATTGGATGAGCTATCAAAGTTGATCTAAAAAGCCATCTCGTGGTGCTTACATGTCGTAGAGGACATCGTCTTGGTGACGAAAATAAACATGACCTGAATCAGAGGTTGAAGGAGTGGCAAGATGCCTTACAGTGCAAAGGTTTTCGTATCAATTAGTCCAAAACCGTATATCTCCGCTATAACTTTAGTGGACCAGTTGTGAGGAGGTGTCATATGACTATAGGAGGCCAAGTTGTTACGCAAACTAAGAATTTTTAAGCATTTAGAATCATTCACCCAGAATGTTAAGGACATTTATAATGATGTAGCTTGCTGTGTTTAGGCAAGTTTGTGCAAGTGGAGAGTAGCCACATACGGTTTATGTGACAAGAGGTCCCCTGATAGAATAAAAGAGAAATTATATATGGTTGTAGTTCAGTCGCCTATGTTTTAACCGAATCGATTGCATGTCAGTAAAAAAAGGCATAGGCTTGGAAGTTAGAAGTAGAAAAGAAGAGAATGTTAAGTTGGATGTGTGTGTACACAAGCTATAGCTTGGACCGGATAAGAACCAAAGTTTTAGGGATAAGCTAGCTAGGGGTGGCGCGTATCTATGGAAAATTGAAGGAGAAAATATTAAGATGGTTTAGGTAGGTATATAAGGTGAAATAGGTTGTGGGTAGTGAATACCAGGTTTTCGGACGGATGTGATAGTCGATTGAGAGGCGGTGACGGCAGATTGAATGGTGGAAACAAATGTTTGTGCGGCAGGGATGACCACCTTGGTAGTGGCAGTGACCGATCATTCTCTTCTATCAATAAAGAGACTGAAGAAACGATGAGAAAAAAATGAGGATCGATCTTTGTTATCTCACCATCATATAAGGAGGTATCAGTTAGTTAGCACGAAGGCAACGTGGGGAGAAAAAATGTCACCGAGGTGACAATGGAGAAGATAGCATGAAACTGCTAGTATTTGTCGATTTTAAACGACTGATATTTAATCTCAACCTGATCTAACGATTGATATGCAACCATTTGATGGTTGTACTACCTGGGACGATAAAATTTATAATGAGCATTTTCCTTAATCGTCACGTTGAATCCTTTGAGCTATTGTATTTTATCTTATTCTTTTCTAATGCATATAATTAGGGAACAGGAGTTAAGGTCTACAAAACCAAACCAAGAATGTGTCTAAAATTAGGTAATACAATGGAATTTCCTTTGGTTTGTAGTTCCACCTAAAGAAATTCCCATCTAATTGCCTTAATTTCATTAGTTACTTTTGTAGGGGGCCTTGAACATAGAAAAGATTGACACTGCTAAGGATTGATTTAGCTATAGTTAGTCTTCCTTTAAAGGAAAATTGTTTAGCCTTCCAACCACTAATTAGTTTTTCCTTGAATTTGTTTATAACAGGAGTCTAATGTTTGGATAACCGCATGTTTGCCCCCGATAGGCATACCAAGGTGACTAAGAGGAAGCGGCTTAATGGCTTAGTGGTTAACTTGCAAAAGCTAAAGTTGGCTTAATGGTTTGTCTTCTCAACTCTCACCTTCACTACCTAGCTTCAAGAACTTAACAATGGTGAATCATGAATGAGAAGCTAAATGATTCATTTAAAGTTTATCTTGTGATCTTAAAGCTGTTGATAGAAGATTAACAGAAGATTGTCAGAAAAAAAAAGTCAGGGGGTGGGCGAACTTCAGACGTATATAATTTTCGGACGAAATACATATAAATTTTCACTTTTGGACGAAAAGCGCTTTAAAGATGCGCCCGTGGTTGCACTTGCACCCCTTATACAATATTTTATGTTGTAAATGTTTTCTTCTACATTTTAATAATATAATTAATTTTTAACACTAGTCTTTGTTTTTTAACTGTAAGTTATTGTATTTCATTAAATCTTGTATATGTTATTGTGACGTCTTTATGTTTATCTATATTTTATATAAATTTTATTCAAACTGAATTGATCAAATATAATATATTTTAATTTTTTCACAACAATATAATTTTTTTACAAAACCGGTCATCGAAACACGTGGCCAAAATTGACTAGTCAGGTATAATGTATTCTAAAAAAAATTTCACAATTCGAATATACCAGCTTACTTATTTCTATTTAAGTTTTCATTTAAGTTTTATTCGAAACAGAACCTACATAAATTGAGGTAAACATCATATCCTCAAGTTGAAACTACATGCAATTTTATAAATACATTTAAAATTCGGATTTAATATGAAAGTTTATTCAATGATTAAATTAACAGCCGATCGGAATTTATTATTTCGTAGAAATGAACATAGCTAGTCCCTGCTATGTACATTTATATTATCTATGTATGGTAAAGTATTTTAAAGAAAAAAAAACTTGTACACTACCCAAAAATAATAATATATTGTAGGACATGGGTTTATTTTTATTAACAATTAATAAAATAATAATAACATTATTGATGGGAAATACAAAATTGTAATACCGCATACAAATCGAATGCATAAACAACATACTTTACATGAATTAAAACCAATTCAAACCATAGTCTTCATATAAACCTTTATTCACTTGAATCTTGAAACCGTAGTGTAAGATAATATCAGAAGATTATAAGGTTGATGCAACCAAAGAAGTCAAAACAACCAAGGGTCTTCCTGCATGCATGCACTGGACGTATAAAGGTAGAAGTGCTTCGGAAGTTTTACACTCTACATCAGAAAATACTTTAAGTGTAAAATCTTTCGAAGCCAAAGATGAAGTCTTCCGAAGCTTCAGAGACAAAGTCTTCCGAAGCCATTTTGCTGTGAAGACTGATTTCTTGTGAAGACTGATTTCTTCCAAAGACGGAGAATACATGCTTTCTCTTATCTACTTTACAGAAAGCTGACTCACTTTTTGCTGCAACTCTGAATACTCGTCAACTTGTATGAGTTGGTGAAAAGTCCATGCTTTTGTAAACAGTAGAATAAGGTCTTTGTCTGTAACTTCCTACTTTTGTACCTGTAAATTTTTTTATATTAGAAAGTGATGTGAGCTATGGCATGTCATAGTCACTAGTCAAAAGGCAATCTGTCTTTTGACTCTACATTGATCTTGTTGTCTAGATTAGTGTTTCCAACAGTCTTTCTAAGTATTGACGGTTGTAGGATGTAGTATAAAGTGTCTCAGGTCCTTGTAATTCTAATATGCTTTGTAAACACTTGTAATAGAACTTGAGAGCAATATACAGCATCCTTGAAAACCATTCTTGTTTGTTTTGTTCTTAGTTCTGTCTCACTAATTACTTGTGTTCTTAGTATCATCATACTCAAACCCAGTTCCCCATTTGAACTGTTAAGTGTTCTAAACCTCTCCTTATTATGAGACTGATTGTATTGATCACCCTTCACACGGTACTACACACAGAGATTCTTCACCACTTCACTTACGACTGCATAATCAACGAGCTAAAAGGTTGAGTGATAGTTGAGGATTTTTGTTCAACAGATGTCCCTTAAAAAGGATTATATGCCTCTTCTCAAACTAACGCGTCTGTCTCCCATGGTACAACAACCAAAATAGTATGTTCATACTGTCGGAGATGTACTAGCGCCCAAAGTCACACTAGATAAGAAGTGTCTTGAAAAGATGAGCAATAAGAAGATGATAAATAAGAAGATGGAAGTAGGAGCATTCAGCTTTTGGTTTGAGTATTGTATTTATCATGAATTATCAAAATATCACACTACAACAAGGAACATATCATTATAGATAATGTAAGAGCATATAGCAGTTTCAAGAAATACATACCAAAAGTCTTGTTATTAACACTAAGCTAATATTGCACTTAGTAATCAGTAAAAGTTCCTTCCAAATGTCTCGTCATTAATAATGATCTAATCTTGTACTTAATGATTATCAAAAAGTTCATTCCAAAAGTTTAATAGGGGGTGTTTGTTTTTTTCAGAATAGCTCTTCCTGACCTCTTTTGTCTGCGCCGTGCACACCACGCGCAAACGTTGAGGTCTGCAGAATGTTTGTTTTTTTAAAGACTTTTCATTAAAAAATATCTGCGCGAGGTCTGCATAGTGCAGACTTGGCACAACCACTTCTAAAGTCTGCAGAGGATCACCCACCACCACCCACCACCACCATCACCCATGTCCACCACCACCAAAATCCTCCACCACCACCGTCCACCACCACCACCGTCCGCCTCCACCACCGTCCTCCTCCACCCACCGTCCGCCTCCACTACCACCCACCATCTACCATCACCACCACCGTCCAGCACCGCCGTATACCACCACCAGGTGATTTTAGCAGACTGCAGGCATTGAAAAACAGACACTCTTCTTGTTGCAGACTGCAGAGGTTTGATCCACCTCTTCTCCTATATATGTCTACAGATGTGGTCCGCATACTGTAGATATTTTGCTGCCGAAAAAACAAACAACACCTTAGTCTTTCAATGTTTGATCAAAAACACTTTATATACTTCACAACTTTAAATTTTGTTTTATCAATTTATCAATATGAGATAAAACTAAACATTTATTTTATTAACTTTAAGCATCGATATCTTATTTATTTTAGCTTCATTTTGGACATAATTAACTCGTTATGATCTTCTTAAATATAAAGAAGAATACAAACTCACTAATAAATAATTATTAATATCCAAAAAAAATAAAAAATCATAATTATATACTATGAATAATGGAGTTTGAGGAATGGTTGTGGTTTTGTGTTTTTGGTTTTGCCACAGAAGTTTGTTGTGTTGCCAATTTGCCCCCTACACCTACGTTAATACGCACAGAAAAATGGATCTCCCCATTGTTACTGTCATTTGTTTTTTTGTAGAGAGAGAGTGTCGATTGGGTATCTTCCCGTTGCCGGCGGTGGCGCCACCGCCTGACAGTGCTGGTGGTGTCGCCGCCTGACGGTGGCAGGTCCCGCGACATTCCGATCGCCGACAGAGAGAAAGATGCATGTGTGTGACCTTTTGTACTTTTGTTAATGGATTGTTAACTCCGTTATCTCTTGTTTGTGTCTTTTGTGTTATTAATAAAATTATGAGGGTTCTTTTGGAAATTTTAATAGTCCCAATGCCTTATCGAATTATAATCTTAGTTAAGTTTGGTTAGAATTTTATAACTTGATGAGTACTAATTAAATAGATTCTTACATTGTTAAAAATTATGCTTCTAGTCTTTTAATAAAAACAAATAAGTTAATGTTAAATTTTTATAAGATTAACAAATATAAAAAATAAATAAATAAAATAAATAAATAAATAAATAAATAGTAATAATAATAATAACTATAATAATTGGTAAAATAAATAAAAATATATATGCATATATATTTAGTCAATCAAAAATTTAATTATTTAAAATTTAAAATTTTGTAATTTAAAACTTGTTACATAAACTGTTAAAAAACTTAAACTACAGGGACCAAAATGTAATTTTCTTTAAAACCCAAATTCTTTCCCCCGTCGCCCGTTTTTCCGGCCCCCATCTCCGGCCGCATGTCCGGCTAACTCCGACGAACCCCAAACCTCTCGAAATGCACCTAATTAAACTCGATTAATTCACTCTTTACACCCATACAGGATTTTCGAACTCTTAACCCCTTCAAATCGAATTCGTAAGTCGTATGGACTCGAAGCCGAACCACATTTAATGAATCCACACTAATCGACTTGAAACGGGTGCAATCATGTGTAATCAAACGATAGTTAATCATATTAGAAATGTTTCTAACGTATACCCATCTGGTGTAAAGCCTTGTGCCCCAATGGTCTCGCAGATGGCACTAAACTCATTTAGATGTAAATAAGGTTCTTCCTTAGACAACCCATGAAATTCTGGGAGAAGAGTCAGACTGTTAGATCTAATCTCGAATGACCTCCCTCTAACTTGTGGTCTTACTATGGGTGATGCAGCTCCAGCTATGGTGGGACGAAAATGGCTGTCAAACCCTTGAACGATATCTTGGTAAGGTTGAATCCCGGGGTTTCGATTCACCCGAGGAAATTCTTGCCTTCTACCTGATCTGCCTTTGCTGCCTTGGTGGTTCATTTTGTTTGTATCGGCCTTGGTTGTTATTGGGTTCCTTGTATTGAATCTCCTCATCATCATATTCATTCTCATAGCCATCATCCTGTCCATCCACCTCATCATCCCAAGTATGGATACTCAACCTCTCAAATCTCTCCTCTTCATGTTCGAACCTGTTAACCCCCCTTTGTTGTCTCGGATTCTGTCTTGGAAGTCCTTGTTGGTAGGGGTTCTGTCTTGGTTGAGGGTAGGGATTTTGTCTCTGAGGTGGCTGGTTTTGAGCCAATGGATTTTGCCTTTGTGGGTTTTTTTGTGGTTGTAAATTCGGATATGCTAATGGTTCATTGGGTTGGTTTGGTGGCGGTTGGTTTTGTGGTGGATTTGGCGGTTGGTCAGTAGGTGGATTTTGGTTAAATGGTGGTGGTGGGTTTGGATTTTCCATCTTACACTCTTTGGCTACACTTGTTGATTGAGTTTTTGTTCTGGATTGTGCTCGATTTCTTCGAGCGGTCTTCTTAATTTCGGGATCAAACACTAACGGAGATTTGTTCCTTGCATACCGGGTATGCATGCACGGAGCTGTCACCTGCACACACAATCACACCTAGCGTAACAAAGAAAAGAGAATAAATAAAATAAGCAAAACAAACTAAAAATTAAACGAAACACTTTGCGCACTAATTCCCCGGCAACGGCACCATTTTGATGCGGGTTGTCAGGCCTAATCAAAAACAATTTATAATGGTCCAAACTTCACCTAAGATAGCTAGGGTAAGTCAGGTCGATCCACAGGGAATATGTGGAAAGTGTGGTTCAATTCATAAAGTTGAAAGCTTTATTGAAAATACTTGTAAATTAACTAAATTACAAAAAGTAGTTGAAGTTGAAAAGTAAAATTGATTGTAAACAATGATGGGAATGAGTAATCCCCTCCGGGTTAAGGTTTACAACTTAGACTTGCTTTGATAGTTAAAAGTGGTTACATAGGCATAACCGGGTTGATTTGGTTAAAGCCAATAGATTGAATGAGACTGTTGTTAATGAACTACTCGAATCATATCCTACGTTTGTATTACCCAACCCCATCCAAAATTGATGTTTCCAGATGAAAAGAAATCTAAAACAATCAAACAGGAACAATTGAATTGAAAGCAACACACGTATTTTAGAATCTCTAAACAATAAATAATGTTACTCAGCTTAAACTACCATGTTCAAACATTAACTCAACCAAAACCATCAAAAACAAGTCATAGTATAAACCCTAACACCCAGAGAAGATCACGGGTGGATTAGCTAGACATGTAAACGAAAAACAAATCAAAATCGAAGGTAAACATTGTATCTAACGTTAAAGATTCAAACCGAATGATAAAAATAAAGAACTTGAGCCTTGAAATCGCCTCTGGGAGCCTTTTGGATCACTTGGGTTCGTTCCTAGGGCTTGGGGACGGCTTGGAATGAAAGATAGACCTGAAAACCTAATTTTTCCGTCTTATAAGTGATTTCAGCGCATCATGTATGGTAGGTCAGTTGAACACCGTAGGTTACGCTAGAGGCTTTCTGCTTAATTTTCGAACTGATGAACCGTAGGTCATGTTTCCACCGTAAGTTACTCTAGAGGCTTATACCGTAGGACCTGTTTTCACCGAAGGTTACGCTAGGGGGCTTTTTCTGATTCTTGTTTTCTGCGTAACTTCTTCGTTCGGACTCCGTTTGCGGCCATGTTCTCGTAATTGAATTCTCTATCACCTCATCTATCATGATCTTCATTTATCATCCATGTGCATTCTTCAAAACACATCAAATGATTTTGTTTTACCTATAAAACACCAAATCATCGTAGTTAACTTATTCCATACAATTTCTTCTACTTAAACACATAAAATACATTAAAGTTAACCACTTAACCATGATAAACATCATTCCAAACCCCTTACATCAACGGTCGAGGTCGCTGATGGCAAATCTATCGTTGTTGACATCATCATTCGTGATTGTATCTTGAGTCTTAATGAGCACAGATTTCCTATTGACCTTATTCCTATGCAATTGGGGAGTTTCGACATCATTATTGGCATGGATTGGTTAGCCAAACACTACGCAGAGATTATTTGTTTCGAGAAGTGTATTCACATTCCACTACCTTCGGGAGATACTTTAAAAGTCTTTGGGGAGAGATCATCTAAAGGACTCAAGCTTATGTCGTGTATCAAGACCCGAAAGTGTTTGAGTAAGAATTACATGGCCTTTATGGCTTATGTAGTTAGCACAAAAACCAAGGGGAAGGAACTTAAGGATATTCCCGTTGTACGAGACTTTCCCGATGTGTTTCCCGAGGATCTTAGTGGGTTACCTCCCGTTTGGGAAGTTGAATTCAAGATTGACCTGATCCCCGGTGCAAACCCTGTGGCTAAGTCATCTTATTGTCTTACACCTTTGGAAATGCAAGAACTAGCCAGTCAACTGCAAGAATTAACTGATAAGGGTTTTATTCGTCTAGCTCTTCACCATGGGGTGCACCTGTGCTATTCGTGAAGAAGAAAGATGGTTCGTTTCGCATGTGTATCGACTATCGAGAACTCAACAAACTCACCATCAAAAACCGATACCCCCTCCCTCGAATCGATGACCTCTTTGATCAACTCCAAGGAGCTATGCAATTCTCGAAGATCGATTTACGCTCTGGATATCATCAATTGTGAGTCCATGAAAATGATATTCCAAAAACCGCTTTCTGTACTCGATATGGACATTATGAGTTCATGGTTATGTCTTTTGGCTTGACTAATGCACATGTTGTCTTCATGGATCTCATGAATCGAGTATGTAAACCGTATTTGCAAAAATTCATGATTGTGTTCATCGATGATATTCTTATCTATTCCAAGACAAAAACCGATCACGAGTTGCATTTACGATAAGTTCTTGAACTTTTGAAGAAGGAGCAATTGTACGCCAAGTTCTCTAAGTGCGAATTTTGGCTTGAAAAAGTTCAATTTCTAGGTCATGTGGTGAATAGCCAAGGAATTCACGTCGACCCTGCTAAAATAGAAGCCGTGAAAAATTGGTGTGTTCCCACGACCCCAACTGAAGTCCGCTCTTTTCTTGGTTTAGCAGGTTACTACCGTAGGTTCATTGCAAACTTCTCGAAAATTGCGAAACCACTTACGGCGCTAACTCAAAAGAATAGACTTTTTGAATGGGGACTTGAACAAGAAGAGGCTTTCGAGACACTGAAACGCAAGTTGTGTAACGCTCCTATTCTAACCCTCTCTGATGGAAATGACGATTTTACTGTGAACTGTGATGCTTCTAGTCAAGGCCTTGGTTGTGTTCTCATGCAACGAGGAGAGGTCATAGCATACGCGTCGAGACAATTGAAGGTTCATGAAGTGAACTACACAACCCATGATCTTGAACTTGGTGTCGTGGTTTTTGCCTTAAAATTTTGGAGGCACTACCTTTATGGGACGCAATGTATAGTCTACACTGATCACAAGAGCCTTCAACATGTGTTCAATCAAAAGGATCTAAACATGAGGCAACGATGTTGGATTGAGTTGATTAGCGACTACGACTGTGACATTCGTTATCATCCTGGAAAGGCGAATGTTGTAGCCGACGCGCTAAGTCGCAAGATCCACAATAAGACTGTCTCACTTCAAGAAATTTGAGATCGAAGGCAATGGTTTGACAAACTGGGAGAATTTGATACGGAGATTCACGTGGATGTCAACTAGGCTACTATCATGCTCTAAAATATAAGGGTTGATAGTGACCTCGAGTTTTGCATCCGCGAGGCTCAACAAGCGGCGTAAACTGAAGAAAGTAAGAATGAAGAAATAGCGTTTAACGTTTGGTCACAACTGGAAACAAAACCAAATGGCATGTTGTATTTCTTGAACCGACTTTGGGTTCCAAATCGCGACAATCTCCGTCACTTCATCATGAACGAAGCTCATCAAACACGTTACTCTATTCACCTTGGGTCTGATAAGGTGTATATGGATCTACGTGTCCAATATTGGTGGCCAGGGATGAAGAAAGATATCGCTTCTTATGTAGCAAAATGCCTCACGTGTGCAAGGGTCAAAGTGGAACATCAACGACCTAGTGGTTTACTTGAGCAACCCGAAATCCCTATGTGGAAATAGGAGCAGATATCCATGGATTTCATAACCAAGTTACCTCGTACTCCTCGTGGTCATGATAGTATATGGGTGATTGTTGACCGTTTGACCAAAACAGCACATTTCATACCAATACGAGACACTTACAAAGTTTCAAAGTTGGCTCGTATTTACATTGATGAGATTGTGAGTTATCACGGCGTGCCTTTACATATCATATCCTATCGAGATGCTCGTTTCACTTCACACTTTTGGTCTTCTATGCAAGAACTCTTGGGTACTCAACTGGATTTAAGCACGGCTTACCATCATCAAACGGACGGTCAAACCGAGCGAACTATTCAAACCCTTGAGGATTTGCTACGTCTTTGTGTTCTCGACTTTGGTGGTGACTGGGATACGCATTTACCGTTAGCGGAATTCTCTTATAATAACAGTTACCACTCAAGTATCAAAATGGCTCCATTCGAAGCTCTATATGGTCGTAAATGTCGTTCTCCGATTCGCTGGACTGACATTGGTGAAAATTTCATTACCTGTCCAGAACTCATTCAAGAAACAGCCGATAAAGTCTCCAAAATCCGTAATAACCTAGAGGTGGCTAGAAGTCGACAAAAGAGTTATGCGGATAAAAGATGCAAGCCATTGGAGTTTCAAGTCAACGACATGGTTCTTCTTAAGGTCTCACCATGGAAGGGTGTTTAGCGGGGTTCATCCTGTCTTCCATGTCTCAAACTTGAGAAAATGTTTGGCCGATGAAAATTTGCATGCTCCTTTAGAGGAGATTCGAATAGACGAGTCCTTGCATTTTGTTGAGAAACCTATTGAGATTATGGATCGAACACTGAAGAAGACCCGAACAACTACCACGCCAATCGTCAAAGTTCGTTGGGAAAATAAAGGTAGAGCGGAGTTCACTTGGGAATGCGAGGATCACATGAAGAAGAAATACCCTTATCTGTTCGTTTAGTCTTATCTTTAATTTCGGGACAAAATTTCTTAAAGTTGGGAAGACTGTGACCTTTCGTACTTTTGTTAATGGATTGTTAACTCCGTTATCTCTTGTATGTGTCTTTTGTGTTATTAATAAAATTATAAGGGTTCTCTTGGAAATTTTAATAGTCCCAATGCCTTATCGAATTATAATCTTAGTTAAGTTTGGTTAGAATTTTATAACTTGAGGAGTACTAATTAAATAGATTCTTACATTGTTAAAAATTGTGCTCTTAGTCTTTTAATAAAAACAAATAAGTTAATGTTAAATTTTTATAAGTTTAACAAATATAAAAAATAAATAAATAAATAAATAAAATAAATAAATAAATAAATAAATAGTAGTAATAATAATAACTATAATAATTGGTAAAATAAATAAAAATATATATGCATATATATTTAGTCAATTAAAAATTTAATTATTTAAAATTTAAAAATTTGTAATTTAAAACTTGTTACATAAACTGTTAAAAACTTAAACTACAGGGACCAAAATGTAATTTTCTTTAAAACCCAAATTCTTTCCCCCGTCGCCCGTTTTTCCGGCCCCCATCTCCGGCCGCACGTCCGGCTAACTCCGGCGAACCCCAAACCTCTCGAAATGCACCTAATTAAACTCGATTAATTCACTCTTTACACCTATACAGGAATTTCGAACTCTTAACCCCTTCAAATCGAATCTGTAACTCGAAACCGAACCACATTCAATCAATCCACACTAATCGACTTGAAACGGGTGCAATCATGTGTAATCAAACAATAGTTAATCCTATTAGAAACGTTTCTAACGTATACCCATCTCCAATTTAGTCTGAAACTACCCCATTCATCGAATTAATCCTCTGCGAACATACCGAACCTGCAACCCAACCGAAGAACCACTTCCGAGCATCTAACACTAAAATTGACAGAGAGCTTTTGATCTTATACACCATTCGAAGCTTCTGGTACCACGAATTGGATTGTAATCAACGGTAACCCCTTGAATCGAAGATACCACTGTCGCGACTTTGGTTTTTCTAATCACCATCGACTTCACCTTCTTACATGTAATTAAATACACAAAAACACTCGATTTCTTATGGGTAACAAAGCCCCAATGTTTATTTCATTCATGATCTCGTTTCGTTGTTCATTTTGATCGATTTGAAAACTATGGTTCGTGGTGATTTGGGGATTTTCTTTGAAAATAAGTTATAACATTTGGGTTGTGTTTCATAACATAAAACAGGGCTTTGGCCCGTTGGTTAAAGCTTGGGGTGGTGGGGTAAGGGACCCAGGTTCGAACCCGAGTCCTTGCATTTTTTTATATAATGTGTTTTATGGATTTATAAAATCCGGAAAATATTTTAATATTAATATGAATTATATAAAAATCATTTTCAACCAGAAATTAAATAAAATGATTTTTCTTTTAAATTTCCTAGATATTTAATTAATAAATCTTTTATCATTTTACATTGAAAATTTATAAAAAAATTGTTATAAAATGTGTTGTTAGTTTTAAATTGTATTAAAATTATTTCTTATTGGTTATTTAAATTCTAAAATAAACATTCATTGGGTTTATTTTATAATTTATAATCATTGGCTAAATGGTGTATAAGTTTTCAAATAAAAATCATTATACTATCATCGTTGTCATCCAAAAACCTCAAATTTTAAAGGAAACCGTAGATTCCCATGTGCCGTTAACATTATAATAATTATGGATTTAACTTAAAACGTTGTTCTTTAGGTTGAACTTAAACGAACCTTCGGCGTTAGTACAAGACTCCATATTTATTCATCCTTATAATTCATGTGAGTTTTCCATACCCTATTTTATTCTATTTCACACATTTGGGGTGAGACATGTTAACCTTATTAAAAGCACATTTGTAAAGACGTTTATACTCTTGTAACACTCGTGCAATTCATTTTATATTTTGAAATGATTATTTGGATTCTTGTAATTATTATGTGATTGACACTTGTAAAATACAATCATTAACTATTGCTAGCCTAGCGATGTCATAGATCTATGGGCCTGACAAGCCTATTTGGTGCTAAAGCCGAGGTTATTGCCGGCTCCTGGTGACGTATTCTTGATCACCATGGGAACCAAGTACACTTAGCTAATCGTATAAGTTCGTTGTGGCTATATTTGTCAAGGTTTGATTATTACATTTGTTTATCCATTTATATTTGCATTGTCCTTTAACCTATGACATGAATTGACATCTTAATGTTTACATATATATATATATATATATATATATATATATATATATATATATATATATATATATATATATATATATATATATATATATATATATATATATATATATATATATATATATGTTCAATCTATGGAAACTCACCAACATTATATGTTGACTTATTTTTAACATGTTTCAGGTAATGATCCCACTTAATATTACTCTTGAAGATATGTACACATCTAGAATTGGACCTAGAGATTAATAAAAGGGCATATTTTGTTAGTTGATGCTAAACTAAACTTATGTTATGTTGGTTGTGTTGAGACGTATGATTTATCATCTTGTATGTCATGAACTTGGAATTTAACGATATTTACACTTTAAATTAGCGTTGTGTGGCATGAACAATGTTAACCCTCACATCTCGATGTTTTCGCCGTTAAGGTTGGGGTGTGACAATGTGTGTTCAGTGATGCCGGAGACTGGCGAGGTGGTTGCCGCTCCGGCTTGGTGGCCACCTCTGTGCCTTGATGGCCGGTTCCTCGTTGATGGTATTTTGTCATCTTTAAAGCTTGTGGTGGGGGCGGTGATAGGCGCTATTCTAAGGTTAGATGCGGTGGAGGGTCTACGATGGCGGGATGATCGACGGTCCTGTGTTGATTGCGTGCATAGAGAAAGGAGGGGGGCTGGTGTGTTGCCCCCGCTACCGGCCGCCTTTTGGTCGGCCGATCTCTACCGCTCCTTACCGGCGGTGGTGGCGTGCGCTAGACTTCCCCATTATCTGTCTCCCTTCTATGAACTCCGTCTCTTTTACTTTGATTTTATAGTCTGAAACTTTAGGGTTTGGCCTTTCACATGTTTGGTGTAACTTCCATTAGTGTCCCTATTTGAAACGTTTAGGGTTTCCAGATGGTTGTGGCGTCTGGGTGTTGATAAGGCGATACGCGTCCGTAGCCCGTTGGGCATTCCCTCCGGCGACACCAGCCTTGGTTGAAGCTGTTGTTGGGCCGTAACATGGAATCTATGTCCTCTGGTGCTTCAGCTTCTTTGATATTTTTAGGGGGTTTCTTTGACCGATGAGCGATGGTATTAACCTATATGTTGATTTAGCAATGGAATCAGTTTGCAATCCATTTTGCATTTGGTACAACTGGATAATGCATGTATTGTTTGTATGTTCCAGTCGATGACGGCGAGTGCAAGCTCATCCGAGACTTTTGTTGTTGGTTGCTTCCTTATTGTTGAGCCACTATGTGTATGTTGATATCTATGTTGTCGTGTGAACATGGATTAGGCGATGAAGAAAAAGAAAAGGATGTTATGTCCATTGTTCTGGCGTGTCAAACGAGTCTTTGCAGCCACAATGAACCACCATCTCTGAGCCTCTAAATCCATTATTATATATCTTGCTTTTGTCACCGTTCATTTAGTTTGGTCTTTATTATGTAAGATGAAGTATGCAGACGCACCTTAACTTGGTCTTTGTCGAATCATAACATGTGAATGCTTTGCGATGCATGTACAACATGTGGAGGGAATGTTATGTCCATGATGACGATCATTTGCTCATCCGGGACTAATATATTATCGTTTTGGTTGTTCCGTGGCCATGATGAGTTTCTGGTGTGTAGCCACAACTAACCATTGGTTCTGAGCCGTGTATCATCTTTAATGGTCAGTTAACAAATTGATATTGTTCGTGTTAACAGTTAAATTTAGTCGCGCAATGCGCGTCGCTGTTTAAACGCTAGTTTTCACTAAAATTTCCAATATGTATGTCAAATATTATATAAGTGGATGAGACACTCTACTTAACTATATAGAGTTTATTGGATTAGAGGGATTAGGTAGAGTTATGTAAAAATACAATATGATGATTTGAGACTAGTTAAATTTTATAGAATTCAATAGATGATCTTAGGTGGTGAAAATTACCACTCGGAATTTCCAGAATCTTAAACTCAATCACCATTCATCTCAAACATTGACTTCAAATACAAAATACTTAATTACAGTTACAATAATTTCACAATAACCTCACGAGTTTAACAACTTCAAAACACTATTTATCATACTTTTATTATTACAATATATTATTATATTTGATTTCGATGCAGAAAAAAATGTACTCAGTTTTGAGTAATTAGGTGGTAATAGCCAATATCTTAGTCTCTCAAACTAACCCATAAATTTTCTTAATTAATATCACACCCTACTGTTACCTGTCCTAAGTGTTTTAGGTTTTGCTTTTCAAGTTGAGTTTGTTCTTTTAGAAATTCTTAAAATAACCATACATTTATCAATATCTCTCCCCTTTGTTATTGTTGATTGTTGATTGATGATAATTTGTTTCTTTTCTTTTCTTATAGAACAACTAATGATGAAAAAACTAAATGGTGATGAAGTGTACATTTGCATTGCTTGAGATATTAGGAAACCAATGGTGGTTGCTTGGTGCAAACAAAACGCGGATCGCATATTCCAATCAAAGAGTACGGTTAGTCGGTGATCCCTCTAGTCCATGCTTTATTTAATCTTTTTATATTATTCTTAATTATATAAATTTATATTGTGAAGTATATTATCTCAATATATTTTCAATAAAGTTAAATTCATGAATAAATCGTAATTTTCTCATTAACATACAAATTTTTATAATGATTAAAAAGTCAAATTAAACGCTTGTATACATTTGATACAAGGGTTGGAACAAGACGAGTCAAGTTGAAGCTCACCTATGCCAAAGTTCAGCTCATTTCGAGCTATATTTTTAAAGCTCAAAATTGGTTCATGATTAGTTTTTCAATATTGCCTCCTGCTCGCGACTCATATATTAGTTATTAACTGTTTTATTTATGTAAATGTAATTACTTTTGTACATATCTATAATTCTTATGTATGACATAAAATATATTACTAGTTATTTTGACAATATTTTATGTATAATAATTACTTTTATGTATGTATATTCAGTATGTTAAAAAAATTGGTTAGTTTAGGCTCGTAAGTATGATATATCAAGTTCGGTATTGAATTAGTTTATTCAAAGATCTTCGTTCTTCAATTTATAGACTTAAGCTCATTTAAACCATCTTGATCGAGTGTTTAGCAAAGATCTTCATTCTTCAATTTCAAATTTCAGAACCCTGTTATGGTAATAAAACAAACAAGAAGAGAAGATAATCATGATTAATGAAAAGTTTATCTATTTGAAATACATCTAAAGATCAAAAGGTAGTTTTTCTTAATTATTTAACTATGTGTATAATATATACACACGAAACTTTATAATATATTCAATAATTATATAATTGAGGGTTTGACGATCCATATAAAGGGGGTCTCACATTCCTTGATTTCAAAGGAACTTTTATTGGAAGAAGTGCCCTTCTATTCCCTTATTCCCTCCCATTTAATGACCTCATACAAAATTTCTCACCAAATTTAATAACTAAAACTTCTCCCATTTAATTTAAACAAATAAAAATACAACAATAAATTTATAAAAATTTGGTTCTAATAACATTTATTCAAACCTACTTTAGGACATATTTTATGAGGTTGCCATATGCCATACATTTAGAAAAACAATACATACATATATACACACATGTATACATAGAATATAATGGAATGAATAGTATCTCCAAGAATTTTCTATATCTCATGTATTTGTCCCATGAAATATCAAGCTGTCAACCTTCAAAAACT
Source organism: Flaveria sonorensis (assembly GCA_025506505.1). NCBI lineage: Eukaryota > Viridiplantae > Streptophyta > Magnoliopsida > Asterales > Asteraceae > Flaveria > Flaveria sonorensis. The sequence goes on from CM046434.1 coordinate 3,862,553, forward strand.
CTCAAACCACTAAACCCTCTCTATATTTCTTCCTCTTTGTTTCTCTTTGCTCCATGTTTTCTCTTCAAACCTTCATCCATCATCACCATCACCATCACCATCACCATGGCTTTGAAAATATCCCTTCTCTTACACCTCATCTTCTGGTTATCTCTCATCTTCCTCATCATCTTCCATGTCAAGTCCAAATCCACCACCATTGCCGCCACCTTACCGCTCGAATACCACCGCCCTTTAACTAACCGAAAAACCCTAGCCTCTAACTTCGACTTCACTCCGTTTTTAAAACACCATCATCCTCACCACCACCACCACCACCACAATGACAACTCTCACGAGCAAAGTGAAAGTCAAATCGATCAACGTTATGGTGTTGAAAAACGACTCGTACCAACTGGTCCAAACCCATTGCACCACTAGAAGAGGTGGTTCATGCAGCTAGCACGAGTCATGAAACTTAAACTTTTCAACCGAAGGATCACAATAGAACTATTTAGTTTTCCATTTAGCTACTCCACTGACGACAATTAAAAATACATAAAGCATGAAATGCCTTATTAAAAGAGTATTTCGGTTAACAGACCCTCTTGACCCCTCCTTGGTTCCACCAACAGCTAGCTCTATACGTCTATACGTATACTTTGTGTGTGTGATGCTTTTCTTTAATTTCTTCATTGTTAGTGTTAATTTTCTGTATGTATAAAATGTATTGATGTACTCTAGATTTTTATGACATTTATATACATTTGTTTTTGATAATATAATCAAAATTTAGTTAATATCATGATTATCATGGTTTAATTTAACGATGAAAAACCATGAGTAGTTGTGACGGCACGGCACAAAGGTCAAACGTTGCTAACTTGCTATAGAACCATAATGATGGTCAATTAAGAAGATTGGTTAGTGTAAAAGCCCCGCCAGTGAGCAGTACACGTGACATTCCATCTCATCTAACTCGGGTCCCACTTTTCAATTTTGTGATATTTTGTTATGCCATTTTATGTGTTGAGATTGGGTTAACTTGGTTCCATTTAATTTCAAAATATGTTAAGGATTAAAGGTGACTAGTATTAAGTTTCTCTTGTTGTGACGGAGAGTAAAACTTGTGAAGTATAGCATCAATATCACATCATAGTCAACGACTATCAATATTGAAAAAACTCATAGTAAAAATAAAAATACAAAACCAAAAAAAATTAAAACCGAACGAAACATAGACATAAAAACAATAATAAAGACAATAACTAAGTCGATATAGGACCAACTTATTGTGATGAGGCCGTTAAACAGGAAAAATAGACGTAACAACGTTGAACCACACATGCACGTTGCGACGTGTTAATTCGTAAAATTTAGACCGAAAGACAAAATAAAAAAATTGTAAAAGATAAAAAGTATAAGGGAGCAAAGATGAAAATGAAAATTGTACATGTTAAATTGTAAAAGTATAAAATTACTGGGGTTAAATGTAAATGAATTAAAGATAAAATAACTCAAAAGTAAATATAACCTACTAAAGTTAAAGTACAAAATCAAGGTACACAAAAAAGTTGTTAATTAATAATATATAGTTACAACGATGGTGCTATGATTCTTGAGGTTTACGATATAACATACTAGGTTAGTATCTCGTGTATTACATGAGTTGAATAAATAAAATATTAAATAATTAGTAATAAAAAATTATTAATTATAAAATAATATTTTAAAATATGATATTATTGAAACTACGTATGAGAAAGGACTATAATAAGTAATAAAACAATGATATTATTTTCTTTGAACTTTTTTTTAATTCTTTTTATCTAAAAAAATTTAAAAAATTCGTTCTAAATCAAAACATATTAGAAAAATGTCATTTTATAAACATTTCTTATTCTAACTTTGAATTTCAATTTTTTATAGTTCAAAAAAGTTAATTTCTAAAAACATTCATTTTAAATATTTTTTATTTTTAAAAAAGTTTGATATTTTATAAAATTACTTATGTTATACAAAAGATTGTTTCTTTAAAAATTACATTTACAAAAAGAACACTTTTTTAATTTATTAAAAACTATTTTAATCTCAAAAAGAATTAAATAATATAATTAGTAGTTATTAAATAATATAATTAGTAGTTAATATAAATATTTAATATAAGAGAGAAGCGGGAAAATTAGGCTTAGAATGTCTAATATTATGAAAAGTGGCAACTCAAAACCTTCTTTTATTATAGTAGATAGATTTGAGTATTAAATTGTTTAAGTATCAAATTACAGTTTTATTACTTTAATTGTTTAACAAGTTAGGTATCAAAGCTAGCTCCGGATAACTTTTCTGTTAAATGAGTTGTACCCTTGTAAAAACGTACCATTTAGAGCATTCATAACTCGTTCTTTAAATATATATGAATGTATTTCTTATATTATATGGTATGGTTATAAGTGGTTGTGAGAGAAGGATATGAGAAATTTACTGTACAATCTGTATTTTTAGGAAACACTGTTAAAAATCCTATAATGTTTTTAATATATTTTAAGTAGTTGTGAGTGGAGCAAAAAGAAAAGTAATGATAAAGATATAAAAATTATTATTTAATTAAAAAAATTAATAACAATTTTTTATATAATTATATGGATAATGTTAAAGAATAAATTATGAATGCTCTTATATAATTAACTAAAAAACACAACTGTGATATAGTATTTATGTCATTTCACATTTTACAGAAAACAAGCAAAAATTAGATGAGATGTGGGTGAGGTTGGGGTAGGGGTCCCACTAGGCCCGTCGATTTTATCCATACCCGATTAAACCGCCCGACCTGATCTCACCCGTACCAGAAGAAACCCGACCCGAACGACCCGTTACCCGAACAACCCGAAAACCGATTAAATCGACTCTTATTCCGGTCGGGTTTCGGATAAACTTTCAAACCTCAAAAACCCGAATAACCCGAACCGATTTGATTAACCCGATCAACCCATATTATAATTAAGTAAATTATATGTGTACACTTATTTAGATTGTCCAAATTGATCAAATTGTTTGTATATAAATATATATTTAAGCATATTTTATAAATTATAGAAGTAAACTAATTTAAATCCACTAGTTTTATAAGATTTCAAATGAAAACTCACTAAAATCTACTAAATTAAGTCTATTGTTTAATACCCGAAACCCGACCCGAACAACCCGAAACCGATTAAACCGATTGTTATTCGGGTCGGGTTTCGGGTAGACTTTCAACATTGAATAACCCGAATAACCCGAACCGATCAACCCGAAACCCGATTAACTAACCCGATCAACACCCCTAGGTCCCACTATTTAATATAGTATAAGTCTAATATATATTTTGAATATAATATTAGATTTCAATTCTCTTAAATATTTTTTTATACAATGGGTATAATGACCATTTTCTAAGACTTAACACCAAAAGGTAACACCCATAAGCTTCAGGAGAACAAGTGTAACAGCTTCACATACGGTTGATATCATACTCGTAATTTCTGAAACTTTGTGAACCAAAAGTGCAAAACTTTGATATCATACGGTTGATATCCGTGTAATTTACTCATTACTAAAATCAGAATAAGAATATGTTATAGTAGTATATAAAATATCAACAATATAAAAAAAAAAAAAAAAAAGCTTAACACAATATCATAGACTATATTATAGTGAATTAATATAGTCAATATATAATTTGAAAAAAAAAAGAAACAAGTTGATTGCTTAAGTGGTTAAAGCGTTTAGTGTTGAATGATAGGCCACTCACAAGAAAAATGGACATTGTTTACGCTCTAGAGGTACGTATAGCCTCATACATTCAAACGGAAAAAAAAACAAATAATAAACTTTGGCTCGAACAGTCACCGGATCACCGATGCACCCAACTTGGACCACTCGATTTTACCGCTATCCGGTTAAAACTGTTAAATCAAACCGTTGGATGGTTCGATTTTAAAACACTGAAGTAGTGCTTATTGTGATGGATTTAAGGTTTTGCATTACAATTTAATATTGTAAAAAAAATAATTTAAAAAAAAAAAAAACTGTTGGTGCTTGGCTAGCTTGAGTGGGGTTGTTTCCCCCACTTGGCCTAAGATAAATCTATCACTTGTCCGAATGACCAACTAAACTATATATATGGTCTGTTAAGTTTTTGTAATGAATGAATATTTAGGTTTTCTCTTCTAACTCGAGAATTGCTCATCTCTACATATGACTAAATGATTGGCTATATTTTTACATGTTTATATTTTGTTCCATATATCCTCTTGGTGTAGGTTCCTTTAATTGACATTGTTATGAATGTCTTTTTAAATCGTATATATTCACTTTCAAATTGAAATATTTTCATGGTGTTCTTGAAATCTCACACTAATAATTCAAGAAGAAACGAGAATGGGTGTGTAATTATCTATTGTAAATGTGAGTACAAGAATTAGACTGAATTCTTTATACTTAGGGAACCATCACAATGTTTAATTTGAACGATTTAACGTTTCATGAAAGAGGGTGTTAGTTAATGGTTAAAATGGCTAGCAATTATTCGACTACATAAGTAGGTTATCTGTTAGCAAGATTTCATTCAACAATAACAACATTACTAGTAATAATCGGCCTCTTTAGCTTGGTATAAGCAAAAAATCAATTATCCGAACTGAAATATGTGATAAAACCAAACAAACAAATCAAACCAGGCTAATAACTAATGGTTTGAGTTTTTTAATTTCATAGTGTGGTTTGGATTATATATTTTCCAAAAACAAACAGAACTGCACCAACACTAAACCGAACTACACCAAACCCACCCAAAACCAAACCAAACAGGACGACACCTAACTTGTTAGTTATTTGATATATGGCTCAAGTTAATTTTAATTTTCTTAAACCTAAATTCATTAATAAGTGACTAACAAAAATCAAAAGCCAAAGTTTACGGTTAAATCCATTATTTTAATATTTTTTACAGCTTGCAACATTTCAAGCATAAATGTAAATGAAAACTCGATCATAACCGAACCAAACACAAAAGTAAAATTGAAAAACCAAGAACTAAAATGTTTCTTAAATTGAAAAACCAAGAAATTGATTTCGGTGCAATTTGAGCCCAGAACCCACCCAAAACAACCCATGCACACCCGTATTTTCAACACTAACTTGCTGTTGATCACCCAACGTTTTACAAATAGCTCATGTTACTTTCAGTCGCAACCATTATTGATAGCTTAAGTTACTTCAAAAAGTCATTACTATTGATAGTCCAAATTTATATTAATCATAGTTACTATTGACAAACAAAGTTATTGATCACAATTTATTAATTATCAATTTGGTTATACATCATGGATTGTATTATGTATATAGTGGGTTGTACCCACCTCTTTTTTTAATCTTTAACTTTTTTTTATTTAATACGATACTTTTATATCTTTTACAATTTAGCCTTAATATTTTTTTTTACTTTTAAATTTGGTCCCCTACATTTCATATTTTAAACATTTTCGTCTTTCGGTCAAAATTTTGAGAGTAAACAAGTTGAAACGTGCATGTGTGGTTCAACGTTTTTATGAACATTTTCCCCCATTTAACTGCCCCGTCGCACGTGCTGGTCCTAGATCAACTTACCTATTGTTCTAAATTTTTTATGTTTCGCTTGCGTGGTTTAACGTTTTTACGTCTACTTTTTGTTCAGTTTTATTTTTTTTGTTTTTTTTATTTTTTTAATATGAGCTTTGTCAGTATTTGTGATCACTAACGATGGTGTGTTATTAATGCTACTTATCATGGTTTTTACGCCGCCCCGCTGTAACGCGGGGGTTTAATACTAGTTGCCACTAATGATGAACTAAGCAACTAAACCAAATCAAAAGCAACTTCCATGATGAAGTATGTTTGGTATTCATGTATAGAATAAAACAATAAAACATAAGAAAAAATATATTCATATGATATTCACTAAATTGTTATATTTAAGGGCACAAAAAGTTGACGCCATACTCCTCATTTTCTCCACACTTACATCATGATCACATCAACATTAGTCCTTAACTTTCCGGTTATCTTTTCTTTATTTTTTTTCCTTCTGAACGGCAAATGTACAGCCGCTTCGAAACATACGTGTTATTTTAACCGGACCCATCTATCAGTTCACAGCTAAGACCGCACCCCAACTCTTTAAGAGGAACCCACAACTAAATAAAACCCATGACTCAACCCGAAATATTTCTGCTCCGAACGAGACTCGAACTCAAAACGTGACCATTTTTACTTGTCTTATCACCCTCTCCAATCAATGGTTAATGATGTATTTAATATCACCCTCTCTCAAATCCTAAGGGCTCAAGGTGTCGTCCCGATTTTTTCCATTTTTCTCGAAAAACAAGGTGATGGTGTTCATGGGTTTCCTCGGGCCAACTTGTTGTGGCACCATGACTTCTCTTCTTAGAGTTTCATCTCCACATATGATGAATGTTCACTGGATTTCATCATCACAAGACCATCATCATCACCTTCATAGCCAAACACCACCCTTATCTTTGTTTTTTCTTGTTGGACGACACTATGAGCCCTTAAATCAAAAACCTTTTTAATCTTTCTTCTTCGGTTCACGTTGGATTACCATGCAACATTTTCATGTTTCCTCATTCCAATTCTAAGGAATATACCTAACCTCAAACACCGTCAAATCTTTTTGGGCGCATTTGTCATGGATAGGAGGAAATATCAGTGGTTGATCGTGTTTGGGTAAGAGCAATTCAGGATGGGCGACCTTCTGGGTAGTCTCCACTCCGATAATATTGGTCGATACGAGGGTAGGATGTTACATTCTACATAGAATGTTAGCATGTTTAGTGCCATATGTTCGATGGGGTTTAAAAGAGAGAATCCGAAAAGTTATGTTCGTACACTTTATTTGTTTTAAGTGATCAGAGCTTCTATAAGTGTGTTCTCTTTGAAAATCGATGCTTATGAGTATGCTTACTGCTTGGAATTCGTTTATAGATCTCTAGGTGAAAGTCTAATGTACATTTGAGTATTTGACCTAAAACAAGGCCAAATATTGATTCACATCTTCAGTAAGTGTGGTATTGCATATGATTTTGCGATCGGTAAAACACATTTGTTAGTCCCACAAGAACAACCATTCCTTTCTATAATAGAAAAACAAAATTTAAAGTTGATACCAATTCCTCCCATAACTAATCTTTGAGTATTTTTTTCATTTTGTCGTCGATTCTGAGGTACCTTCACACGTCGTTGAAGATTACAAACACTTAGGCAGTTAGGTTCTAAACTAACAGAATCTGGTGGTTTCATTCTATTTCTACCCATGTGTTGCAGAGATCAAAATGTCATATTTAATCACAATATTTTTTTCTTAATTTTGCACAGTTTTTTGATTATCAATATAAATTATAATAAGGAGGCTGCCCATTTCATGGCTCTATCTGAAGTTGAAACACAAGCAGATAATTTGAGGAAAGTTTTAGATTACAGAAACTGTTGTCATGCTGATGTAGGAAAATGTCTGTTTATATTGCAGTTATATATAACGGTTAATTATATGCATTGAGTATGTCTTGAAACTATTTGGTCTTATTTTTGCAGCTTGAGAAGTCGTGTGATTGTGTGAACTTGATGAAGGAAATAAGCAAATTTTGGGAGGATGAAAGGAGATTGCAAGAGCGTGAGACAAAGAGAGCGTGCTGAATGGTACTAAACAGCAATCTGTTTATTGCAGAGAATGCTTTTGCTAAAGTTATCACCAATACTATTACATGTTATTTTTGAATGATTTTATTTAGGGGTGTTTGGCTCTGCATTTTCGGACTTTATTATCTGACTTTGTGATTTGGAGCCGCAAGCATCAGTGTATGATGTTCACAAAAACCTATTTGGCTTTAGATTATCTGAAGTTACAATAAAATCACATACTTACCCGTTGAGTTTTGTTTCGTTTTACAAACCGACTATACTTCTTTCACATAATGTCCTTTTTTGTCATTTTAGCTGCTAACTTTTTATATACTCAGAACTTGCCAAAACACTAGGACATCTGTGCATATGGAATATACGAGGAAGATTGGGCTGACCTGGAAACATTTTTTTATCTGTTTTAGTCCTTCTGTATCGAACGAATTCACTAAGTATGACTAGAAGAAGAAAAGAAATGTATTACTATAGTGATCAGTTTTTTTAATATTACGATTTAGTAAGTTAAGGGTGATTTTAACACTCGAATTGACCCATCTGTAAGTGTACAGTTCAAAATGGCACCTTTATTCTACTAATCATGCTTGTTTTTCTACAGAGATCTAACAGCTTCTTGATTCCCATAAAAATTCTCTGTATATTAAACATTGAGGGTCTAATTTTGAAATGGAAGAAATGATGAAATCTATTGAGGCTGATATGAGAAGCAAAATAGAAGCCATTAAGCAGAAAACAGATGAAAAGAAATCACAAAGATTCAATGAGAAATAGGAGGAGATTGACTTAAATCAAAGGCACTGAAAGAAACAGATAAGTCTAGCAAACTAGTGGCCAAAAAATTGGAATTTGGCAAGAAACAATTGCTTGCTGAAAAAGAAAGTCTGCAAGTTCTGTAATTTGATACCGAAAAAGTTAGAGATAAAATTACTCGAAAAGAGCTACTAGTTCATGCAAAGATTGAAAACCATAAAGTTACAGAAGATGGAAGAATGACTATTTCAGTTTATTGTTGGAGCTAAAAGGGGAAATAGAACTATGCAGACTTCAAAAAGAATTGATTATGAAGGAAGAACTTCATGATCTGAAGAAGAAAAGATTTAAATTTGAGCGGGAATGGGAGGCATTAGATGAGAAAAGATTGGTTATTGCTAAAGAATTAAGCGAATTTGATCAACCAAATGAGACTTCAAAAAATTGGAAAATTGAAGAGAAAAAGAGTGTTTTCACAAAAGATTATATTGAACAGCAATTGGAAGCTGTTAGATTCGAGAAATAAACATTTGAGGCAAGAACTGATCAAAAGAAAAACAGGATATAATTAAACAATCAAAAGTTAAACTGATACAAATTTGAATATATTGCAAATGACATCGATGACGGTGGTGTCCTTGACGAGAAGACAAAAGATCAAAGGGAAGAACTTGTTCAAGAAAGAAGTCATATTCTTGAATTTCTTAAGGAACTTATTGGAAATCATGAGCCCCTGATCTGTAAACTGTAAATTGCTAAGATGAAAGGATGATTTCCAAAACCAAGGACTTCAAATGACATTAGTCTGAGGTTGTTACTGCAAACAAATTACAGCCATGGATCAATGCGACACGCGAAACATTTTTGCCTAAAACATAGCCACTTTTGCACCCGATTACTGAATAAATACATTGACAAATGTCATAGTTGGCACAAAACTTCCCATTATCACTCGATTGACCTAATGTTAATGCGTTTGGCGCGTTCTTATTGGATTTAATCATTTGTAACCTCAAATTAATAAATTTTAAAAAAGGAAAGTTAGTAACTATCTACATAATATATAGCTAAGTTAATCTTGGATCCTTAACTTGTGATGTGTGTGGCCAACTTGAGACTTCGGATCACATTCTCCTTGGTTGCAAACTAGCTGATGAGATATGGGGTGAGATTCTTGTATGGGTAAAAATGGCTTTCGTCAAAGGCGACATGGTCGATGCTACATTCCAATCGGTGGCAAACATCAAAGTCAGTAAGGAGTTCAAGAAAAGGGTTCATGCCATCATGTTGGGGATGATATGGAACATATGGAAAGCAAGAAACGGAAAAATTTAGATGACAAACTTGGAGCAAAAATATGATTCTTTGAAGCCATCAAATCAACAACGTTTTAATGAGTAAAAGATAGAGCAAAATGACATGTTTTAGATTGGTGTAACTGGTTTGCTTTTAACATTCTATTGTAACTGTTTTATTGAGCTTACTGATGTAGACCAAAAATAAAATAAATAATTGAAACTGTTAATTCACCAAGAATACCATAAGCAATTCTTCTAACTATCATTGATTCATCAAAAATACCGATACTCAAGAACCTCACATAATAATACACATTTGTGATAGGGAGAAAAATTATTTTCATAAACTTCAAAACTGATCGTCTCTAGAGGTTTACAGAAATATAAAATGCAAGCCAAAATTCAAATAGGCCTCAAAACATAAACTGATAAAAAACTAGGGTATAAACAAAGTCCAACAAAAACTAAAAATAATATAAAAATGTTAAAATGCTCATAGAATATGGCATTTTTGGGCTGTAACAATGACCCAAACTGCCCACGGCCTTTTGTAGAAATGGGCTCTTTGATCCAACGGTTGTTTTGACTGGTCATACGTCCAAAACGAAAACTTCTAGCTAAAGTTATAACTATTTTAATGAAGATCCATTAGACAAACGATCCTAAACATACAAATACAAAATAGTTTGCTCCTCCACACTTAGATTCGCACCACTTACCGTCTTGGTATCGTGGATTTTTTAATGCATTGCTGCCATTAAGAAAAGGTAAATTTTAGTTAATATTTGTGTATGATGAATTGCAATTAAAAAAAAAACATGAAGATATTGTAAGGAGCAGTGTGAAAATTGCAGATGAGTGCAATAACTTGCATGATAATGATTAATGAAGATGATGGTCTCTGTAAGTGTAACCATGATGATTATGATCAGGGCTGGATCTATCTTATAATTTATGACGTATTCGATTTGGGCTCCTAAAAATAAGAGTCTTCACTTTAAAAAAATTATAATGGACTTTGGATTGTATGGGCCAAAGAAATCTTAAAACAAAAATAACAATTGATACTTAGAGTCTCGAAAAAAATTATGATAATTTGACTGGTTATTAAAGAGACACGATTATGCAATTCACACAATCGACATTAGCTAGCGCTTTTTGACTTTTTTATGTTCAAAGAAATAAACTATTAAAAACTCAATGTTAGTATATTAAATTTTCTTTGATTTATTGTTTTTATTCAAAAAAATTTAATAAGTTGCTTTTTGATTGTGTTGTTTTTTTGTTTAGATTGCAACTTTGAAAAAGGCTTACTTTTTTGCTTACTTTTTTTTAATTCGATTGGGGCCATAAAAATTAGTTTTTTTAAACGGGATTGTATTATTCAACTTGATTGTTTTATATTTTTTAATTTGTTTGTAATAAGGCATATATTAGTAAAAACTGAAAAATTAAAATTTAGTTTTCTAGTGGTCGAAGTTAAAATTTCATTTAAATCTGATATGTAATTGCAACATCTTCTTATAAGTTTTAAATTGTAATGTTTATAACATTCCCGATATGTAATTGCAACATCTTATTATATCTACGTTTCAGTGTAATTTTCAATTTATAATGATGTTGTGCATCAGAATGTAAAAATGATCAAAGCACAAACATACAAGTTGTTAAAACTGATTTAAGGTTTTGTTTGTTCTACAGTTCATTTTCTCTTCTTCTACGACTTTCTAATAAAAAATTGATACATGGTTTTTTTATTAGTATTATTTTTTTTTAACCGTTACATTTTCTGTTGTTGCGACATGCTTATTTTTGTCGACATTCGCGCGTTATTATTGTTAGTGGTCTTTTTTTTTATTTCACTTGCGAGAATTATCAATACTCCTGTCATGACGTAGGACTTTGTGATATTTTTGTGTTTTATATTAAGTTTTGAATGTTATCAGTGTGGTACAAATTCCGTTTTTCTTGTATTAAATTATGTATATTATCAACTCCACCTTCAACTCAAGTGTTCGTTTTTCTTGTATTAAATTATGTATATTATCAACTCCACCTTCAACTCAAGTGTTTGTCTCAAGAATCAACGTTAGTTTCTTGCACGGTCTTGGAGTCCTTGTCCCCTTCACCTTGCGAGTCTGTGACAATGTTTCAAACATTAATTTTTTTTTACAGCCTTACCCCCCATTCCCTTCAACACGCAAGTTCGTGACATTGTTTCAACAATAGTTTTTTTCTATGGTTTTATGCTCTGTCACGACAAGAAGCCTTTTTATACTAATTTGCTCCTAATTACTACAGAAGTCGTTCCTTGTAACTTACAATGAGAAGTTTTGATTTCATAATTAACGATAAATTGTGAGGTGATATTTTAAATCTACAAAGATGTATACAAAAATATAGCATGTTCATTTTATCTTCGCTTATCAATATGACATCACTGAAATTGTAAAAATTGGGATCACCGGCATAAAATATACATGAATTTCATTGTTCTATAATTATATGTCATTAGTGGTGCACAAATCAGTTGTGTGAAAAAACCTGGTTCTCAACGGTTTTAGGTCTTCAAAACCCTACAGAATCGTTTAGGTTATTAATAGGACCGGTTAATTGAAATAAATGGGTTTTAAAAATAATATTTTTTTTCTCTAAACACAATTTTGTATAACTAATACGACTTCAATGGATTAAGAATATGAAGTTATCTATATCGTTTTAAACCTAATTAATCTATATAATATAAAGATCGATATAGTTGGACAAAAATGTATAGCTATTTAAGATGATTGGTGACTATCATAGGAACTCAACTCAATGGGTGTTTTATGAGTTGGATGGAAGGAAGACAACAATTAAGTAGGGGGGGCTAGTTTTATGATACTTCACTATCCTACTCTATGCCATTTATGCTCATCTAGAACTATTTGTTTTTTTTTTCGTTTCTAAAACTTTAATGTCTATAAAATTTGATTAATGTCCTTTTGAATTGGATTTTGCGTTATATATATTAGAGCAATTCTTCTCATGATATGGGGGAATTCAATAATGTTATTAGCGTAGACACGTTTTTCTATAAATAAAATTCATATCTAACATAAAATACGAACGTCGTAAGTAACGTTATATTAAGGATTTTATACAACTAAAGTTATAAAAAACATGAAAATTTGACCCGTTTTTATTTTAAACAAAATTTATATTTAATCATAAATAAAATTTAGCATATCAATATTCAAGATTTTATAAAACATTATATTTTATAAATAAAATAGGTTAAAACTTAACTATATGATTATAATATTAAAAAATTTATTAGGAAAACTAGTATATTTATGCTTTGATAACTTAATATTATAACATTTTATTAAATAAAAGTTCCAAATTGGCTCTAATTCAAATCGATAAATAAATTATAAGTTTACAATTTCTATCATATATTAATATACTAGTCAAATAGATCCATTTTCATTTATACTTAAATTTTCACATGAGACATGTTTTGTATACATATATGTATAAACACACATATACACAATTAAATATATTGTCATCATTCATCAACATACCTTGGTTCACTTACATTATCATCCAGTAAGCAACATAAAATAAAGAGAAAATCAAAAAACAGATGAGCACAAGACAATCTATAAACTATAGAAAACATAAAAAAAACAACAAGAGAGTCAAACTATTACCAAAATGTTTCCATCTTCCATATACCAAACCAGAGGCGTATGAACCATAATAGATCGGGTTTCGTCTGAATTATTACCAAAATGGAATATAAAAAGCTTTTGGTGGTGCAAAAGGTTTTACACTATTACAAAATCAAGGATTTTAGACTCGCTTTTCTTGAATGGAAACCAACTAACCAAAGCAAATCCAACTTTAAAAGTGAAGAAAAAGATGAACTAGAACCGTGCACCCCGAAAGAAATAAAAAAAAAGACCAAACGCAGGTAACAGACACAAACAATAACATATGTAATATCTTTAATAAAAGAAAATCAAAACTGTCAGGATTCAAACCAGGAACGTCAAAAAAGTTAATCAAGAACGAGCTAGAGCACATATGTGAAGGAAATCATAAACCAAATTTATATCTAAAGAAAAAAGAGAGTATATAAAAAGAAAAATGTACTTACACTTCGAAATGAGACGAGATATAATAACCGGGAGAAAATATTAAAAGAAATACATATATAGAAAATTAAAAACATGTGCATATATAAATTAAAGGCAAATTAAATTTTAATAATTCAAACTATTACCAATTGTACGATAATAATTCATACTATTAATTTGGCCGGTAACACTTTCAACTTTTATTTTTATTACCAACAACAGTCCCAATAATATAATTTTCAATTTTTTATATTTGATTTGGACTCGATTCCAGTCGCAATAACGATTATAAACGAAATGAAGAAATATAAAAGTTAAATTGAGCCTAAAATAAATACAAATTGAACGTAAAAATTTAAAATTTGTCACTGGGACTGTTGTTAGTAACAAAAGTGAAAGTTGTGAGTGTTGATGGCCAAATTAATAGTATGTATTATTACCGGCCAATAGGTAATAGTTTGGATTATTAAAATCCAATTTGTTTAAATTAAATAAGATATTAGGTTTACAAAAGTCAAACTAGAAATGGAATTAGTATTTAGTTAGAATTGCGTTTTTTCATGTCTGATTCAAATATATGAGAGCACTATGACCAATTCTAAAAGTTTAGAAAAACTATCTCTATAGAAGAGAAAACTACTTAGTATTTCACTTCTAAACTAGAATTAGACTCTTCCTGTATTTAGTTGTTTCGTTCTAGGTCTAGATATAAAACAAATTTGAGCATCCAAGTTTCTTAAGCATTTTTCACATCAAGAACCATTCTTTATAAATACATATATTCTTTATACACATACACATACACATACACATACATATACATATGTATATACATGAGGGACTATTTTTGTTGTTTAGCGTATGTTATTCATGTGGTCCATTAGCGCCATTATAATCCCACTTTTGTATTTACTACAACCTACATGTGGTCCTCTTTAGCCAATCATTCTAGTTTTCATAAAGTTAAATATTGTTATTATTTTTATTTAGAACATATCTCTTTAACTTGAACGAAGTAGAAATTCTCTTAAAAAATGTTATTTTGGAGCTCTATTTTCTCGGCATATATGAAAGGAAGTCTCATTCTTCTAAGTTTAGAGAATTCCATATTGATTTCAAGGGGTATAAATCAATGTTGATTCTTAATTTTATATATTGCATATGTAACAATCCAAATAGCGTCAATGTTTTCTTTATCAAGCCCTTCGCTCTCTCTTTTCTCTCATCCACATCAACGTCTATGGGGTCAGATGGTCTTAGAGCATCTCTAACAAAGTTCAAGAGGCCGCCTGTGATACTTAGGTGGCGAATCAACAACACAAACGGAGAAGATGGATAGAGAGATATTATGATTGGCTAATGGCTACAGACGTTTAAGACGGGGAACATGAGAGGGGGAGAGACATATTGGAGAGAGAAGGAGGAGGTAGGAGGAGCATTTGTCGGGATTCTATTGTGGTGCATGTCCATAGGTGCCCGTAAGTATTTTTGTTGGAGATGCTCATGTATAAAAGAAAGTCACTTTACTAATAAAAACACATTTGGTTATTTCAAATTTCATAATAAGATGTTCATTTATGTTATTACAATCTCATTTTGTATAACACAAACCCTTACTTATATAAAATTCTCTTGAGTAAATTACTATTTTGACCCCTGGGGTTAGGGCTATTTAATCCTATCATCCCAAAAATGAATCTTTTGACATATCAACCCCTGAGTTTGTTATCTGTAACCATTTAGGCCCCTTATATTGACGCTGTCCAAGTTATTTTGTTAACACCTATCATGTGCCCCACACATGAGGGGCATTTCAATCATTTTATCCTTTCTACATTCAATTTAAGTGTTGTTTCAGGATTTGACCTTTGTAACTCATCATAGTAATCTCTAAGAAGTAGATACTGTATAGTGTAGTCATCATGAACCTTGTTAATAGCCATTACCTTTGCCCTAAATTCATAATGAGAATAGTTAAATAGTTAACTCAATTTTATAAACAAAAACTTTGTATTTAATAGTGTACCTGAATACTTTCTGTAACCCTACTTGAACCTGATGCTTCTTTTGGATCTGTTCCTGCAAAGCCTTTAATGGTATTCCTGGATTTGACTCAACTACTTGCTCTATCTCCGTTGCAATGTAGCTTACAGTGTATAACTTCATATCTCTAGTCTTTAGGCATTTATGTTCTTGATGAAAAGTCTTGACCAACCAAGTATCTAGATCTTCTTTTCTTAAAATGTGTAGTGCCCATGGACAAGAAGCAATAGGCCTTTTTTTGTAGAAGATGTGGCCCCATCCACTTGTGAATACTGACCAATTTTTTCAGAATCTTCATATTTAACCCCTTCTCTTTTATTATTCTTACCAGATGCCCCTCTAGAAACAAACACTGGATTTATCCCTAAGAAAATAACTCTAAATCTATAACTTTCATTACTCACAATATGTAATTGTCTTCTACTTTGAACAGCATAGCTTTGTACTAGATTTTTATTATCATCTTTATTGGTAAAACTTTGACCAACGAAAAAGGGAACTGTATCAACATTTGAAGACTTTTTCTTTCTTCTTCAACACTTCCTGATAACTATATTTAATAAATTAGCATTCTCATCTTCACTACCACTTTCAAAGTCATTAAGATCACATTCCATATAATCCTCATCCTCACTGTCCTCTTCATGATCTTGAATATTATCAAGCTCTTCCTTTACATTAGGTTCGAATGAATCCATGTTAACTGATACATTCTCAACCATGTTATCATTATCTTCCATCATATCATCTTCCTCCGTATCATGTAACATTTCCCCTTCCCCCGTGTTAGCATTATCATCAATCATATCATTTTCCTTTATGTTAGCATTATCATCCATCATATCATATTCACCCATGTTAGCATAATCTTCAATATTAATAAATTGTTCATTAAAATTAAAACCCATAAAATTAAACTCTGAATTAAAATTAGCACTAACATCCACATGATGAGGCTCTTGACTAACATCCACATGATCAGGCACTTGATTATCACTAACATGTACAGCCTCTGCATTTTGTTTAAAAACATCCACATGATCAGGTTTTTTATTAACATGAACACTCTCTACATTATGTTGACTAACATCCACATGATCAGGTTCTTGATTAACATGAACATTGTCTGCATTATAATGACTAACATCCACATGATCAGCTTTCTTATTGCCATGACTAACCTCTACATTATGTTGAGTAAAATCTACATGATTAGCTTTATCATTGTCATGAACAACCTCTACATGATCCCTCCACTCTAATGCTAGTTGTTTTCCATAAGGTTTAGATCTTACCTTTAATTTCCTGGTAGGATTAGATGGCTGAGGATTATTAGGATCATTAACCTCCTTAATTACAACACTTGACCTTTTAATGAGAGATTTGAAGTGATTTCCAATGCCAAGTTTGGATGACCACTGCTCAGTATATATTTCAATAAGCTTAAACCTAGGTACTAATTTCAAAAACTCAATGGTGTCTTCGTCTGTAGCAAGTGGCCTTAACCCAACATTTAAGTCCATTCCAGGAATAAGAAAATGATAGAACATAATTTCTTCATTTGGATATCCTATTTCTTCTATCATAGCACTTAGCTCAATAAGAGAAAATGTGTCTGAATCTATCATATCAACATAGTCTACCTTCCCTTCAACGTATGTCCTAGCATGTTGTTGTCTGATAAACACTCCACCATGGTTGATTTTTAGCGAGAAAATATTTTCATTATCCCCTGATGAAAACAAAATTAATGGAACCAATCAGCTTTAAACAAAAGAAATCAATGCTAAGTTCAGTGATAATATGATGATGATGACTCACCGTATACTTGAACTGGATCAAAATGCTCTGATTCCTCACGTACCCACCATAGTTGTAGCACCATTGTGATCACAATCTTTGTTGTTCATATGTCAGAATGTGAATGGTTTAGTATAAATTTAACTAAAGAAGTTGATTACAAAAGAGGGATAAAATGACTGAAATGCCTCTCATGTGAGAGGCACGTGATGGGTGTTAACGGAATAACTTGGACGTCGTCAGTATAAGGGGCCTAAATGGTTACAGATAACAAACTCAGGGGTTGATATGTCAAAAGATTTCTTTTTGGGCTAGTAATTGACTCAATTCTCTTTGTTCTCTTTTGTTAAAATCGTTTCCTTTCATAAAGCGTCCAGCTGAATTTTATTAAATAACATATTTTCATATAATACCATTCTTTTGATTCAATATCCATTTCTATAAAACAATCTAATCTCACAAATTTTCTCATTTACATATATATATTTTCTACTAATAATATTTAGCTCAATTGGTTAAGGTAAATTATCCAATACGTACCTCCAATTGAGAGGTCTTGAGTTAGTCTCTTCACAGACATATATGAAGTTTTAGGTTGGGTTAGAGAGTTTTCTTAGTTTTTTCCTGATTGTTGTTTTAGGTTCGGGATTGATGTCCAAGCTTCTCTTTAGAGACGTGATAGACTAGATCCCCAATGTTCAGTACTCGACTAATGTAAATAATCGGATGGGTCAATAGCCCGTTAGTTATCCAAATAACCGTTAGAAAACATATATATTTTATCTCTATAATCATAATCATCAACTTCTATCACATCATTTGTGCATTACATACGAATGTCTTTTCTTATGAATATGCTCTTATTGTGTATTTCAGGTGATCTTCACACTCCACTACGTACCCCACCTTCCATCATCGTGTGCTACTATCATCGCCAACGCCGACACCGACACCATTACACAAGTTAAACCATAAATTAATATTAACTTTCGTGGATCAATAACCATCACCAGATTTATTGACACGACTACAACAAAAAGCGACAAAACCTTTTGTCACATACTAAGAAAACCCGATCATGTTTTCCTTATAATATACATATTACTACTACTTGCAAAAATTCATGTTTACATATGAAGTAAATTTGGATTTCCTCCATTAGATGTAACGCTTTGTCGGAGAAAAAAAAGAATGTTTTCTTCTTAGCATATGAGAACCTAAAACGTTCAACTCGTGTTATACTATAAAACATGCATTTTTAAGTGACAATTTTCGGTTAATTTGACTTCTTGGCCCTCTTTTGATTTCGTCACAAGGTATACCGCTAGAGATCATCTAAAAAGATTAGTACACTACTGTAACAGATTATTACTTGTTGCAGCATAAAGAATACATATACAATCACAATGTAGTAAAAAACAAGTTGATAAATTTACCTTTACAATTTAACGTTTCTTTTTCCTGATTAAAGGCTAAAACTAGTAATATATGAAACTATTTTATTATTCTGATTAATAAATCCTATAGTAAAGTGTCTTTCTTTACTCAAGACATGAATAGTTTAAATCATACAAAAATTTACATACCAGTGGTTTATAAAAGTGGTTCATGAGTATATTAGGAGTCAATAAAAAAATTATAATTATTTGTTATTATTATTATTATTATTTTGAACGGCTAATGTGCGACAATGTTTCGAAGGATATGTGTTATCTTAATCGGGTCCACCTATCCGTTTTACAGCCGAGACCGCACCCCCAACCCTCTTAAAAGGAAACTTATTGTTAAGAAAACCTTATAGCTCAACTATAAACATTTTAGACTTAAACACATAACGTTTGCATATTTACGTGTTATTACTAACAATTTCTTTTTCTTGAACAACACAAATGTTTTTGTTGTGTAGTGTTTTCTACTTTGCTTTATGAAAATTTCTATATTTGAAAAGCTTTGAATTTTCCATAAGTTGATTAGGTATGTACTTTTGGGTACATTAGGGTTCCTGACAAGTGTCAGTCCTCTTTGTACCCTTTTCTTTCTTGATTTTTACTATGGGCAGTAAGGTCCACTAACTTCTGTTCATAAGTATTACCTAAGCCACCGCTATGGTACAATCGATTAAGTACAAGGTACAACCAGTTTATGGATACAAAGTTGTGATATGTCCTTACAGTTTCATATGCTTCCTAGAATCAAACTTTGTCATTAATAGAAATCAAGTTACTACAAGTGAATGAGCAAAATGTTGTTGGCTATATTGAATTACACCTTTGTACTATGTTTTTAACAAAACTTAGAGATGGGGTAACTAATTAGATTGGACATATATAGGTAACTAATTAGATTGAACATATATATAAAATAGATGCATAATAAGTGCTCTTCATTTTGAAAAAGAAGGTTAGTCGGTCTAGTCCTAAAATTGATCGGTCTATTCTTCAAACTGTTTTGGTTGGATCGTTATATGAGTTCTTAAAACGTTAATAATTGATTCATAGTCGGTGCCTGATACACAATTCGTTTGTTTTTTATACTAACTTACTAATGAAAAATGAACTGTTGTCACTTTGACTGTACTGGATAAAAATAATCACTTTAATAAACAAAATAAAAACTTGGACTTGGTTTAGAACTATTGAGATGAAAAGGATCACAAACGGGTTTTAGGAATGTAATTGAATACATGGCTTATGTTTTACCTAATCTTGAAACTAATGCCACAATCTAGAAACTTTATTTGCAATCACTAATTAATGATAATAACCTAATTACTACTCAATGGTTAACAATGCAAGATTGATAACTTGATAAGCAATAATCAAATCCACTAACAATAATCTTTAATCAACACATGATTTAAAATACATAAACAAATAAGAGTTGTTAAACAATCAAAGTTTATACCTTGACTAGGTAAAAACACAAGCATGCATAATCGAATCACAAACCATCCACCCGAAGATGATCACGGGTGGTTTAGCCTTGCATCTTCATCATAATCTCTTCAATTTTCACTTTGAGCATATGAATCCTTGATCAATTAATGATTAGAGAGAGTTTCAATGCATGGCTTAAAACAATCAAAAGATTCGTTTTTAGGATTGGAGGCAAGTCTCCTTTTAAAACCCTAATATTAGGGTTTAAATAGGTTTTAAAAATTTGAAACAATCCTCAAAATATCGCGTTAGACCGTAACTTATGGCCTACCTTCAACCAGACGACCAAACCTTCTATCTTACGGGGTTCACAAATGGACTCAGCACAGGGCCGTAAGTTACGGCCTCAGGCCGTAGCTTACGGCTTCCTGCACTTTGCACAGCTTTCTTCATTTTCAGCACCTTTCAAGCCGTAGTCTTGTTATTCTTTGTATCTTTTTCAAATGATGTTCGTTAAGCTTCATTTAACCTACATTTCAAACACGTAACAAAGTAATACCATTCGATACATAAAGTAAATTAAAAATGCAATATCAACAATGTTACATGCATGCATATTAACCAATTATGAATGATCACTTCAATTAGAGTGTACTATGTTTGTCAAACTTGTGTTAAAGAATTTGTTAGTTTTCACCGATTAAGATAAGCATCTTGAATACTATTACTCTTTTAAATATTTTAGAAAATTATATGCTAATATCATCATAGAATTATCGTTAATCGTTTATATAGTGAAATTCATCATAAATATATGATGATATATGAAAACGTAAATTTGTACTATATTAGTTAAAAATAGTTGTTTTATAGACTAGAGCTAGTATTTAATACTGATCGAGGTATAAAAACACTAAGTCATTGTTTTAGTGTAAATGCTAAGATTTATCATTACATCAACATGTCACATGTAATAAGAACAAAAAACAAGAATAAAATGAATAGGACTCAAATTGACAACAATATAATACCAGTTTTTAGAAAATATCATTTTTATTTTTACCAACTACATTGATATATCTTAGGATATGTGTTATATTTTCGTAAGAAATTAATGCTTAGCTGATGTGAAATGATCATGAGTTGTGACACGGACGTCCCCTCAAGCGTGAGTCGGGTCATTGCGCAGATTCATAAGTGTGATCATGGTTAGCTGATGTGAAATAATCATGAGTCGTGAAACATGTGTTACATCACATGTTTAAGACAGAGTGTAACACAAATCCTTTAAAGTTTTTTTATAGGAAAAATAAGCATAGATATTTTAATAAAGAATGGAAAGGGTAATATGGTCAAAATTCCCCAATAGAAAGTGTAAAAGAAAAAACATGATTTGATGGGAAGCAGAAAGTGTCTTGTTACACATGGCAGAAGAAGCATTCAATGAAAACTGAAAAGTTCCAATCCCCCTTTCTATTGCATGCATCTTCATGCACTTTACTTTCTATTTATATTCCTCTAGGTATATCATGGATACACGAATTTTAGAGGTTAATTGTTTTGAATGTTTATCATTACAGAATTAATTATGAACAGTTAAGTAATTAGAAGCTAAGAATAATTTTCAATGTGTAATTAATTCTCTTATACATTTGTATAAAGATTAGACAAAGTTATATATGCGTCTGTATGGTTATAAGTATTTTTTTCCCTCTTCATTTTATTATTGTTTAGAAGCCTTATTGTAATCATACAGGTCTACAGCATTGGATGCATTGTTTTATGTCATAATTTTTCCTTTGAAAAATTATTATAAAAAAATTATTTATGTTTAGAAAAATTAGTGTGAAATTGACATAACTAAAACTCTTTCCCTTTTATCTGCCATATAGTATTATCTTTCTCTCCTCAATTAAATATTTTCAAATAACTTTAGTGCATAGTGTTATTAAACTTTTTGAGAAAATGATAAATTATTTGTCAATGGTATAGTAAAAGTTGAAAATAAGTAATAAATTTTCACATTGTCGGAATAATAAAGGATTACCAGTGGATCAGTGTTTCTTTATTCCTCTTAATTACCACGAACTTGATACACTAATATGTTTTTGTTTGATCATAAGAATACGTAGATAGCTTATATCGTATCTTCGGTTGCTGGTACAACTAAAAAAAAATCAAGAATTGCATGAATCTTTAATGCATTGATTCATATGAGTTTATGGTTACCTAATAATTAATTTGTGCCGGTTTACTTTTATGGTTTTGATATAGTTATGTATATTCCTCTTATTCTGATAGGTTTTTTTTCTTTATGGTAAACATTATTCTTTAGCCTTTGGATATATTCTTTTAGCAATATGTTTCGCCACTAAGGGGAAAAAACCTATATATTATAAAGTTAAATCTTGACAACTTAATCTATCAATGTCAAATCGTTACAGATCCATTTAATCAAATGTTTACTGAGTTTAACGAACGACTCACGCATATTGTAATTCATCAAACTAATCTAACAACGCACAACATATATTTCTGATAAATCTAATCAAACGTTTCGAACTCAAATCACTTTGATATTTCAAAACAACTTAACAAGCCAAGAACCTAACTCCAATTTTAAAACATTGAAACAAAAAAAATACTCCAAAAGGAAGTACTAAAAACTCATCATTTACACAATTTGTTTTCTAATAGCATGCATACATATACATCCAACACCTAACAACATACTGAACCATGCATAGATTGGTCCCAATGCATACAATGAACAACCTTTATCACCCCTTTTAAACCCATTTAATCTCTTGCAACCCCAAACATCCAAACACTCACATCACCATCTTTCTTTATAATCACAATCAATGAAAACTCCATAATTGCTCTGTTTTCATCGCTAAATTGAATCACCACTTTAAAGCTAAACACACCCACCCTATCTAGACTCATAGGCTTCTCTTTTGTTTCTTGTAATCAATACGTTTGTGGGTCTTTGATAACTGTGCGTTATTTAGCTCTTTTGCTGTTTGATTTGGTGTACAATTGCAGTTGCTTCTGTTCTGCAACTCTGCAATTAACCCCTCTGCTTCTTTCTTTCTTTCTACCTTAGGTTTGCTATAAACCACCATGGAAATGAGGGCTCTCTGTTCTAGGGTTTCGTATGTGTTCTTTATTTCCTGAATTGTTCAACTTCAATTACCAATTTGGAGCTTTCTTCGTTAAAACAAACTGGGTTCTTAACATATTTGCAATTTGCAGAGATAACTGATAAACCCCAATTGGGTTTTGTTTTCTGAGTTTTACTACGATTCACCTTCATTATTATATCATCATCGTTCTGTTTTTTCTGACTTTCAAGTCTTTTGATCCCAATTTGGTGAAATATCGATTCAGATTTCGTAATCGATTCTCTCTCCCCTGTTATCTGACCACATAAACCCCAAATTTCTTGTTAATTGAGTAGTAATTTCTCACTCAATCGTGATGGATTTGAGTGGTAGAACTTATGGGTATTACATTTTTGTAATGTTGGTGATGTTTGGTTTAATTGGAACGTGTATTAATGGTCAAAATGGTGAAGATTCAGTAGGAGCTCCAATGGTGGAAACAGAGCAAGAAGCTTTATACTCTGCTATTCAAGGGTTTGTGGGGAAATGGTGGAATGGATCAGATCTTTATCCTGATCCTTGTGGTTGGACACCCATTCAGGTATCTTGATCAATTGTTCATTTTGTAAGTTTAGTAGTTTATCATCATTGTTAAAATCATTAAGAACACAAGAAAGTTTACTAAAGTTGAAGAAAAGCAGTCTAATCTGTAATTTTTTTCTTTGTTGTTTTTTGGACCCACAATCATACAAAAGTTATGTAATTTCATCTCACAATGAGTCAATACAGCTCCAAATTGCATGGAATCTTGAAAATCAAAGTGTATATGAAGAACTGAAAAAAGTCAACGTTTTTAGTCAATTCTATGATAACAATGTTAATTTAGTAATGTAATCTACTTGTTTTGATTCTGTAGGGTGTTTCATGTGATGTTTATGATGGATTCTGGTATGTAACAGACCTAAGCATTGGTCAAATTCATGATAACTCTCTTCCATGTGCTCAAAATCTTGAATTTAGACCCCATTTGTTCAAACTTCAACACTTGAGATCATTGTCTGTTTTCAACTGTATCATCTCACCTAGCAAAGGCCCGATATCGATCCAATCGGCTAATTGGGACGCGTTTTCAAGCACTATGGAGTCGGTGGAGTTCCGGGCTAACCCGGGCTTGACTGGTCCAATCCCGACCAGCTTTGGTAACCTCAAGAAGCTGCAGTCCCTTGTGTTTATCGATAACGGGCTGTCGGGCAGTTTGCCGGCCAGCATTGGCCATCTGACTATGTTAAAGAGATTGGTTATCTCTGGTAATTTGTTTACTGGCAAAATCCCAGAAAGTTATGGTGATTTGAGTGAGTTATTGATCATGGATTTGAGTAGAAACTCACTCTCTGGGAGTTTACCTTTGACTTTTGGAGGGTTGACTTCTCTCTTGAAGTTTGACTTGAGTAAGAACCAAATTGAAGGGGAGATCCCAAGTGAGATTAGTAATTTGAAGAATTTAACTCTTTTGGATCTTAGCAACAACAAGATTTCTGGTGGGTTGACTTTTGCAAGTCAAGAAATGAGTTCATTAGAAGAGTTGATTTTGTCAAGTAATCCCATAAGTGGTGATCTTGTGAACTTCACTTGGCAAAATGTTCAAAAGCTCATGGTTTTGGATCTTTCAAACATGGGTTTGACCGGTGTGATTCCAGAGTCGATCTCGAGCCTGAAAAGCCTAAGGTTTCTAGGTTTAAACAACAACAAACTGTCGGGAAATCTCTCACCAAAACTTGCCGAATTGCGAAATCTAACCGCGCTTTACGTCAATGGAAACAACCTCAGTGGTGCCCTTGATTTCCCCCGGGAATTCTATACGAGAATGGGCAGACGATTCGGGGTGAGGAATAACTCAAAGTTATGTTTTCCGGTTGCTAAGTTGTCTTCTAGTGTACGTCCGTTTGGTGTTAAGGTATGTCCTAAATAACCGTTGTGATCTCATTCCCAAGTTTGCTAACTGGGAATGGAATCACAGGTTTGTTTTTTAGGTTAAAATATCGTTTAGGTAATACTTATTATGTAAGCAAAACGAACCTTGATGGTTGAGTGAATGAATGAATAGATGTTTGTTGGAATGCATTTTAACTCTTATTATTTTAATCAATGGTCCAAAAATATAATCATTTCATCATACAAATGATTACACAATACGATCAAACCATGCAACATGGACTTCTATATTGCAAATAACACGATTCTACTCTTAAAAACGATCATTTGTGTAGTTTTGGCCTTACAAGAACGACATGTTATGGACTACAAAAACGAAAATAGGGAGACCATCTTGTAAAAATGTGATTTTTACACTAAGCCCTGAAAAGGTATTTTTGTTTGGATGTAACGATTTGACATACACCAATTACGTATTTAAAAAAAAGTTAGTCACGTAGCAAAGTTCTTGGATTTTTTTGTTGTTTTTTAGTGTTTATTTATGGTAATAAATGCAACGAAAGGGGCTCGAGGGGCTGCAGGCTGCATGTGGGTTAGGGATATGGCTGACGGTGGTCTGGACGTGTGGTCCTAACCATGGACCACTGGGTTGGGTTTGCAGAAAACGAAGGTACATTTGATGTGGACCTTTTGTGTGTGGGTGTGGGTGTGGATAGGGCCTTGTTTTTTATAGTGAAACAAGTAGCTTGTAATCTTATGACATTTCCCAAGGTATATTACCTTTTAATAGCAAAAATCTATAATATATGTGTGTGTATGGATATGATGCGTTAAATACTAATTTCAAGTAAATAATGGTAATAAGTTAACCACCACCACACACACAGCCGTATGTATTTATTGTTTTAGTTGTGATATATAAGATTATAGAAGACCACATAACCATCTGTTTTAATTTTTATTATATCCGGTAAGTATTACGTAAAGGATTTATGTGAGTGTCATAATTCTTTATTTTAAATCGGTTCGTATAAATGCGTCTTTATACGTGGCATATATATGTGTTTCATGTAAGTTGTGACAAATATATTTCAAAAGAAAACTAAAAAGTCAGATGATAAATATACAATTGTTTTTTATCAACTAGTAATTAACATGTCTCAGTTAATGCCTCATTAGTTGCGTCATTATCCCAAACACGAAGATATACAATTGGTTCATGATGGATGTTTTTCAACACCATTTTCAAATTAATTCATAGCGATGAACTTCTTATAAAAATTGAACACTTCCTTGTTCCTTGTCACTATTTTATATCTTTAAGTAATATGGTTTTTCAAATCAAATTAGTTATGTTACCTCTTTTAATATTTATGAGTTATGACCCGACCTATACGATCATACCAGCAAGAGATTACAAACCAAAATCAAAACAATTTACAATATACTAACAACCACGCATACCAATTGATAGTTCGATGCAATACCCCATGATTTAAACTACATAATTGGCACCATCGCTACACCGACATGCTTTCTAAGGTGGGGGATGACCGACTCCTAATTGCATGAAGAAAAACTTTTTCACTCCGAGCTAATGTAGTGTTCAAGATCTATTAGTTGCAACCTTGCAAGTTACTGACTCGACTAGAGCCCAGCAATAATAGATCCTGAAGTTTTTATCTTGCTCCAATAGGATAAGCTATTGATAAGACGCTCAATAATCACATTGTATGCCTCGCGTCTAGATAGACCAATGGCTACACCAGGTGAATCTTTGCTAGAATGAAATATCTTCTAATTGACCCAAGAAACGATTTTCTTAGTCTCTTTCCAAGCAAATAATAAGAAAAACTTCCAATGCTCTTGCCAAACTCGATTCAAATTTAAATCAACAATATTTCACCGATTTTATACTTCATGTGGCACCTTAAGTATCCCTTCTACAACTTAATAAATTAAATAAAGCATTTGAAAGTAATATGCCATATGTTAAGAAAAACGAGGCCCATTGGAGAATATTGCGAGAAATGGAAATCAGTTCGGTACTTCGGTGTCTTTTGTTATGGGCTAGACCAGAACTTGGGCCTAAAGAACAGTAAAAACATTTATGGGCCTTTTGTAATATATCAGGCCATCAGGGTGGGCATTGGGCAATACCCACATCTTGAGGTGTTAGAAAAAAGGTTTGTGAATCAAAACCGATGAACCGAACCGAACCAAACCACAATGACTTGAAACCAGTGTACTAGAAGCCAATTTAAAAATAATCATAATCCTTAGGTTCTGGACCGGTTTATAATTCTCTCCATTAAAATCAGTTCGAAACCGAACCAGTCAAAAACTGGTCAACAAACCGAAACAATTTGAAACTCAAACTAGTTTTGACCTCGTTGACTACAAACCAAACCGGTTTTTAAACTAAACCAATTCATGGTCCCAAACCGTTTTGTTTGCCTCTACCCACATCAACAACGGAAAATGCAGCATCAACATTGTAAAAAGGGGTCGGGATCCCTGTGCAATCCTCCTACGTACCTTCTTCTCACAACTCCTAAACATTCTACAAAATAGGTTAATAAGGTAACTAAATGGATAATGTTCATTGGTTAACATGTCAAATCCGATAAGAAGCTAAAAGTTTTACGCAAACCCAAAATATCATAACACGCCACGAACCAGAATATGGGTTGCTTATCTCAGTTTGGCATAGACCGCACTCGTATGACACGAAGGTCATTAACTCCTTTTTTTTCTTTTAAATATTATACTCTAAAATTTCAAATTTACACCACAAAGTAAAAATGTTTATTAAAGAGTTAGTTGTTTAAACTACGTATACCAACTTCTTAAAGTAAAACAATCTTACCGAATTATGTTAGGAAACAATACCCATAACAAATTTTATACGAGACAAATGTAGACCCTACCTACTGATAAGCTTAGCTAAATTTTCTTCTGGGTTCAATCTGAAACCGGCTTCAAGTTGTTTAGGCTAAACTCATGTTGAAATATATGAATAATCTAATTCAATAACAAACATTTATAACGAGTAATATTGTTTATTTTTTGCATGTTATTATGTCATAGGGATGTATTACTCTTTTGACAACCCGTATATGTGAATTTATTATCAGGTTTTGTTATGTTTTCTGTCTGGTTGAAAGTTAACATGCATTCGAATTCAATCATATGAATATATTATTATATTACTACTGCTATTACTATTTATATCATGTGTATATTCTTTCACTCACGAGTCACAATAACATACAGTTTGCACTCTCTAATACCCCTCACCATATACGTTAACTCTGGTCATCGGGCACTTCCACCTCCTATCACCTTTCCTGCCTTCCAGCTCTACACGCATAATCACCACCACCCACCTCGGCCCCAGTAGGAAAGAGGTTCAAGAACATGTTCGATGTAAGCAAAGCTTAAGCAATTTTAGAACAATAAAACTATAACATTAGCAAACGGAATCGTATTAAAATTAAAACTTTTTAAGACATAAAATTAAGTGGTTAGAATTATAAAAGAAGATTAATTAAGGGGCTGTTTGTTTCAGTCTTTTAATGGTTCAGATGTCTGAATGGTTCAGTATTTAATGGTTCAGATTGTTTGTTTCGCAAGCAAATGTCTGAATAGTTTAGACATTTGCCTTTGAATGGTTAATCATTATACTAATGCTGAATGGTTAAAACCTCTTATCTGAATTGGTCATACAATTGTCTTTGAATAGTTAAGCGATATACTTAGTTCAGATCTTTTAATAATTCAACATTTAATGATTCAGACATCTTATTAGTTTAACATTTAATTATTAAAAAATTACCAAACAACCCTCTCACACAAGTCAAAGTGGGTGAAATATGTTTGCTATATAGTGATGCACTGATGCAGCCCCTTTAATAAAATAATAAAATGAAATCATACATCCAAATCATTCTTAAGAGTCTAAGCACATATATAAATTAGATTTTACGCAACTTCTACAGTTGCAGAGAGAAAAACAAATGCTATGTTTGATTTTTGAATTTGAAAATAATCTAAATTTATACCTTAGTTGACATTTTATATATTTTGCATTTTAATCCTTTCTTAAAAATATGTTGCATTTGAATTTGAAAATAATCTAAATTTATACCTTAGTGTTACATGTAACTTACAACACATATACCAATCACATAAATTATGAAATGTGAAAAATTAAAAACCGTGACTCGGGTTTGATCTCACTAATGCCAAGAAAAACTCTATATTGTTTATCACATTGGCTAGTCTTACCTAAACCAGTTATGATAGTTCAGTCAGCTTAACTTACCTCCTACGTACCAAATAATTAGCTAATTTAGCCAATCTTAGATTAAGATCTAAGAGATTGTTCGGTTAGCTTAACTTACCTCTTACATAATAGAGTTAAATCGGTTCAACGTGAACTGGCTCCCTTAGTCGAGTTCTAACATTCTAAATACGGTTATATCAAGAAATAAGGCCTTTGAGAGGTTAATAACGTTAACCACACGTTAAACAAACTTATATCATGAATTTTAGTTGGACAAGTGAAGTGAGATAAATGATTGAAAAAGAAAAAACCTTGAAGACTTAACATATTAAAAACAAAATGAAATAATATAATATAATTAGGAAGTAGGTTGATGGTGTCATTCTCCGCTGCTGGTTGGCCAAGAGCCCACCGGCTTCGTCGGCGATAGATTGAACTTTGAAGGCATGAAGCCATGTGGAAGGTTGTTGGTAAATATCAAACCATTTGCTTCAACCTTTTTACACCACCGTTTACTTTTCTAACCAAACACAACATACTTTTTCCAATGCCTTTTTGCTCATCTTAAGTTTTCTAACACCACTATTACTCCATGATTACAACACCTTGGCTTTATGTGAAGTAAAATCGTATTATGTACATTTGGATTGGATACTAGTAGCCAAGGACCTTACCTTTGTTTGTTTAATAAAAGGGAATTTATGAGAGTTGTATAAAGCATTTAACACCACATAAATGAAAATTAATCATAAACATTTGCTCATGATAATTTGGAAATGGGAATTTGTGTAACAACTCGTTTGGTGACGATCGCGTGTTGGAGCAGTGACGTAAAAAAATAGCTTTGAGAATTAGAACAGGAAAATGAATTTACAAGAATGATATAATTAAGAGCTTTTACTACTGAAATACAACCCAAAGGACCAACCCGTCTTTAGTTAAATCCAAATGTAGTAATTCCAATATAAAATGGTCTATCTTTGACAAAAATACGTCAATGGATGAATCATGAATGACAAAAAAAAATTTTAAAGAGAAAAAAAATACGACTAGACTATGTAGCATCTAAAATATTTTTGAGAATTCATAATTCCATTTAAAATAACTAATAAGAAATTATTGCATTTTCTAAATATAGTATTCTGCATCTTAAGATAAAAAATAGAAGTTAAGTTTCTTAGGAAGAAAAGAAATAAGAAGTTGACTTTTAGCATAAAA
This sequence comes from Flaveria sonorensis, assembly GCA_025506505.1. Taxonomy (NCBI): domain Eukaryota; kingdom Viridiplantae; phylum Streptophyta; class Magnoliopsida; order Asterales; family Asteraceae; genus Flaveria; species Flaveria sonorensis. The sequence goes on from CM046434.1 coordinate 3,893,708, forward strand.
GAAAATAACTCTTACTTGCATGCCACATGTCCAACACATAGCTCTTTCGTCTAGTTCAAACATGTGACGTGTTTTTATTCTATATTTTTATTTAAATTGATCGGTTAATGACAGTTTTATATACAATTTAATAAGTTACACTTGTGTCCTTTTCGTTTCCTTTTCTTGTTCCAGTTGGTATATATGAATACCGTTAGCATTATATTAGTTTTCTGTACACATATATACTGTTAAAGAAGACACTTGGTTGATTTATGTGAAATAAAAATAACAAAAAAATAAATAAATATTCATGGTATGTACGAAATTTGAATTAACTATACTATATACATGTTTGTTTGTTAGACATGAATTTGGAATTGATATTTATTACTTGTGTTAAACAAACAAATTTAAAATAATATAGTTGAAAGGTTAATGGCTAAAAAAACTAAAAGAAACATAAGAAATACTTCTTTTTTGGAACATATAAATTTATTAATAGTTTGACAACAAAAGGTTGAAAATGGTATAAAAAGAAAAATTGCATTATTTCCCCTTGTAAAACAACTTAATTGTATATTTATCTAATTCAAAATTAAAATTACATATATCCCCTCATTTAATCTTTTTAATTGCATATTTACCCAATTCAGTAATTCACAAAAAAAATTGTATATATTTCCTTCTTTAATGAAAAATTTTCAAATTTACCCATCGATTTATTTTATTAAAAATAAATTATAGATTGACAATTCTACCATTGTCTTTACCAAAACTATGAAAAAAATTTAAATTTTCATATACACCCAATTTTAGCTAGTTTTTTTTTCCTATTTACATTCTTTTTTGTATTTTAATCATGTTTTGCTAATGAGTATTTTTAGTTTCTTAAACGTTTTTTTTCCTTTTTTGCGCTTTTAAATAATTATTTTCGCCTATATTGAGTCTATTCTTCTTGGTCAAGTTTATTGAGTAACAATAATAAAATACAATACAAATGCCAAACTTTTAAATTGCTAGAGAACCAAAAAATTCATGACAAATAACAGTCACAAACAACCATGAGTAAAATTATATTAATAAAAAGTCAATGAGTAAATTTGATACTTTTTACATTAAATGGGGAGTCATATATAATTTTAATTTTAAGTCGGATAAATATGGAATAAAGTAGATTAAAGAAGATGATATATACAATTTTAGGTTTGAGTTGGATAAATATACAATTAACAAGATTTATAAGGGGATACATGCAATTGCCCCTGAAATCTAGTGTTAGAATAAATTGATGAAGTAGAAGAACGATTCTAATATCAAACTTGCATGAGGTATTGAGTTGCAAGTAAACTTCAAGGACACTTAATAGCATCAACCAACAAACCCGGCCTATTGATTAGAGAAAGTGATTCTGCTCTTTTAAAACTATTTGTTGTACAACTTACAAAAATTGAACTTCTCACCTCAATTAGAATGGAGATTGCATATATATCACCAACCTTATCTCAAACCAAAATCACTAGAGATCTTCCAGGTTGGACAAAAGGTTGTTCTCACATGTCCAAAAGTTATGTGGATCGGGTCTTGTACATTGATAGGGGTACGTATATAACTTTCTACTATAGGATCACATTCTAAAATAAATTAATTTTGCTTATTTACTAATTAACTAATTAGATTAATACATAAAGATTTAATAGTAAAAGATACTTGCAATAAAAATAAAGCTACAGAAATACTTTACACCAATTCATTATTTCTCTAAGTACTGATAATTAATTTTATTCATTTATATTTGTACTCATTATTTCATCAAATGATAGTATGTATAGTTTTGAATCTCATATCGTATTTGAATTAATGCTTACCTGATAAAATTGCTTAGTGTATGTTGTTTAAGGATATTACATTATTTGTTGTTTTGTGAGCATGTCTAACAAAACCTTAGTAAAATATGTGTTTTTTTACTTGCTTTCCTATTATTAGAGTGGTATAAGACTACTAATGTTTTTGCTAAGTATCGGCTTTTCACTCATGTATCATTCTTACTAAGGCTGTCCAAATTACTCGACGCTCATCATTCACTCTAAGAACGCTCACAAAATGCTTGTTTGATTTACAACGTAAATGAGCTGAACAGATCGGTTCGGTTTGTAAACCAGCCAAGCACGAGTAAATGTCCTCTCAGATCAGTTCGGCTTGAATTATGTTTTTTTTAAATTATATATGTATAATTATATATATATATATGTATATGTATATGTATATAAAAATATAAATTATATTATAGTTTTATACATTCTACTCTATTGAATTTGACCAATTATATGCAAATATACAATCTATATCTCTTAATACTAGACAATCGACCTAATAAAAAATTCAACACTAAATCTAAAAATAAAATATTAAGTCACTAAGGGATAGTCTTTGATCTGGATTGTCATTCATAAACATAAAGATACTATGAGATGTGATTGTTTTTTAAGGTATGAAAACTTAAGACGAAACATATTCATTGTTTCTATTTATAGATTTAAACCAGGTGACACACTAGATCGTATGACTATCAAATTTGTGGGCTGTTACGATCATTTGCGGCTCGCTCGAAGCTCATTTGGAAAATTAATGCTCGAAAAGTGTTCGCTCGATTTTTGGCTCAGTTGTAAACGAGCCGATCGGCTTGGTTCAATTTGTAAACGAGGCAAGCAAGAGCAAATGTTCGCTCGGTTCAGGTCGATTCATGAACAACCCTAATCCTCACACGTCTTTTCTTTAACATGCATGTGGCTAACATCGATTAAATATATACTCGATCGAGTGCAAGTTACGTGATATACGCTTGCGTCATGTATGATTGATGCAATTGGAAATATAATACCTTAGTTTGCTACTTAAGGGCACATTTTCATAATAAGTATCTCTAAATATGATAAAGGTTTTAAATTTAATGTGTAAGTAGTAATATTAACCGTTAATTTTTTTAATTAATGATTGAGATCAAATTATAAGATATAAGTTTGTTAGATGAGTATTTTGATCGTAGCCACTTTTGTTGACTTTTTTTCAGTTCCCCCGTTTTTTAAACGTTATAACTTTTATATATGATCTTACTTTTTTATATAAAAACTATATCATAAAAGCAAACGTTTTTTTATCTTTAAAACGAATATAGTATCGTTATATAAAAAGATAATAAATTTTTTAACGTTTTAAGCTCAAATGATTTATACTTGTCACTATGTCTTTAGTGTAATTTTATTTTATTTTTTTTGTTAGTTATTGTGTTTTTTTAAATTGATGAATCCTAAAAAAATATAATGATAAAATAATACTGTTGTGTGTTTCTAGTATGTAAAAATAATTAAAAATTAATAACTAATTAATCTAATACATTAAAAACACTGATAAAATAACACAAAATAATATATATAAAACATAAAACATAATGATAAAATGTCTCATTGTTTTTTTCTAATTGCCATTGTTTTATCTTGAATGCTATAGGTTTTGAAAAAATCAGTGAAATAACATTATTGTGTACTTTTAACTATAAAACACAATAATAGATAACAACAAGTTTATATAATCTATAAAAAATAATGACAAATATAACATTATATTATCTTGAACACTATAAGTTTTGAAAAATACATTGGTAAAATAAAATTATTGTGTACTTCTTATTGTAAAATATATTGATAGATAATAGTTTTATATAATTTATAAAAAACAACGAAAAAATAATACAAAATAATATAAAATGTAAAACATAATGATGAACACATATAATAAATAATTACAAATATATAACATAATGAACTGATATTTGATACAAATAACTTATATTTGACACAGTGATCAAATTAAACACAATAAGCTGACGTATTTAGCACAATAATCAAAATGCACCCTCCCTTGAAAATAATAAAAATATATGTGTCAATCTCACAATCCTTATTAAACTTAATAAATACTCTTTGTACAATAACCATATCTCTAAAATATATCCATTTAAATACATACAAAGATATTAGTTTTGGCCTTTTCGAATGCGATCGAATAACAAAAAAGACATAATATGCTGATTCTTGATCAAAACACTTGATAGACACTTTTTATTTGATAAACCCACAAATCTCAACACCCCCTGATTGCAAATTTGCAATGATCGAGCCATTATATAACTCATTAAACCTTAACCTAATCAAGTACTAATTCCCAATATATAGAAAAAAAAAACAAAATTAAACCAAATCTATCCTAGTTTTATCCAAACTCTTCTGCCGACTCAAACAATAATATATTTAAACAGAGCAAATAAATTAATCGAACTTACTCTTTGTACAATAACCATATCTCTAAAATATATCCATTTAAATACATACAAAGATATTAGTTTTGGCCTTTTCGAATGCGATCGAATAACAAAAAAGACATAATATGCTGATTCTTGATCAAAACACTTGATAGACACTTTTTATTTGATAAACCCACAAATCTCAACACCCCCTGATTGCAAATTTGCAATGATCGAGCCATTATATAACTCATTAAACCTTAACCTAATCAAGTACTAATTCCCAATATATAGAAAAAAAAAAACAAAATTAAACCAAATCTATCCTAGTTTTAACCAAACTCTTCTGCCGACTCAAACAATAATATATTTAAACAGAGCAAATAAATTAATCGAACTTACTCTTTGTACAATAACCATATCTCTAAAATATATCCATTTAAATACATACAAAGATATTAGTTTTGGCCTTTTCGAATGCGATCGAATAACAAAAAAGACATAATATGCTGATTCTTGATCAAAACACTTGATAGACACTTTTTATTTGATAAACCCACAAATCTCAACACCCCTGATTGCAAATTTGCAATGATCGAGCCATTATATAACTCATTAAACCTTAACCTAATCAAGTACTAATTCCCAATATATAGAAAAAAAAAACAAAATTAAACCAAATCTATCCTAGTTTTATCCAAACTCTTCTGCCGACTCAAACAATAATATATTTAAACAGAGCAAATAAATTAATCGAACTTACTATTTGACCCCTCTAAGTATTGAGTTGTGACAAGATTAGTGCAACAAGATGTATCTAAGGTTTTTTACAGAGGTTCAGTCGCGGAGCTTAAACAAATATATACGAGAAGGGAGGGGGGAGGTGGGGGTGTCAATATAATTTTTCGGATGAAAAATGCATAATTTTTATTTCTGAACGAAACGTGGTAGATGCATATAGTTATGGACAATTAGCTGGAAAAAGATGAATATGAGTATTGTGTCTTTTGCTTTTGAATGACTTAATAACTGTATGTCGTTTGTATTACGACCTTGATGACTTACGTTATACAAGAAAACAAAATAGCGTCATGGTTAGTTCAACACACACATGAGCGCTCTATCACCATGATTATCCATCATAACCCCATAATAAACGTTTGTTAAAAAAGCCTGTTTAGCATATATACAATTCAATCCTGATCGATCACAAGAAATTTCGATGCCAACCCCCATATAATTTTGACATGGACTTTCAAAAAACGTTTTCTATCTAACTCTCAAGAAAATTTTGACCCCAGCCCAAAAAATCAAATCAAAATTTTTAAATTTTACATTATTAAACCTATTAATTAACACATATCTTAAAATAGTTATATATCCATTTATTTTCTATTACTTTGTTATTATAAGCCCAGTTGTCCAAATACCAAATTAATTAATATTTTTATCACTCCATAAACTTAATTATTAAAAAATTATAGAAATGCCACTAACTATTTGAACATTAAGCTTTCTCTAAATAGTGTAATGAACAGATTCGAAAAGTTAAAGCATTGTAGAAAGCATCTATAACAACATTTTATTTCTATTAGGGGTTTAGACGACGACTAGCTTTAGTTACCCGTGTATTATACGGAAGTATGAAGAGTTAATTATTAAACAACATAAAAATAAAAATAAAATCAAGTGTGTTATATATTAAATAAGACATAACAACTTTTGATTATAAGGTCACAAATGAGCAAAACATCCTTGTAAAGTACATTTGTAATAATATTAGTAGATTTACACTCATTATCTAAAGCTAAAAACTTCAAATCCATCTAACTCTTAACTTATGACAAGATGCCATAAAGCTGATCATGTGTAAAAATAGGCTCTTTCAAGTATAAACCGACACTTGACAGAGGTTGACATTACCTTTTGTTTATTGTCATAATGAAATATACACTCAAAGAAAACTGTCTTCTTTTAGACTTAAAATGAATACTTTTGACGGGTCAAATCGTAAGCTAGATATTGAGTGGGTGTGAGGATATTAGTATGAAGAAATTAATATTTGAATAATATACCCTGAAAAGTTATATGTAATAATTAGATCAATTTCGATTTATTTTGACCCTGTAATCAAATATAGAGATATAGTATTGAATCGAGTTGGATCGGGCTATAAATGGTCATAATATCTATGATTAGTTGTTGATTATTATTTATTTAATACTAACTTTAGTAAACCCGTGTATTATACGGGTTGAAAAAATAAAATATTAAATATAATAAAATTTTATGAAGTATAAAATGATAATCTAAAATAAAATAGAATTAAAATTACATATGAGTAATAACTATAATTAATAAATAACGATATCAATTTTTAAACTTTCTTTCCAAAACAAGTTAAATATTGTTTTCAAAACAAACCATACTAAAAATGTTATTTTTTAAATTTTTTTTATTGTAACTCCTAATTTTAATTATTTTTAATTTATAAAAAAATTTACTTTATAAAAATACCAATTTTAAAATATTTTATATTTTAAAATTTTAGATGTTTTAATTTTTTTTTAATTGTATAAAAAATGTTTTCTAGAAATAACATTAATAAAACATCTTTCTTAATTTATTATCCAAATTAATCTAAAAAAGAATTAAAATTATTTAATATTGCTTAATTTTGGTAATTATTTAAGAGGAGAGAGATGCGGGAAAAATACACTTATGGGGCTACCCTAAGTTACTCTTTTAGTATTATATATAGATTTACTTACTTATTATATATTTAAGATTATTAAGATTAAATTGGTTTATATGTTTATGTATGTGGCCCGACTTACACTGGATCGAACCGCAAAAAGTAATATTTAACGATACACGAACGACCACTCAAAAATTCCAACATTCAGGAAAAAGCTTTTTGTTCCGTCACTACATTACATTGTCAAATTTTCTGTAGATATGGAGTAGTTTAAAATTATGATTACTTTCAACAGTATGCTCGTCACTTTCGGATTGAATTTCTATTGTGACCTTTGATTTGGCAATTTTGTCTCCTTGTAGTATCTTAACACGCAAAAGGATTGTATTAACAAATGATACAAAAGTTTTATTTTATTAATTCCTAGTAAGCACAATCCTTGAAATTCTTTTATGGAAGCGATGAAGTTCAACCCTTTCAAAAATTGCTACATTGTCTACTACCGTAGGTTGTGATTCAATATAAACGCCTTATGCATGTCCAAACATAAACTAGTTAAATTTCACCAACTCCAATAAAATCTTTTCATAATATTCTATTTATAACTATCTCATGAAATTTAAACTTAATAAAAATAAACATCAAATGATACTAGTGAATATACTATCAACAGCCATACGCTTGTATAGTAATTTTGCAAACTAATTTATCATTATTCCAAGTATACAAATTTTCAATTAGCATACAAAAAGTACACATTTTGTGTATTGTTTTCGTTGGGATTTTGCTAATAATTTTGTCATCCTTTCACCTTCTTGTTAGTTGCAATATTTTAACGGGTTATTGATTTTAATAATTTCAATTTTTATATATTGGTCGAGATTAATTTTAATTCTAGAAATATTTACAGACACTTTTAACTTTGATTTTATTTTCCTCTAATGATTTTTTAATAACTAAGAGTTAACTCCCGTTAGTTTTTTTGATATGATGCAGCCAACTTTGAGCCCTCTTTTAACTTTGCCACCACCCAACCTCCACTAAGTTCATTTTTTAGTGTCTAGCATTCATCTTCACCTGAAATCTACCTCAAACGAGTCAAGTAGTTCAGATCAGGGGTGGAGATCGACGGGTTTCAGGGTGTAAAAGCTTTATATTGATGGGTCTGATAATATATTTCAACTATCTACTTAGTGTTTTGTCACATAAGTAATCTACGTTATCAAAAAACTAACAGGGTTAACTCTTATTTACAAAAGGATCATTGAAAAAAAATTAGCTCAAAGTTAAGAGTGTCTGCAAATATTTTATGAGTTGGAATCAATCCCGGCCAATAATAAAAGTTAAAATTATTAAATCCAATAACCCTATATTAAATGATGTGCAAATTAAAATTTTTATATCTATATTATATTATGATACAATTAAGAAGAAGAAAATTATCTTTTTATATTAATTTTATGAGTTTATATAGGAGAGCAAAACCGTCTTTTATGAATGTGATTAACGTAATTATATTTTAAACACATACCAATTATGTGATATAATTATTGACTTCTAAACAAACTTCTCCCATGATCTTTAAATAACTATAATTTTTTCATACATTAATTTTTTTCTAAAAGAATATAACACAATAAAACAAACATTTGTTTTCTTTAATTTAAGTATGATATTGATATTGTTTTTTGTAATTATAAAAAATAGATGTTTTCATCGTAGTATCGTGCGAGCAACCCTCCAGTGATTGTACATGAATTTTGTTACAATTAACATGTACATATAAATTTTATAATAATTTATCGAAACTATTATCTCTTAATATTAAAAGCAGATCGAGCACAAACAGCTATTGATAATTTCATATCTTACGGTCAAGTTGGTTTAGGAGATTAGAGGATTTGATAAGGGATCCATGTTCAATCCCCAACACTATCGGATTAGCTTCCGGACCACCAACATCTCGGGTCACTATTTACCTCTCACATGATAGGATCGAGACAGTTTGAGCTATGAGTGATGGCTTGATAAGATCTAAAAATTTTGAGAAGTATCAATAATAAATTACATAAGTTCGTATTCTTATTTGTTTGCATTTCTACTAAATATAAAACTGATTAAACAAATATACATTTCTAATGTTGCATAAATTATGTTTTTATAAAGATATAATTTGGTCGGAAAAGGAAAAAAAAAACATGCTAAGAGTCGCGTAACATACCAACCTTGCTTTTGATAACAAAACTCTCAAATTTTCTAATATTGGAATTAAGAGATTACGTTTCAATAAATATAAAATATTGTGACACATACCTACAAAGAATTTCAAGAAAGTAAACATAAACCCATTGTTGACCTACATTAACAATAAACTATTCAACACACATTTGTGACGGCAAATAAATAAACATTTCTTGTGTCATGTAATAATATGCGCTTTATTTTTTTTATTTGCCTACAGTGCATGGTAACAAATATTTTTGTTTAAAAGAAAACATTGCGTACCTATGATCATTCACATTTTTTATAATTTTTTTTGCTTGATTTGGTGTTATTCTTTTAATAAAATAAACATTCACAAAAATAGTAATCGGGTTTTCTAGACTTTCACTAAATTAAAGGTACTTCAATTTTTCGTAATTCTCATAAAAGCATCCAATTGGATATGTATATATCTTATAACTTTTTTTTTCTATATGTTACTTTTTCTCTTTCTCAAATTGAATGATCTAGATGGAAAATATATGAGTCTTAATCGGTTATTTAATGATAATTAAACTGAACAGTCTTGAAATTTAGTTTCGATTACATGATATTTTTTATTTTTATCTCGTACTTCAAATGCAACTAGAAGGAAATAATCGTTAAGTAAGTCGTAATAACTAAAATTCATATATGTTAAGTCATTTAATTTAAAAAAGTTATACATATAAAAAGTTTCACAACATTGGAACACATATTAAAGTAGAATAACTTTATTAAAGAAAAAAGTTTGAAGGAACTTAATAGAACACTTAAAAACATGAATTTACTATGCAAATGTTAAAAAAGTATATGTATATATATCGACACAAACAAGAAATTAATTATATTATTACCAAATCTTGAGTAATAGTTGTTGAAATTTATATATTAAAAATTTGAGCAATTACATTCAAGTATTCAACATTTTTACATGATAATATGACTTTCTCTCTGAAAAAAACTTCGGCTGTCTCTCTTTCTCTCTCTAGATTTCTTCCTCAAGTAGTTGACATTGAAGAACCGATCACATAGTCATTGGCGTGCCACTCACTTCTCCAATATTTCTGTTTCATACCCTTTTACTCTCACAAACTTTCCCACTTCAATCTTTCTTCATCATCTTCAATTCTTCATGCACACACACATATATATACCTCCACATTTCATTCTCTAAACCTTATATACACCATTTTCTTTAAAACCCTAATCAAGATTCAAGAAACCCTGAAAACACCCCTCAAATGGCGCCTCTTTCTTCGTTCATGGGTCCACAAGTTTCATATTATAAGCGCGTTCTTGTTCTTGTCGTCATCGTTCTTCTCTTCGTTCCAAGCTTAGGGGCGAGCCGCGGGTACACGATGATGCAGCCCAAGCACCATTGGAGACATAATGATGCAGTTTCAAACAACCCTAGTTTGTTTTTCGGTATGCTACCCAAAGGGAGACCTGTCCCACCTTCTGGTCCTTCAAAAAGGCACAATTCAGTGGTCAATTCAACACCAAATAACTGATGTATGTTCACATATATAAAAGTTTTCTTTTTATACTTTCTTGAAAAAGATGGGTTTGGGAAATCTGCTCGAGATTGCGCTATTAAGGGCTAGGGTTGAAACGGATCATACAATCGAGAGTTAATCTTTTTGGGTTACGAATTAGCAGGATATATGTATTGATCGATTATACTGTATAGGGGAATTAGAGATTGTTTACTTGGATTAATTAAGAAGAAATTAGTTGTTTGGATTATGATATGATTGTATATATTAATGATTAAGGATCCAACGTACGTTAATTTATTGATTTTATTTGGATGTATTTGCTCATCAATCTGTATGTATGTATGTATATATAATTTATGGGTTGTTTTGCAATATTTTGCTCCCTGTATATCTGTATCTAAAGTTAACAAGCAAAGATGATTGTTGTTGAGTGATTGATAGTTGACTTTGTATAGGCGTATGTTTCTTTTCACGGTTAACATCATTCAATAATAACATATGATCTTACTTTTATGGTAATATGTACATTTACAATTTTATTGCTAAATGGTCATTAACTTTATACTATTTCATTATGATGATTGGTTAAAATTGTATCTGTAAAAGAAATACATGTGTTGCATATTACATTAAAGTTTGAAAAAATAAACCCTCTTGGTTTAGCACTTTAGCCCTTTATAGGGCCTGATATTTTTATGCTTCGTGTCTTGTTGTCCATTATATCTAACTAGTTTTAGTAAAACCGTGTATTACACGGGTTGAATAAAAAATATTAAATAAAATAAAAATTTATTAGTTATAAAACAATATTTTAAGATAAGATATATTTAAAATCTTTCTTTTTATAAGTAGAATGGAAATTTTGTTTCAAAATAAATGTTTTAAAAAATTTTATTTTTAAAAACTTTCTTATTATAACTCCTAATTTTAATTATTTCTTTTATAGAAATTTTACTTTTTAAAAACACTAATTTTAAAAGATTTTATAATTTTTAAAAAGATTAATGTTTTAGCACCAATTTTATTCTATAAAAATGTGTTTCTCTAAAAATAACATAAATAAAAGATATTTTTCTTAATTTTTTAAAAAACTATTTTAATCTAAAGAAGATTAAATAATATAATATAATTAATAATAAATGTGATTATTTAATAGGAGAGAGAAATGAAAAAATTTTGGTGAGATGAATGTGATACTGACACGTGTCGGTCATAGTTACCTTTTTATTAGAATAGGAAGATGTTTAAAATGAACCAATCATTACAGTAAGATCTTATGACTATTTACTTTATTCATATTGGTTTGTTGGGTTTTCATTTTTGCAATAACGTCCACCTAGCTTGCACACTTTGCTTTCGTCTTTTAACCTTCAAGACTGCTCACTATTCTTAATCCATCTCATATGTTAGAGAGAAAACAGAGAGATAATTATATACGTAGAGAGAGAGTGGGCGCGCCGGGGGGACCTTGCCGGAGGCCATTTCCGCCTATCTTAAGCTTCACGTATGTGATTCCATTTGATCTGCTAGAGAGAGAGAGAGAGAGAGAGAGAGAGAGAGAGCAACTTGTCGAGTGGCCGCGTCTGACCTTCTCCATCGATGGTGATGTACAATCGCCTCACTTTTTGTGTGTATATATGTGGTAGCCCATCTCTCTCTCTCTCTCTCAAATTCGATTGTCGTTTATATGGTTATTTGGTTTTACCAGTTCGGGTTTTTTATTTTTAGGTTTTTAATTCTAAACTACAGTCAAAGACGATGAGTTTATTCTCATCTGAGAGGTGTTTTTCTGCCGTCAATGACTTATAGCGCTAAGAATGTTGCTAGCAGTTAGTTCATCTTAAATATTTAGTATATATAATGCTTGACTTGATGATAATGAGCATTGGTTCATCTGAGAGGTCCTTAAATTTCTTATGTGGACTCAACGGATCGTTTGATGTCAGTGGTAAACCCTAAATTTTGTAGGTGTTGAAGGCTGTGATTATGAGGCTAGCCTCATCTGAGCCCCAATCTCATTTGAAAACTGATTATGTACATTTCAATTCACTGGTTATGTGATTATTTACTACTATGATGATGCTTTCGGAATCTGAGCATGGAGATCGAGTTAAATGAAATTTGATGTCAAATAATAAAATATCAATATAACCAATCATCGTATATAGATCTTTAGCATCAAAAAGACTTTTTATGACTTAAAATGATTTTGTGTATAATACAATTTCTAAATACATGATAAGATTTACATTTTTATAACATCAAAATGGCTTGTTATGACATAATAACTTTGTGCAATCTAATGTAACTTATATATATTTATTTAATTTTTGTAGAAAATCACCATACTATAAAACCTGGAGCAATGTGAAGCGATCATGAGGTTATGCCGAGGGAACATAAGCCACCGGATGTGATGATACATGTGCAAATGTAGGTTGAGCAGAAGTATTTCAACATAATATTTTGCCAACAACAGTCAGTCGGGATTAACGCCACTCCATGATACTTTCCTTATTTCGAATTTTGGATGTATTATTCTTATTATATTTATTGTAAACACTTTTTATGTTTTATTATAAACTTTAATTGTGATGAGAAATGTTTTTGATTTAATGTTTTCTGTGTTTGTTTCAAACGTGTAATCTATATTAATTAGAAACTAATAATATTTATTTATATTAATAAAAAAAGTTTACTACAGAGAGATGTTGTCAGTGACCCCATGGTTATCCTTTCGTTTCATTTTCATCGCTAATCCGACGGTGGTATTAACATGTGAGCCTTTAGTAAATTCCATCGTTTATCTTTTTGTAATAGCATCAGTTATTGATCCCTCAGGAACATTTGTCGGTAAGACGTTGGCAATTTCATTCCCCATGCCTTCTTTTCACACTATCGCCGACGTACTAATAGTGGTTGTTCACTTTATATGTATGTCACTGAAAGCCTTTAGTTTGTAGTTTCTGATACATACGCACATATAAACAAAGATATGAGGGCTCGTATAAGTAATATGACCTAGCCTAGTATTTGATACTTCATAGGACCAAACCCAATACTATTAACCTAATACATTACATCCAAAACAATTTTCTTTTTCTAATGAACTTGATCTCATCCAATGCTTAAGTTATACAAATCAATAAGAAGTATACACTAAGAAACCGTAAACATACTCACGTTATCATCATAAGTTAGATTACTCCCTACCTCCCCTAAATGGTTGCATCTAGTTTTTGACTCGGCCCAAGTTCGATACCCATGGATTGAAAGGAAAACTTATATCATGATCAACGTCAACACATCCATGTAACATACTCTCAATTCTACCGCACAACTAATTTACACCAAGTCGTCGAGCCTTGAACACTTGACCTTAAAATGAACTTCACCACTCTAAATTCAAATTACTTTAACAAAATTAGCATCATATTTACTATTCAAAAGAAAAGGTCATTGCACATTTTATTTGATCCACTTTTATGAAATAACTCTATAGTAAATAAAAAAAAAATCTTTAGAAAACTAACGAACATATGATATCAAGCCTTATGTCATTCACTTCTTGGTTGATAAAATAACTTTCGACATGATGGTGGGAAAACGTCAATTTGGTACAAGTTTTTCCTTGTTGTCGGAGTCATACATATGAATAAGAGTCTCATGTGTAGATTTAATTAACAACTGTTTATTTATATTACTTTTACCTAACTTTTTCACAACTAATTAAAATATATGAATTAAATCATTCGTGTTACTTGCCACTAGATTCATGTTAATAATGATCGATGATTTAAGATTTTATTAATTTATAATTATGTTATTTACTTTGACTTCTTATAATATTATGGCAAGTTCTTTAGATGCGAGTAAATACATGTACATAAGAAATTAAAGACACCAACTCTCTATTAGTACTTTTGATATTTTTAATTTCTTCTTAAGGTAGTAAAACAGATTATAAAGTTATATCTTATATAACTTTAGCTATATGTGAACTTATTAATAAGAGTAAATTACAAATTGTGCCATTTATTAATATATAAAATTACATGTTATTTTTTTTAATTTTAATAATCACTCAGAATGTCCTTTTTTATAGCTATTTGCACTATATATCGTTATTTAAACTAACCTCCATTCAAATTCACAGTTAAATCAGTCATGTGTCACTCTCATGAGAGGCATATATTTATATTACATGCCTACAATAAGTCAAATACATTTCTATGTCGCTTGATTCATGTCGCCTTCATGTTACGGTGTTAAAAGTTGAATATCTGAAATTTTCAGATAGTAGAAATCACTATTCGTATCCGTATTTGAAGTTTTAGATATCTGAAATTCAGTATTGGATACGGATAGCGATTCAGATATCCGAGCTTTTTCTTTTTTTTAATAGTTAGATATATGTTATTATAAAAATAATATAAAAACAAGACATATTAAAAAAGTCCCAAGATGCACTAACAAGTCGCAACCAAAATTAAAAAAACATTTAACACTTTAAAAAAATAAGAAAAAGTATTTTTAAAATATTTTAAATTATCCAAAAACTTAAAAAATATTTTTTGTTATTTTCTAAATTATCAAACGTTTTATTTGTTGGGACTTGTTAGTGTATATTAGGACCTTTTTTTATGTGTATTGTTCTTACATTATTTTTATAATAACATATATCTAATTATTGCAAAAATAAAAAAGAAGAGAAGTCCGGATACCTAAATCACTATATGTATCTGTATCCAAAATTTCGGATAGTTGAACTTCAAATATTCAAAATTGCAGATACAGATACGGATACGGATAGTGGTTTTTACTATCCGAAAATTTCAGACATACAACTTTGAACACCTAACATAAAGGCAACGGGAATGAAGTGACGTAAAATTATTTTTGGCTTATTATAGACATGTCAAATACATAAATATCCTTCAAGTGAGAGGCATATGCCTGATTTAACTGTAAATTTTGATGGAAGTTAATGTAAAGGACAATATGTATGCAATTTTTTAAAAAAAAGAATATACGGTGTAATTATTAAAACTAAAGGACACACAGTATCATTTCATGTATTAATAAATGATACAATTTATAATTTACTCTATTAATAAATATTTGTTTTTCAAACTTATATGGTCGACCACTAAATAAAGGAAAGTTAATTAGGTCATCTAGAAATTGGAAAGCATATAGATTTCAAACTTGTATGAAATCCAAATTTTCCTATAAATTTGGTAAACTTTAGACGCCTATGTGTTTTTTGCCGACTATTAATTATTATGTTCCAGTAATACTTTTAATTTAATTTGTAAATTATTTAGGTGACAAACAAAAATATGCATTTCGTCGACTATTAATTATTCCGTTCAAGGAGTGTTTCGAGCAAAATAGGTGTGAAAAAAGATTGTAGAAACCTTCTCGTTATAGTCAAAACACAAGAACACCCGAAGGAGCACACTGCCAGGCAACTGCGAGGCGTGGTTTGACGGCTTTTGACCCATTTTGACACACTTGTTCCAGATTTTAGGAATCAAGAAAGATAGATTTTACATAGTTCAAAAGTGGTGGGTTTATCACAAAATTGAAAGAAAAGTTTACTAGGTTTTTCCCATTTTTAAAGGATTTAGACTTAAAGGCCATTTGTATCTTTTATGCTTAATCTCATGAGAAGAATTTCTCAAAATGGTTGATATAATCTGCTAATATTTTAAAAATCCAAATCTCAGTCAATTAGAACTAGTTACTTGATGAAATACCTAAATGGATTTGGTTTTAGTTTATTAGTATTTTAATTTTCAAAAATGAGTTTACTAGTTATTCTTGCTAAAATTAAAAGCATCATTTTGTGAGATCAGTCTTTAAATCAAGTTTTAAATTTCTTTTAAATTTCAACATACGTATAAGCATTTACATTCAGGAGTTCTTGTCGGTTTTGCACTTATAATATCACAAGTCATAAATTTCAATAATTATCAAAACAAGAGATCTTAATTAGTGTTAATCCATTTGCTAATTCATTGATCTCCCAAAAGTTCTCTTAGTGAGGGAAGATAGGAGGACAAATCTAGTTGGGAGAATGTATTACAAGAAATGTTACTACGGAAAAAAGGAAAAATTAACAATATGGGAAATTAGAGCTTACTAAGCTACTGAGATACATTACATGAACGAAAGATATCTATTTGTACTAGAAATAGTAGCTTAAACTATATAATGGGATAGTGGGGTAGTGAAGGAGTAACTCATGCTTGTGGTTTAATAACACTAGTGATTGTCATTCATAAAAGTAGTGTGGTTATGGTTTTAAATGCTTGAACGTACAAGTTGATTAGATGGTAAGTAAAGGTAAAAGAATTTGTTAAAACAAAACTAAGTCATTAACTTCTTGTTTAATATTAAGAAACCTCATAAACGCTGGGTTCTACTATATATTAGGACCCGGGTTGATCCTATCAACTACGGTTTACAATATATAATATACAAGCACCCTTTCTAATGCTTATTATGCAAAACCAAAAGTACAAGATAAGATGATCCAAATGTAAAATCGATCACATAAGCAACAAGGTTGACATAGTTCTAAGAAATTAAATGACATACATAAAGAGTGAGTAGAGAGGGACTCTAAGTCTCTAACCATCTTGCATTGTTCTCGAAATGTCCAAACGGTGTTCAAGTAGGGTATTCAAGGCATACCAATCCCGATCTCAAGGTTTTGAGGAGTTTAGTTTGGGTCTTATAAATGCGTATAATAAATCGCTATGACATGTTCTATAGCAGAAAGAACATTTTTAGATGTAATTAAAAACTTAATATCTTTTTCGTATAGTCTTGTTTCCTTTTCACCCTTCTTGTTCACATTCCATATAGCTTTCACCTGGATACAAACAAAAACAAGTTATGGCTTTTAAGTGTGGTTTTTTTATTCTACAGACATGAGGACTGCCGTGGTTTTAGTTTGTACAACTTGACCATTAGTTTGGATCACTATGATTTTAGTGACTTGATGATCATGGTCCAAACTAAGAACCCGATTTTTTTTAGATACCCGACACACCCTTTAAACCTATTTTTAAGTATAACTTTTTCCCATCATGTGACTAGCTTAACCTTCAGGTACCCGGGGGGTGGGGGGGGGTGGGGTGGGAGGCGGGGGGCGGGGGCTATGTTTCTTGGACACCTTGGTACCACAGTTCCTTCATTGAGAACCGAATTGAGTTCCATCTTTGTTTAGTGTCATATACAAAACACACATCATTACACTTTTGATCACTTCCACTTATGAAAAACAAGTTTTATATCATACTTTTTGGTCATCCATGCACTACAATGCTCCGACTACAAAAACATTTACCAATAGATAGTAAAATATATTTTAGTTTGTATCAAATCACTAGTTTTGCAAAATCTAATTTAGTATTGCTAACTTATATCTAATTTGATTTTGATTACCTTTTGTTATACAAACCTGTATCATACTATTTTGTGGTGGAAAATGTAATTTAAGGGAGAACAAACGAAGGATAATATAATGTAAGCAGTGGCGGATCCAGAAATTAATTTATTGGGCGTCGGATAATTTTTAAAAACAATTATGTATCACTATATATTAAATTATTTTGTCAATTACTAGTCAGATCGGGTCACGTAATAAAAAATATATTATCAATATTAGATATGAGAGATAATAGAGATGATTCTACTAATCACATGAAAAACAATAATACTCTTTTTGACAACTATATATCAATCCAGATAACTTATCTACTCTAACAAAGTAAAATATCTATCAGTCATATGATCATTTTTTAACCTGTACACGTCATCTCCACATAAGCTTCACTTACGATTATCCAGGTGTTACTATCATAATAGATTTATAATTTTGGTAAAAATATTTTCTACAAAAAAGTTTCTTTAATAACTCTCATTTAATACTATGATAATCAATATATTTTCTTTCTAGAAATAAATAATATTTTACTTAAAATACTTTAATAAGACTTAATTTTATTAAAATATAGTTTAATTTGTAGCTAGCCATTATTAAAACTAAAATATTTTAAAAGATATATAAAAAGGTTAAATAATATTTTTTTTCTTTTTATACTATTATTTATTATTTATGCCTTAAATTGTTTCTTATATATAATAATTTTATTGATATGTTATATAACATATATTAGATTATACATATATATAATCTATTATATAATTTTTTATTTCAATCCATGTAACAAACGTGTATCTAATCTATACTTATTAATAAAACAATAACTTTAGTGCCACGTGGCATTATCTTAAGGCTCTATTTTTTAATTCCCGCTTAAATATGTATCTATTCTTAATGTTAGTCTAGATTCATTTAGAGACATTTAAGAAAATTTTAAAATTTTAACCCTAAATTAGAGTGCATCTTTTTTGGGAAATAAAATCAAACCCGATGATTCTTCTTTCTTCAAATAATTCATCTACAAAAACTGCAGATCACTTTCAAATCCATAAAATGTTCGGTTTATATTCGAATCGTGACAAAAATTACGGGATTTATTCATTGATTCCTCTTTAATTCAAAGGAATTCATGAGTATCTTTTTTTGGAAATAAAATCATACCAGATTTTATAACACACAAATTGAATAAATAAAATATCAAATAGTTTGTATAAAATTTTATAAAATATAAAACAATATTTTCATATAAAATATTTTTAAATTAAATATGTAAATATTTCAAGTAAAACAACAATAATATCTTTTTAAACTTTCGTTGATGAAATTGTTAATTATTAAATAACATAAAAATAAAAATAAAATCAAATGTCTTATATATTAAATGAGACATAATAATTTTTGATTATAAGGTCACAAATGAATAAAAAGATCATTGTAAACTAGATTTGTAGTAACATTAAAAGGTTTACACTTATTATTTAAAGCTAAAAGGTTTAATTCATCTTTACTCTTAACTTGTGATAAAATGTCATAAAGCTGATCATGGGTAAAAATAGACTCTTTCAAATATAAACCGACACTTGACAGAGATTGACCTTGACTTTTGTTTATTGTTATAACGAAATATACAGTCAAAGAAAACTGTCTTCTTTTAGATTTAAAAGAAATATTTTTGACGGATTAAATCATGAACTAGATATTGAGTGGGTGTGAGGATATTAGTCAAAAAAAATATGATTTAAATAATATACACTAAAAAGTTATATCTAATAATTAGATCAATTATGAAGTATTTTGACCATGTAATCAAATATAGAGATATATTATTGAATCGGGTTGGATCGGGCTATAAATGTTCATAATATCTCTGATTAGTTGTTGATTATTATTTATTTAATACTAACTTTAGTAAGTGTATTATACGGGTTGAAAAAATAAAAATATTAAATATAATAAAATTTTATGAAGTATAAAATGTTAATCTAAAATAAGATATGATTAAAATTACATATAAGTAATAACTATAAGTAATAAAATAACGATATCAATTTTAAAATTTTTGTTTTTAAACTTTCTTTCCAAAAAAAGTTAAACACTTTTTTTCAAAACAAACCTATTAAAAATGTTATTTTTTAAATTTTTTTATAATAACTCCTAATTTTAATTATTTTTAGTTTATAAAAAATTTTACTTTTTAAAATACCAATTTTAAAATATTTTAAATTTTATAAAAAGTTAGATGTTTTAGAAAATTTATTGAGCCGTATAAAAAATTGTTTTCTAAAAATAACATTAATAAAAAGACATATTTCTTAATTTATTAAAAAAATTAATCCAAAAAAGAATTAAAATTATTTAATATTTATTAATTTAGGTAATTATTTAAGAGGAGGGAGAGACGGAAAAAATAAACATAAGGGGCCTAGAAATATGTCAGGTGCCCCCTAAGTTACTCTTTTAGTATTATATACAACTATCTATACAATTCATATAACCTTTTAATGTGGTATGTATGAAATGTTATGCGGATTAACTAAAGAGTCAAATTTTATGCTTTTTTTAACTCATTGTTTGTATCTGTATACTATGATGTAACATTTAATTTAAATTATTATAGTTTTTTGTTGTGTTTGTATCATTTTACCTTACTATGAACATCAATGAAACACCTTCTTTGACTTTTCACTTACTCATATACAACAGGTTATTTTAGATGCTAATTTTATCTGAGTAGTATTGTAATTGTTTAGTTATGTGCAATTATCAAGTTATCGTTCTTTTCGCTATATATTACTTTAAATTGTTTAATTATATGCAAACTATTGTTTTAGATGCTTACTTTTATCTGAGTTGTATTGTAATTATTTAATAATATACAACTTTTATTGCTACTTTGTCTTTTGTTTGATATTCTACTTAAAAAAAATCATAACATATATACCTATAAGTTCAAACTTATTATGTACCTGCGAAGATTGTTTGATGCGTACTGCAACTTGCAACCTATTTATGTACCATCAAGCATTATATATCAATTTAGATCTTTAGTTACCTTGTTGTTTAATTGAATTAATACATTTAAATCCATCTGCCAATAATATTTTCACAAAAGTCTATATACAAAGTATTATCAGCAACATTATAACTTACGAACCTTTTTAAACAACAACAATATTTTTGGATTAAACCTGTGTGTTACACGGGTCTTTAGCCTAGTCTAGTTAATAAAAAAGCATAAAAAACTAAAAAAGCCTCAAGATATTTTAAGGTGATGTTTATTTTTCTATAAAAGGTCTGTACAGACTCTTCTATCGGCGTCGATCAGACCACACGCAAATATTGTCATCTGCAAACTATTTGTTTTTACGAAGACGTTTTATTAAAAAAGCTCTGCGTGATCTTTTTGACCTCTTTTTGATGCAGAACTAAAAATTAACTTCTAATCTCTTCTCAAAACAAATCAACCCCCATATTCTAACCCCTTCCCCTTCTCGATCGTTCTAACCCATCCCACCCTCTCGGTCGCGTACCCTCATCCCCATCCAGTCGCCTACAACCGTCCCAGCACCGCTGGCGCGTCCTTGTCCTCCCGCCGCCGTTCGTCTCTGCAAGTCCTCCCACCGCCGCCGTCCCATGTGAGCTCTCTTGCTTTCGCCGTCGCCTGCAAGACCTCTCTTCTCTCTTTCTCTAACCACCCCCAAACTAATATTCCATTTTTCCCTAAATCGAACACCAAAGCATTTGAATATCTTATTCTCCCAAACGATCATATATTCATATCCTTTTAATTTCGCTCCAAATCTGGTGTAATCGTCAACTGGTTTCGGTGAGAGACATCAAAATGATGGCTTCTCGCAACCAAAACAAACCACCTGTAAAGGTAAGCTCACTTCTTTATACCTGATATTGTTTGTGATCGAGTTAGAGGTTGTGATTCAAAAGTGTAATTGAATCTTTGATTCGAAAGTGAATCGCTTGTGATTTTATTTGGTTTGGGTGGTTGTTTATGCTTTTGATTAAAAACCAAATAGTCTTTTTCTTGCAACTGTAGAGATTTGATCCACCTCTTTTTTTATCGATGTCTGCAGATATGATCTGTAGACTGCAAACAGAGGTCATTTTACCTCTGAAAAACAAACTGCACCTAAAAAAACATAATTGAAAAAGATACAAAAGATGTAATTTTAAGCAATATAATAGAACAAACAAATCAGGAAAAATTAAAATTATTTTTATGCTTATAAAAATAAATAAACAACGATTAAAGTTAAGAAACTAAATAGGCACCTAGATTCGATTTCTCGTTTTGAATTTGATTTGAGAACGATAAAATCAATTTACTTGATTTTACAATAATAACTAACCGGAATAATTAAGAATAAAAAATATTTGTGTGATTAGAAAGACATTAGCTAGAAATTAGCCAATTGAAATCTTTTTGATTTAAGAAAGAATCAATTATTTTTACAATCACAAGAAATTACCTAATTGGTTGAATGTAATTATTGTATTATAAGGAATCATTTATTCTCTTAATATACATGCCGACATAGTTTAGTACAGAAAATCCATCTCCCTTACTGTTTTTTTAGGTCTACAACATTTCCTCCTCTTTAGGTTCACTCTTTTTTTATGGGAGTCTTCTTCCGATTAAATTACTTTTTCTTGGGTTCGATGTTCAAACTTTTTGAGGGTCGATGTTAAAATTTATTGAGGGTCGATTGAGATTTGATCGAATATATACTTACTAAACCAAAAATTCCATGGGGTGCGGTTGACCCCATCAAGGGCACTTAGGCCCGCCCCTGAATGTAAGCACAATAGGGGAGATTGGCGGTGACCGACCAGTATCTCATCATCGTATGACAAAAACACCACAACTCTGAATTCCAGGGTTTACGACAACCCTTTGTTATGGATATCTGGACCAACTATTTTGACTCTGGGAGGGACACCACCGCACGAGTATATTTATGGGGAAATTAAAGTTTTACATTAGTTCAAGATGACTACAAAATATCTAAACATATATAGCTCATAGAAAGTGAAATAACTACATATGTTTGTATTTTAAAATTCTAATAAAATGTTGATACTACAAACTTTATGTATTTAACATAAACTTTATTATATTATTCATGGTAAACTTAAAACAAGACTTATATGAGTCCTAATATTCCATTCTTTACTATTAGGAAAATAATATGTTATCTAATTCTTAATATAACGCTTAATCTAATAAAAATATTTTATTAAGGTATGGTTATAGCAAAAATGTATTTTAATCTAAAAAGTGTAAGAAGAATTATGAACTTGACATGTGTTATTCTATTGTTTCAAAGATGATGACATTTTGTGTTAAACACATCAGGTCATTATGTTATATACGTCCATTGTGTCATATATTTTACATCATTTGTTATAAGTATTTATCATTGTATTTTATGTTTTAAATCATTTTATGATATTATTGTTATTGTTTCTAGATTATATAAACTTGCTATCTATAATTGTGTTTTACAATTAAAAGTGCACTATAAATACTTTTACCAATGTATTTATCAAAAATCATAGTGTTGAAAATAACACAATGTTTTATTTTGTTATTACTTTTTATACATTATATGAAATTGTTGTTATCTATTCATGTATTTTGCAATTAAAAGTACATAGTAACGTTGTGTTATTTTGTCATTTCTGTAATGTATTAGATTAATTAATTGTTAATTTATTATTAGGTTTTTCATATTAGAGATACACAATAATTTTATTCATCATTATACTTTTTTTTTTAAATTTATCATTTAAAAAAAACATAATAGTATTTTAAAAAAACACAATAACTAACAAAAAGACACAATTAATTACACTAAAAGAACAATGACGAGATATGAGCTTAAAAACGTAAAATAATTATTAAAATTTTGTATTAAAATACTGTACTCATTAGATAAAAAAAGCTAATTTTTATGGTGTAATTTTTATAAATAAATAATGTTATACATAAAAGTTATGAACATTTAAAAAAATTAGAGAACTTGCAAAAAGTCAACAAAAATGACTATTTTTAAAATACTATTTTTTTTATAAATTGATCTCAATCATTGAATAAGAAGATAGATAGTTTAGATTACTTTCCTACACTTTTTAGTTTTAGAGATTTTTGTATTTGAACATTCCCATATTATTATTAGTTGATATATATATTGATTATATTTTGAAATTTAGGTCAGCTTATGAAAGCCTAATTATAAATCTTCATACATAGAGATGAACATGAACATCAAATCATTAAAACTTATTTGTAGGGATTGCTACTTAAAATGATGATGATGATGCTGATAAGGATGCTGCTGCTATGGTTGTTATTTTAACGTGAATTGATGAACAATTATGGAAGAAGATTGATGATGCTTTTTGAGAGAATTCTATAGAAATATTGAATATGGTTGAATGATCTTATTCTTTCATGTTTAGTAGGTATCTAAAGGTGATTAAGTCATTAAGATTGCCTCCTTAAGTATGTATTAATATTTATAATTACTTTCTTCGTATTATTTATAATTACTTTCTTCATGTTATTGTTAGGGACTGGTGATGTTATATTTGTAAACTTAATTCACATGATCCACATGACCACAATTACGATGTATTTCCAACAATATAAGTACAATCTATCAATTATAACACATCACAAATTTATAGGCCAAGTGGAAGTTACTAAATTTTGTGCAATTGTAAACTAACCCAATTAGAAGTATCCGTGCCCTTGTCACGTGTCACTATTTAAATAGTTGGCAACTTTCTTTTTTCTTTTTCGGTTCTTTTTTTGCTTTTTTTTTTAAGTATGTGTAAAGTAAGTTTTTTTTGCCACATGTCATAATCTAAATGGTTGACAATATTCACGTTAATATCACCCTACAATTTTATGGTAACGTGCAGGTCTTTTGTGTAAATTATAAAAGTTATTATGCCACACTTACAATGCATAATATTATTTTAATATGTATATTTTATGTACTTAAGCGCGTTAATGTTAATGTCACAACATGTTTAACAAATTTTGTAAATACGCCGTTACGCACAGTCACGCCACAACATGGTGGCATCATTGCTCGTGTTTATGTGAAAAGTAAATTTGTGACCCAAATATGCCAAAAGAAATATATTTTATATTCAAACATAAAATTAATACTGAAGTGATTTTAATTACATTTCCAATTCAAAATCGTTTATAATAGATAAGCTAAAAACTCATTCATTAAACGCAGTATAGTATAGTTAGTGTGTATCTATATAGATTCAATCAACGACGATGAGGCGGGCATATAGATCATAATCTGACGTGGAAGAATGCCTCCTCATCACAAATATGATCAAAACTTATAATCAAAAGATCTTAACGTATTACCAAAAATAGAAAACCAAGTCATAATCAGTCAAATACATTCTCCAGTCATTGACTCAGTCTCTCTTGGGTCACCGATAGTCTCTTCACAACAATAGTATCCTCCCTCCGATCATCCCGCGAAAAGTAGCCACGTGTCGCCGTGCGCTTCGTCGGAGATTGACCCCAAAACCATAACCCACATTATACATTACATTGCCATACGATCAACAATAACACCACCCCCACCACCACCATCACGGACCATTTATATATCTGTAATTCCATCAACACCGTGAGTTTTAGACAGTGAAGGAGCTGTTAGAAAATTAAAAATTATATTTTTGAGGAAATCATAGGATCAGCTCTTGCATCATTTCCTAATTTAGAAAATTAGGGACCGTTGCCTGCTTTCATCTAAGGGATTTCCAATCTTTGTGTTTTTCTTGTGATTGTACTATCTTATGTATAGGTTTTTTCTCTCTTTAGTAAAATATAGAAAAAAGCAATTCAATTCTTGATATTTCAATTTAAGAGAGGAGCAAGATGACAGACATTATGGATGATATCGCTGGGGAGATATCGTTTCAGAGCTACGAAGATGATCTCCGACTCCTCTTTAGCCTTCTCAATGATGTTCTTCATCGTGAAATAGGCTCCAATATCATGGAAAAAGTCGAACATACGCGTACTCTCTCTCAGGTCATCAATATAATTTCATTATTATTATCGTTTCTTTTCGTACATGTTAATTGTTCAATCAATTTGATTAAATTGTTGTGTGATGTAGATTTTTGTGTTAATTGGTTTGATTATTGTTAATTTCGTGGATTGGTTATGATGGTACTGTTTGATTGATATAATGAAGAGATGATATAGGTTTTGATAGTTTGATTTAATCAATAACGTTTAATTCAAATGGGTTATTGTTGATTGTGAAAAATTGTATAAGATTGATGCATATTAGTTCACAACTTCTTAAATTTTGAAGAAAACTTTGGCTAACATAAAATTAGGAACATTCATTAACTTATGTTATTAATTTGCCATCAAAACTTTAGTTAAACCGAATCTAGAGATTTGTCATTAAAGAACATGCATAATGATTATTAATTGGCAATGCAAGGCTGCATAATGGTTATTAATTCACTTATGTGTGAATTGATGTTTGTTTTATTGTGATACATTGTGGATATGTGATTTGTATCATGGATTATTATTAAAAAAGTAATAATCATTAGATAGAATTGTGTGCACGCGTTGCACTTAGATAGAATTTTGTGATCGCGTTGCAGAGTGCATGTCTTATAAGAGCAGCTGGGATCGAGAACACTGCAGAGTTACTCGAGAAGCAGCTGGCTTCTGAGTTATCAAAAATGACATTAGAGGAAGCCTTGAAGCTTGGTAGAGCCTTCAGTCATTTTCTTAGTCTAATGGGTATTGCTGAAAACCATCATAGGTAATTCTACTTGGTTAACTTCTTAACCGTACGTACCCTGCATAAGTGGCGTTTTAGCCAGATGAATTATTATAGAAGAACATGTTACTTGCAGAGCACGTAAGATAAAGAATGCTGCACAGTCTCAAAATCTTGTGATGATACTTTTAATCAGTTGATTCAAAGTGGCATTTCTTCGGATAAACTGTATGACACCGTGTGCAACCAGGTGTGGTATAACTGTATCTCTTCGGTTCTAAGTATTTTCTCTGCCTTTCCATATTATTTTTTGATAACTTTGAGAACCCTAGGAACTCATAGGCCCGGGCCCCACCAATACTCTGCTAACCAATAAGACCAGGTAAAAATCAGCTTGCGATGGGAAGGAAGCCTTCAATCTTTTTCCACTTATGGTATAATGTATTTTAAGGCCTATAAGTTTGGAATAACTCTATGTTGTTTTGTAGGAGGTTGAGATAGTCCTCACTACACATCCCACACAAATTAACCGACGGACACTACAATATAAACACCTTCGAATAGCTGTAAGTTTTTCAAATAACTGTCGATGTTATACTTTTTTGTTATATGTCTTTGCAGTAGTTTATCTTTAGCTCCACTTTGTTAATTTTTGTAGCATCTATTGGAGGTTAATGACCGCAAAGATCTTACACAAGAAGATCAAGACGGGCTAATAGAATATCTGGTGCTCATCTCTTTTCACTTGTATGAAAACTCTCATGCTTATGTTATTTATGATTCATAATATGTTTATGTTTATAGGTGAGAGAGATAACTTCTATATGGCAAACAGATGAACTTAGACGCCACAAACCAACATCAGTAGACGAGGCTAGATCTGGTACAATATAATGAGTTTTTATACTGCATGATAGCTTCAGACTTAGATTCTTTCGAGAAAGATGAAATCATCTGATTATTTATGTTAAACAGGATTAAACTATTTGGAGCAGTCCCTTTGGAAAGCAGTACCTCAATACTTAAGTCGAGTCAGCACTGCTCTCAAAAAGCATACCGGGAAGCCACTTCCTTAAACATGCACACCAATTAGATTTGGTTCATGGATGAGGGGTGATAGAGATGGAAATCCAAATGTCACCGCACATTTGGTTCATGAAATTCTTCGAAAAGGTCCATTTTTTTATATATATATTTTTTTATCTCATTGCTTCTGTTGGACCCTACATAGGAAGTAATTTTATTGTTTTTTGAAAATATTTTCAGAGAACTCTGAAGAGGAGCGACACCAGAGTTGGAACCATGCATCAAACCGGGGTCAGACAAAGGGTCATAATGTTCATGGCTTACCTTCACAACTGCCTACTGGTGCTGATTTACCCTCCCATACAGGTTAAGCAGTTTATAGTTATTGTTTTAATGGAGGTTTCTTAAGTTTCTATAAACTAATTATAGCTTTTCTCCTCTATTGCTTCATAGAATGCAATCAAGTGGAATCTCAATATCCTCAACTAGATATTCCTGGATCTGAATACAAGTGCCTAAAAGAGGTAAATACAATAAATGCTACTGATTGTTATAACTGGAAGTGGTTGAACATAGAACCAAATTTAAGTAGAAAACTATGAGAACTGCATAAATACTTCTACTTATTGATTTAAGTGTGATATAGTAGACGGTTATGTAACTGCATACCCCCTGCCTTGATATATATAGAGCACTACTTACAATTGCTCATGGGATTCTCATGGTTCTCTACTTAAAATTGGTTCTATAAATGAGGCACCCCTATATATATACACACACACACACACACACTCACCATTTTTTCATTCATCTATTACATATTACAGAATGTAGAAGCTACTTTATCACCAAACTCAAGCAAAAACAATCAGAAATCACAAGGAAACGGAAGTTCTTCTCAACCTACAACGCCAAAAGGATCACCCGTTGGTCAAAAGAAAACGTTTGCTGAATCACAATTAGGAAGAGCTAGCTTCCAGAAGCTTCTAGAACCAAGCATGCCTCAGAAGTCTTCCATTTCTCCTTATAGAATCATTCTAGGAGATGTAAAAGAAAAGGTACTCTTTGTTTTGTAATGTCTGCAGTTGTTGTTATCTTCTGTTGCAGTGTATGATATGCATTTTTATGAGTCCAGCTTGTGAATACTCGAAGCCGATTAGAACAACTTCTAGAAGGTCATCCATGTGACATGGATGTTTGTGATTATTATGACACACCAAACCAGCTGTTGCAACCACTTCTATGCTATGAATCATTGGTATAATAAGCAGTCTAGCATCACTTTCACCATCTAGTTGACTTTAGTTCCACCCTCAAATGAAAAGCCAAACACTGCAACTATGTCAAGCTGACGTGGAAATGTTATTGTGACAGCAATCCTGTGGATCAGGAATTCTAGCTGATGGCCGGCTTGCTGACTTAATAAGACGAGTTTCGGTTTTTGGGATGGTTTTGATGAAAATCGACCTACGTCAGGTTTGTTCTAGTCCATATGTTGTAGATGTGGCAAGTTTCGACCCATTAATAGATTAAATAGTTGATTTGGGGTCTAACTAAATGGGTCAAATCAAAAGAAAGGGAACTTGTCAAATGGGTCAAATAGGTTGAAAATTTCACATGGTTTATATCTAATGCATACAACCTCCTAAGTCGTTTTATTCAAATATTTAGATTATTATTGTAATAATGTTGTTTTTTACTCGAATTGTTTAAGGGTCAACCCAATCTGACCCGCTTCCCCTTTTGACCTCTTACTCTACACGCCCATCTTAGACCTTTAATCATTTGGTTAATGATGCCATGACATATTGATTTGAGGCTTTTAGACACGTGATAGGAATCCGGTAGACACTCAGAGACTCTTGATGCAGTTACCGATTATCTTGGCATGGGAAAATACAGTGAATGGGACGAAGCTAAAAAACTCGAGTTTCTATCAAGAGAACCAAAAGGAAAAAGGCCCCTTGTACCACCAACTATTGAGGTAAAATCACTTGCATTAGTTTAAATCACTCTACCTTTACTCATCTGTTAAACTTTTTACCTACACCCGCTTATGGGCAGGTAGCCTTCAAGAAGGTTAAAGACAGAAAATCAGTAGAAGTTGTTTTAAATCACTCGTATTTGTATAAAATTTTTGATATATTTTTATATTAATTTATTAGGTTTCTCCTGATGTTAAAGAAGTCCTGGACACATTTAGAATTGCTGCAGAGTTGGGAAGTGATTCACTAGGAGCATATGTGATTTCCATGGCCTCAAATGTATGATGCATACAAATTTAATAATTCATTTAAATACTTTTTTTAAAATATAACATGTTATTATATCGATTTGTATTCAGGCAAGTGATGTCCTTGCGGTTGAACTTTTACAGAAAGATGCCCGTCTTGCAGTTGAAGGCAGGCCATGTGTTGGTGGGATGTGAGGCTCTAAATTTGTTACTAAACTCTCAAACATTATATATAGTTACCGTTATAATTCATATTGTCACAAACATTTAAACTAGATTGCGGGTGGTGCCTTTGTTTGAAACTGTGGGGGATCTGAGGGGAGCTGGATCAGTGATACGAAGGTTATTATCGATTGATTGGTATCGCGATCATATTTTGAAGAATCACAGTGGACACCAAGAGGTATAATATGAAAAATTTACGATCTTTTTTAAAGAAAGACTGTTAATTTATGAACCATTTATGCAGGTGATGGTTGGATACTCAGATTCTGGTAAAGATGCTGGGCGGTTTGCTGCTGCATGGGAACTTTATAAAGCTCAAGAAGATGTTGTAGCTGCATGCAAAGAGTTTGGTATTAAAGTTACTCTGTTTCACGGGCGTGGTGGGAGTATAGGCGGCGGTGGTGGTCCGACACATCTTGCTATTCAGTCCCAACCACCTGGTTCCGTCATGGTATGTTCTTTATAGAAATGCAATTTTATGTACTACATGACAATTCAGACACGACACAAAACAGAATCAGGTTTTGGGTTGGCATATATAACTCGTATAAATTACGAGGCGTGTTCAAGTTTACCTGTTTTGTTAAACGGTTCGTATTCGGGTTGACTTGTTTAACCTGTTTATTTAAACCAGATCGACCCACTAACCCATTTATGACATGTTTAACCTGTTTTTTTAATTCAACCAACCCAATTAACATGTTTACAACTTGATTATTACTCAAAATGTTTAACCCCTATAGATAAACGGGCTAAATGGGTCATGTTTGGGTTACACGATTTTAAATATGTGCTAGTTAGGATTATTGTTTTTGACATGAAAAAAAGAACATGAGTTGTGTGCGGGTTGAACGAATCCCGTCAGCCCGCAGTTAGCATACGGGTTATTTCTGACATGGTAAGAACCACACGCGAAATTCACATATTCGGGTTAATTCTAAACTGGGCAGTTGCAGGTCGTATAAGTGAACACCCTAATCATGTTTTATTATAAACTAGTATTACACCCCTCGCGTTGCGGCGGGGGCGTAAAACCATAACAAGTAGCACCAATTTAACGCCATCAACAGCGATCACCAATTAAAAAAACGGGAAAATAAATCTCAATGGAAAGTAAACTTAAAAACGTTGAACCCCGCACATGAAACGTAAAACATTAAAAATAATAACTTAGTCGATCTAAGTCTCGCGTATTGTAAAGGGGTGGGAAAAATGTAGTCGTAAACACGTTGAACCACACGCGCACATCGTGGCGTGTTAACTCGTAATATTTAAACCGGAACGTAAAACGAAATTTTTCTAAAAGATGAAAAGTATATGGAACCAAAACGGAAAGTAAAAATATATAAAGGTTAATTTATATAATATGTAAAAGTAATGAGTTAAAACTTAAAAGTTAAAATTTATGCTAAATAGAAAATAGTATTAAAAAAATTATGCTAAATTAAAAATAGTATAAAAAAAACCACTGTTCACACCGACCTATAGGTTTAGCGATCACCAACACCCGAAAAACTTGTATTAAAAAAACGGGAAAATAAATCTCAATGGAAAGTAAACTTAAAAACGTTGAACCACGCACGTGAAACGTAAAACATTAAAAACAATAAATAAGTCCATCTAAGACTCGCGCATTGTAAAGGGGCCATGAAATGGGAAAAAGGTAGTCGTAAACACGTTGAACCACACGCGCACATTGTGGCGTGTTAACTCGTAAAATTTAAACCGCAACGTAAAACGCAAATTTTCTAAAAGATGAAAGGTATATGGAACCAAAACGGAAAGTAAAAGTATATAAAGGTTAAATTATAAAATACGTAAAAGTATTGAGTTAAAACTTAAAAGTTAAAATTTATTCTAAACAAAAAATAGTATTAAAAAAAATTATGCTAAACAAAAAATAGCATTAAAAAAAAAAAAAACAAAAATAGTATAAAAAAAAACCACTATTCACACCGACCTATAGGTTTAGCGATCACCAACACCCGAAAAACTTGTATTAAAAAAACGGGAAAATAAATCTCAATGGAAAGTAAACTTAAAAACGTTGAACCCCGCACGTGAAACGTAAAACATTAAAAACAATAAATAAGTCGATCTAAGACTCGCGCATTGTAAAGGGGCCATTAAATGGGAAAAAGGTAGTCGTAAACACGTTGAACCACACGCGCACATTGTAGCGTGTTAACTCGTAAAATTTAAACCGCAACGTAAAACGCAAATTTTCTAAAAGATGAAAGGTATATGGAACCAAAACGGAAAGTAAAAATATACAGAGGTTAAATTATAAAATACGTAAAGAGGTTAAATTATAAAATACGTAAAAGTATTGATTTAAAACTTAAAAGTTAAAATTTATTTTAAACAAAAAATAGTATTAAAAAAAATTATGCTAAACAAAAAGTAGCATTAAAAAAAATAAAAAAATAAAAAAAACTCAAATTACTGTTCACACCGACCTGTAGCTTTTATTATATATATAATTTGTATCATTATATCCAAAAAATAAAATAAAATTCCAAGTTACATTGTGTCAACGCTTTTACGCGTGAAAACTTATGTCGTGTTTAGGGTCACGCGTGATATGTCTAACACAATTTTATAGATTCGTTCCAGTTTAATCCGTCAAACCGCGAACACCGGTTTTACTTTTGCTCGAATTTTCAGGGCACTCTCCGATCAACCGAACAAGGAGAAATGGTGCAAGCCAAATTCGGCCTCCCCGGAATCGCCGTCGGGCAGCTAGAAGTCTACACCACCGCCGTCCTCTCCGCCACCCTCCGCCCCACAAAACCACCACGAGACCAAAACTGGCGAACCCTCATGGAACAAATTTCCCAAATCAGCTGCCAAAGCTACGCAGCACCGTCTACGACCCCCCCCAATTCCTCACCTACTTTCAAGAAGCCAACCCCCAAGCCGAGCTCGGCTACCTCAACATCGGCAGCCGCCCCACCCGCCGCAAAACCTCCGCCACCATCGGCCACCTCCGCGCCATCCCCTGGATCTTCGCCTGGACCCAGACCCGCTTCGTCCTCCCGGCCTGGCTCGGCGTCGGCGCCGGCCTGAAAGCCGTTTGCGACCAGGGTCACGCCGACGAGCTCCGAGCCGCTTACAGCGAATGGCCCTTCTTCCAATCGACCGTTGATCTCATCGAGATGGTGTTGGGGAAAGCCGATGTTCCGATCGTGAAGCATTACGATGAGGTGTTGGTGTCGGAGAGCCGGAGGGATTTGGGGGCGGGGCTGAGGGAGGAGCTTGTGGCGACGGAGAAGTATGTGTTGGTGGTCACCGGACATGAGAAGCTATCGGGGAATAATAAGAGCTTGAGGATGTTGATTGAGAGCCGGTTTCCGTATTTGAATCCTTTGAATATGCCGCAGGTGGAGATTTTGAAGAGGTTGAGGAGCGAGCCGGAGAATCATCGGCTTAGAGATGCGCTGCTTATCACCATTAATGGGATTGCCGCCGGGATGAGGAATACTGGGTAGTTGCAGACTCGCCGGAGAAGATGATCGGAGTTGTGTAAATGTGAATAAAAACCGGGGAGAAAATTGTAATATACGAATGTTGTGTATGTTGTATTGTTTAATTTGTTGCAACAAGAATGATAATGAATTAATGATTGCTAACGTTGTAATTACGGGAATTTTAACATATCTTATTATTTACGGAGAAAAATGATATTTGTTTTCCTACACAAAAATGCTGTCAAGTGGGGTTTGTGATCAATACTCCATCAACCTACACATTTTGATGAGTACTAACAACTAGATTTAAACGTATATGCGACATTGAAACATAACAACCCAAAAGGCAATTGAAAATGAAAATTAATCCGCCTAAAATAAAATTACCGTCAAACTATGATTTTTGCTCGATCTGATGCACGTGGAAGCTCTAGCTACTCTTTTAGTATCCAAAATCTTTTTCGAAAATCAATCTTTTTGTTAAACACTAATAGCACTTTCTCTAGCATCGGTGACTGCGGCAAGATAACCATCACAAACGACATTTCTAACTTGATCCCCGTGAGTTTCGTTATCTCCAGATGACGGAGATGATCCACGCTAATGTATGAGCCGTTTTGTAGGTCAAGGAAATTCATAGCAACTTGGGACATCACATCCATCGGGTTATAGAAGGACGTTTATTGAAAAGAAAAAACACTTCTAGCTAAGTAAAGAAAAACAGAGAGCGATACTATTACATATCACCATTTATACTTTTTTATCCCGAATTTAATTTTCTCTAAATTTGGGGGGCTTGAAACCAAAAGTAGGACATCACATAACTCAACTCCTTTTGCAAAAGACAGTCCACATAAACCAAGAAAGTTGAGGTGCACAATAGCGTTTATAAGCTTATGTGGGATAACACCTACAACAAAGAGCTTTAATAAAAAAAAAAATTAGCATAATCTATATATAATACTAGGCTAGTATCTCGTGTATTATACGGGTTGAATAAATAAAATATTAAATAATTAGTAATAAAAATTTACTAATTATAAAACGATATGATTAAAATTACATATGAGTAAAAATATAAGTAATAAAACAATGATATCATTGTTTTAAACTTTTGTTTTTAAACCCTTATTGTTTTTTAACCGTTTTAAAAAATATCAATATTAAATATTTCCTTATTATAACTCCTAATTTTAGTTATTTTGTTTTATAAAAAATCATTTTAAAAAAATCATTTTAAAATATTTCATATTTTTAAAAATATTTGCTGTTTTAAAAAAATTTCTTATTTTTTAATTTTTGTTTATTTAGAAGTTTATAAAAGCATCTCTTTCTCAATTTATATAAAAATAATTTTTAATCTCAAAAAGAATTAAATAATATTATTAGTATTTATTGTAATTATTAAATAGGAAAGAAAAATGAAAAAATTAAAATTAGATAGTCTAGAATTATACAAGTATCATTTTAAAAGCTTCTTTTATTATAATATATTGATTTCAGTAACAAAAATAACACACAAACCCATTTTGATAATTTTTTTCTATAAAACGATCATTTTCAACATGTGCTTAATTTGGTAAGAACTCTTTTGAACAAAAATAGCACGCAATACATTGCCTTATCTGTAGATTCTCAATCATATGTAAACAGTAAGGAATAAGTCGATGAAGTCAGAAGACCCACTTCTCAATAAATGCTATATCATCTTTAATCTGCAGTATATTAAATAGACTTAAACTATGAAACTCACTTGAATAAATCGAAGCTTTTTATCAAGTGGCATTAATACTTGCTAAAATTGAATCTTATCAAAGTGAATTTTTTTATCAGAGGGCAACACCTTAGAAACCGTTGGAAATTTAAACGATCTTCGTTGAAAATTAAACTGATCAACTTGATTCACCATACTCGTTAAAAAAAAACGATCTTCATTGAAGATTAAATTGATCATGTTAGATTAAATTGATCGTGTTACCATCTAGATTGATCTTTATGCTGTAATCAAAGTGAATTCATGAGATCTAATCTACATCATGTCATAAAGAGCATAATAAAAGGGTCCTAATATAGGGACACCTCATCAGATAAATCGACAACCACCTATACGTCGCGTATGGGTCCATACGCGGCGTATAGGTACCCACAATAAATGTCTGACATTCCATGTCGCATTAGTCGTTGTCGTGGTGCTTATACGCCTCGTATAGCTCCATACGCCGCGTATAGTATTTTCAGACGACAAAACTGGACTAAGTCTAATCAATCATTCAGCATGACTATACGCGGCGTATGGCACCATACGCAGCGTATAGCCCTGTGGAGTATGGGTGAAGGGTGCAGGTCCACCGACACCTATAGCCCTGTGGCGTATGGGTGAAGGGTACATATATCTGAATTGGATACTTAAGAATCGTTTCAGCTGACTCGGGTTCCATCGATGCTAGTCGGTTACGGTCAATTTGAATAATTTTTAAGATTTTTTATCATAACCGACTAGTATCATGGAACCCGAGTTAGTTGAAATAGTTATTAAGTAATCAAGACATTTATGTGTACGTAAGTATGTATATAAATTAAGTAAGAGTTATAGTTTACCTTGTGACATCCGGTAATTTTCCGTTACCAAACTCCGTTAGTTCCGTTAGGTCTTACATACACGTGTCGTGAGCACACACTAGTTGTCGTTGAAAGTTGGTGACTTAATAATAATTAACAATGATTATCTGATAATAACTTGATTAATAATGTTAATTATTAATTTGTAGTTATGTGATTTATGAATTTGGAATATTATTTGCGAATTTTATCTTGTAACGTGTCAACGTGTTATAGTTATTTCATGTGCTTTGTGATTAGTGGAAAATATACATGATTATTATTGTTGGTTAATGATACTTATGTTTTGATGTTAGAAGTTGTTAAAAATGTTAAAAGAATCAATTTTTACAAAAGGTGATTAAGGAGGGTTATTTTGCAATTGCCATAAAACTAAATATTACCAAAAATTAAACCCTAGCCCCCATCCAAACTCCCCACATTCAGCAGAACACCCCACACACACTCACCCTTGCGATTTTGATCTTCCAAGCCAAGCAAACATCGATTTTGATCTAGTTTAAAGCATTCCAACGTGTAGCAAGCATCAATTCTTGATCATTACATGATTAAAGGTTAGATTTTGATTAGTTTTTCATGGGTTGTTTGATTATGGCCGAACCCTAGTTCGCAAATCATGAAGAAGTCAAAATTGATGATGATTTGATGATGATATGATGTTAGTTATGTTGTATGAATGTTAATCTATGTAGATTATGCAAGAAATCCATGATTTTGTTATCTAGTTCATACATTGCCAAAAGTGAAAACTTTTCTTCATGAGAATTTATGTTTTGATGAATTGTTGATGTTAAATGGATGATTATGAATGCTATGAATTAGATTAGGTATAATATTGATGAATCTATGATTGAAATTGAGTGGTTATTCATACCTTACTATTAATAGTAACTTTTATGCATGAGATTGATGAATTATGATGAATTGATGATGTTAGTCATGTCTAGATGTTTGTTATGGACTTGATTAGGCATAAAGTTGATGAATTTACGAAAGAATTGGATGTTAGATTGGTTTTTGGGTGTTACTTTCCCGAAATAGAAACTTTATTTATGTAGATCATCGGATATTATTAATTGAGCATGTTTATGATGTTAGGATCATGTTAGAATGATTATTGATGATGTCTAAGGTGGTAGATTGTGTTGTTTGGGTTGTATGAATACTTGATGCACAACTTTGAAAATTTAGGCTTTTATGGAATATACATGATAATGGATGGTGTATGATGAGCTTTATAGCACTTAAGGGTTTGTAATGTGGCATACGTGAATAACTTGTGTGATAATCATGTATGATGAATTGTTGTACTTGATCAAACAAAAATTTAACTTGACATGTCAGCAACGGGTCAAACAGGTCAACTTGGTCAAATGAGTCTTGTTTTCCAAAACCTTGGGTCAATGTGGTTATTGATCACTTAGGGTTGTTAAGCTTCTATGTACACGTACTTATGTACTTGTGTGTTCTAGGTAACCTTTGAAGGGTTGTTTTTCCACTCATCATTAGCTTTTACAATCATTCGCTTGCGCACCAGATGAGTTCAATGCCCCACTTTTACTTACTTCTCTTTTTGGGGGAGAAAACATACTTGTTCTTAAAACGCTTTACTGATATAACATGTGTTTGGTAAGACATAGTGAGTTATACCATAAAAAGCCCTCACACTTTCGGATCGTTAATTAAGGAATCTAGCGGGAAATCTTGGGTGGTACTACTGGGTCTGACAAGCCCCACCCGGGTGACCGGAAGTCAACGGGTGCAATATTGTCCTAAACTACTAACAACGTCACGACCTGGTATGTCGTGGCGGGAGGCAAACAGACAAACATAATCAGCTTCGATCGCGAAATCACTATTGTTCTTTATTAATGAAATTAGACTAGCTATCTATTTCAATGCACTTGTTTATATTTTTACTAACGCTACTGCTTATGATTGATTACAAACTCTTAAACTCACCAACCGTCGTGTTGACACTTTTAGTATGGTTTTCTTAAGTCGTTTCTAGCAGCTGCCCATAGGAGCACGCACGTGTCAAGCATGCTTTGTTCAAATATTGTTTACTTTTAATCTAGCATTTCTGTACGTATTTTGATTTGGGCGCGTGTTTTGCGCAGTTTACATTTATTACCTTGTGTTTGGGTTATTTACAAAACGCTTCCGCAAATATTTTACAGTTTTAAACTCTGATGTGTTTAAATGTTGCATATTGAGTCGTTCTGAGTAACTAATGACTGAGATCCTGGTTTGTTCACACGCCTCGCGGTAAAACCCTGCACTTGGAATTTGAGGGTGTGACATACCTTTAAAATTATTTTGAAGAAATAGTTGAACCACATAACCCTATTTTCTTTCAAAAAAATCACACATCTCGTATAGTGGAATACGCTTCGTAAAAGATTGTTTTATAGTACATCTTACACCTATACGCAGCGTATGGATCCATACGCCGCGTATAGGTGACAACGAACAACCTATACATGGCGTATGGGTCCATACGCCACGTATAGGTGTCAGACGTACTATAAAAGCAGTTTGTACATGGTACGAATATACGCAACGTATAGTGCCATACGTGGAATACGTGGCAAACCTATACGTGGCGTATGGTGCCATACGTTGCGTATAGGTGTCAGACGAACAACCTATACGTGGCGTATGGCTCTATACGCTACATATAGGTAATTTCAATCATGGGACACAAGATTCAAATTTGACGGGACACAAGATTCGTTTTCAAATATATAAAAACGCATTCGATCTCAAACGTTTGCATTTGATCTCTAAATTGTGAAAATCTCAAACGTATGTTTCTCTCAAAATATCATACATTTTTATTCATTCGCTATGTCGTTTTGGGATGGTAACTATTTTTTTCGTGAATATTCAAATGAATATTCAAGTGTTTTGTACGTGGCGGATAGTAATCAAGATGATTCGTACGTTCATTCTTCTTACGAGACACGATTGCCAGATTTAAACCAATCGTATGTTCCCGATGATGAATTCGAATTTTGCCAAGAATCAAGTTACGACCCGTAACAAAGTAATATAAACTTTCTCTCGAGTGATGAAAATCAAAACATGAAAGTATCATTTGAAACGTCACAAGAATTTTTATCACTCGATGAGCTAGTCTGTTGGGCTGTTAATAGGGGACGTGATAATGGTTACGTTATTATTACACGACGATCAAAGAAAAAAGGAGTTCAGGTCGTAAAGGTATGGCTTATCTTTGATCGTGGTGGCAAACACAAAAGTCAAGCAACAGTTAGACGATCTGGTAGCAAAAAATCGGATGTCCTTTTAAACTAGTAGGGATATACGACAACAAACGTCGTTCGTGGAAATTAGAGGTGAGAAATGACGAACATAACCATGATCCTGCTCAACATATGGAGGGGCACCCATTTGTAAGAAGGTTTTCTCAAAACGAATACGATTTGATGGAGCAGCTTACTAATCAGAACATGGAGCCACGTAACATACTGTCAGTTTTAAAAAAAGCAAAACCCTGATAATGCATCCATAACCAGAGACGTATACAACGCTCAACAGAAGATAAGAAATAAAAAGAAAGTCGGTGAAACACTAATGCAAGTTTTAGAAAACCTTTTATCTTCTAAAGGGTACGTTTATTACACCCGAGAAGATCCCGCTACAAATGCCGTAGAAGAGATATTTTTTTGTCATCCAAAATCGTACGACACTTGGCGTGCATTCCCGCACGTGCTGATGATAAACGCTACATATAAAACTAATATGTACAAACTTCCATTTGTTCAGATTGTTGGTGTGACCTCAACACACAAGACATTTTATGTTGCTCATGCGTTTATTAGTAAAGAACGGGAATATTATTTTGAATGGGTGCTTAACAGATTGAAAGATACGTTAGACTGGTGTATGAAGCCGTGCATCATGATAACAGACAGAGATCTTGCTTTAATGAACGCATGTGTTAAAGTATTTTCGAATGCTTCGAAATATTTATGCAGATGACATATTGATGAAAATATTGTGAAACACTGTAAAGCAAGTTTTACGAAAGATGACTGGGGAAAGTTTAAATATGCATGGGCACGTTTGTGTGAGTCTCCCACGCCGGAGATTTACGAGTATAACTATAACATTCTTTATGAACGACTAGTTGAAGCGAAATGAGGAAGTAAGTTTTCCTTACATACATACATACAATACTATCAAATACACAAAAATAATTTTGTTTTATTATAATTTTTAGAAGTTTTATCTTATATATACAAAAACTGACTAGAGAGTTACAAAGAGTTACATATCGTTTACGTTATGTGGACATTCACATCAGATGTCCATTGAGCAGTTTGCCGTTTTCTCGGGACTTTAGTTTGAGCCGGAGACTGTTTACCCCTCTATTCACGGAGGGTATTACTGAGATTGATGAGAGTCGATTGAGAGGTTGGTGGCCTCAGATTGCCAAAGGACCATTTCAGAGGACTAATGGCAGGGTCACTGGCATTAGAGATCCTCTCATCCGTTACTTACATTGCATGATCGCCACATCCATCATGGGACGTGGCAAGAGTTGGGAGTGGTGTACCATTCCCGACTTATTTTACTTGTATTGTTTGCTTACGGGAACCAGGTGCAACCTGGCGAGATGTTTGGCGGAGTATTTTGCTTCGTATTATCATCGCCAGGAGCGAGGAGTGGTGTACGGCGGCGCTTACATCACGGTGATTGCCCGAGCTTTGGGTTATCTTCCTCTGTATCTTGCTGACGTATCTCCTCCGATCGAGCCGGTGAGCTTATATCGTCGTACGTTATTCGGCATGCGTAATATACGCTAGTTTTCGGGTGGCATACGATTCTCTATTCGACCCGGGAAGATCTGGCAGCCGGCACCTATTCAGCAGGTCGGCATTGATGATCCACAGCAGCAACATAAGCATCTCTCGCATGATCATCCGCCGCACGACCAGCCGCCGCATGACCAGCCGCCGGCACATCAGCCACAGTTTCCTCGACACATTTACAGAGATGTGAGGCTGCCTGCACGTATGGAGACATTTATGCAGGAGGTTGCTGCGAGTTTACGGGAGCAGGGTCGTCGGCTCGATCGAGTTGAGGATCTTATGGAGTGGCACGTTCAGCTCGAGATTGCGCGAGCACGTGCTGCTGGTATTGATCCTCTGGGGTTGCCACCGCCTCGACATTACCCAGACTCGCCGTAGTTTTTATATTATTACTATCATTGTAACTTTTATTTTGTTATGTATTTGAAAACTTTGTTATTTATATTATCATTTTATGTTAATTTTTGTATTGTTATCTCGATTGTTTAGTTAATATGAATGTTTGTCTTATATGTTTTATCAGTTAATTAATAATATTCGATTTAAAATTGTCGGTTAAGCAAGTTACAAACATAACATAAATATAGTCGACGCAAATTTATTTGTTTATTAAAAAAAATATATGTAAAAATAAAAAAAAATATAAATGGCCTTAACCTATAAGCCGCGTATGGGTCTATACGTGGCGTATAGGTGTCTTATGCGTTCCAAGTGTGTTAAGGAAAAAAAAAGTTGAAGCCATATGCTGCGTATGGGCCCATACGCCGCGTATGGGCCCATACGCCGCGTATGGCCTCCGCCGACATCGGAATGACACCTCGTCTGACAGGTTGATGTCAGGATCCCCATTTTAAATCAACACCCGGGTGTGCTATACGCCACGTATGGGTCAATACGCAGCGTATAGGGTGCAAAACATTCCTTGACATGCGACCTTATACCTGGCGTATGAGTCCATACGCCGCGTACAGGGTCCTATGTCAGGGAATGTTTTTGGACACTCCCCCCATTTTAAATCAACACCAGGGTGTCCTATACGCTGCGTATGAACCCATACGTGACGTATAAGACACCTGTGTGTTGATTTAAAATAAGGAGTGTTCAAATAATCAAACCCCAATAAAATGTGAGATATCAAGAGAAGTTTGAATAAATAGATGAAAACATTGGCGGTAAGATACCAACATAAATTAAGCGGAAAAGATGAGCCACATAAATACTAATAATTTTTTTCGCGGATACAATATTTATCGTACAAATATAATTTTTTTAGTTATAAGATGATTATGTAACTGTCTATCCAACTCTTTTTTTTTCTTTGTTAGTTAATAAAACACTTAATACACGTGTATTTTTGTTTTAATTGTAATACTTAGACTCCTAGATGTGCCACGTCTGTTATATACGTAGATAATTAAAATAATTTGA
The DNA here is from genome assembly GCA_025506505.1 of Flaveria sonorensis. Lineage (NCBI taxonomy): Eukaryota > Viridiplantae > Streptophyta > Magnoliopsida > Asterales > Asteraceae > Flaveria > Flaveria sonorensis. Next base: position 3,936,530 of record CM046434.1, read on the forward strand.
GAATGTATTTATGTGATTTTGTGGTTCTTTAGTTAATTAACCAATCTTTAATTAATTTAAAATAATATGAAGTGGGTTTAAATCTTTACATTTGCAAGTTTAGATGATATTTAACAAAAAAAATTGTTTGTTGAAAAACTAATCCTCAAATTAACAAGTTAATTAATCATTAGTCATTGTGAGGCTAATTCACTTGGTGGAAGCCTATGCCTCTTAAAGTGAAGGTTTTGGATACAATCACAAGCAATGATGTAACTAAAAAGGCCTAACCATGAGTAGTAGAGCCATTCAAAGAAATTAAAATTAATTGCATGATTGTTCCTATGGTTATGTTCATATTATAAGATTGCTTTTAACTTTTAAAAAAAATTATATTATTGTTCACATCTGTTTGTTAAAACGTGACACACGTTGTCCTTAACACTAACTTCTATAAGTTTTTTTATTAAGTGAGTATGAAAACACTTTCTTTACTCTTAAATCAAAGACAGAATACATAAAATATTTATTAGTATATACTTTTTTAATTAAATAATTATTTATATCTGTTATATATATCATACACACAAATATACAACATATCACCGTTCTTGACCCACTTTCTCTTCACACCTCCCAATCGCCGCCATCACCGCCGCCGCCCCACCGCCACCACCCCACCACCACTGCCGCCTCCACCGTAGTCACCAGGGCATGACACTTGGGAGATGGGCAATTTCGTCCGCGTCACTAGTACGCATATAAGGTGGATAATTATGTAGGTTATATTAATAATCACCCACGTTAGAATTACTCAAGTTATGAATAATAATTACGCAAGTTATTTTCATATACGCAGTTAATAATCAAGCAAATTATATGCAAACCGCATAAACGTTTTTAAAAATTGTTGAATTTTTTTAAAAAGTTAAACAATAGTATACTTAAGTTAAAAAGAACAGAAGGCTTCATTTTAAGGTTTCATTTTGTAAACACATAATATTATATAAAAGGATTATATATGTTTAATAAAATTAGAAGAATTTAAAAAAAAGTTAAACAATTATAAGTTATTTATAAATCTACCCTTCCAGACCTATTTATTATGTGATTATTTCTATTTCTAATCTTGTCTTTTGTTCATTTTTATTTACTTGTCAATATAATTTTTATGCAAAACTAACCCAATACATGTTCTCCAAACACAAGGGTACACTCCTCAAAGCTACTATAATTATATTATTATCCTATATATTTATAGAGAAATTATAATTTACATTTGAACATGTTTTTGTTTTTCTCTTAATACCTTCTAAAATGTTTTATAAACCCAAAATACACATCATATATGAAGTGCTTATTTTTGTTTACGTACAATATTGTTTGAAACCAACTCGGATCAGATATAATATGTATTTTATTTTTTTATGATCAACAATCTAATACTTTTTAAATTCTTAAAATACCTTTGCACGTGGAAGTGAATATTACTGAATAAACAAAATACGTTTCATTAAATAAATTAAAAAAGTAAATATATAGTATTTACTCTATTATACCTCCACCATAATTGTCTTCGTATTTGGAGAGCTTGTAACCAATTGAAAACCAAAAAAGTAAGTTATTTCTCCTGGAAAAGTTTGGCATAATACCTCTAGTAAAACTTTTCAATATAAAATATTTAAATAACCTAAAAATAAGAAATATTATTTAAGCATTCTATGAAACTTAGGCGCGAGAAGGCTCCCTTCTGGTCGCTCCTTGTCACACAAGGATAGTACACGAGGCGACTCTTTTTTGCACACATGTATGTGTCTTCGCCTCTCACCTAAGTTTTGAGCCCTAGTTCTTTCGAACACCCTCGCCTCAAGCTTTTTACCGGAAAATAATATCAGACATATATAGTCGTCATTGTTCAGCCATAGGTAACACGTTTGGTTCTTATCACCAACCATTGTTAAATAATTTGCTGAATCAATGTGAAGTTATCATTTTAACCTTTAAGTTATAAAAAATGGGAGACAGTAGGAGCTTTGGTGTGTGTTTATCTTCTCTTAATCTTAAACATGTATAACCATCACTTCACATTGATTTAACAAATTTGTAAACATCGATTAGTAAAAAGAAGCAAACGATGTCATCCATGGGTGAACCATAACGCAACTTCTCGGAATGTAAGTACTCAATTTTAGCTTCAAATTATGAAAACAATTGAACATCTGAACACATAAACATATATTCATAGTTGTTTTGTGTGATCACTTGTGATACATCAATCAATGAAGTAATTCTCAAATCACGAAGATCATACAACAAAAATATAGTGTATCGGTTTACCTTTTAATCTCTAGATTTCTTCAAGATTTGCGGACGCGATCGAGTTAACTATCGAATAGATCTAAGAGTTTATCTGGATGATGCCGAAGATGATGCAAAAGTTTGAATTACAAATTATATAAAAACTTATTTTACATAATCATAATTATATAGATAATCGGAGAATCTAATTTTGTATTTGAACTTTAAAATCTATTTGAAACTAGTGAAAGATATATATTCATTCGACAATTAACCGGAAAGGCGGAAATGAAATCTATAAACCTATTTATTTAACAATATCATAAAATTGTAACTAATTAAATGCAACCAGCTATATCATTTCAATGTCGCATATCTTGCCCTTGTAGTTTTCGTTTGATAACATATTCTTCAGTTCAATATCTCAATAATATGCTTTCACCAAAATATCGATAAATATCCCATATGCATATACTTCAAAGCTCGCAGCAATTGATAGAGGAAAAAATAGTTTTGTTCTCGTGTCAAATCAACATTCGTCTTTATGACCCGATGAAGATTAGATTCCATGAGTTTAAATATAGAGAAATATCCGTTTAGACACTGATAACATGATCAATCTTATTTCAACAATGTTAACAGGCCTTAAAGCTTTAACAACTAGTTTTATACCCGTCCGGTGACCGGGTATTTTAATATCACAATGACGTGACTATTTTTCAATTCATTTTAAACAAAAGTGTATTTGTTTAATATCAATGTACAACTCATTTAGCTTATGAGTAAAAAATAACCAAATACGCTAAATTAAAAGAACCACAAAGTAAGTTATCCCACAACTTTTAACCAAGTAACAAAATGACAACTGAACCAAACGATTACGATTAAAATCTGTGAATAATATCAATAGATAAAAAAACATACTAAAATCTGATCAAGACTTTAAAAATAAATCAAAACCTTGACATACATGTAAATTGACGTGAGAACCCATAAACCTGGTGATAATGCTGATTGGAATCCTGTGAATTGGATGTGTAGTAGATAAAAAGGATCAACAATTCGCAAAATAAAATACATTTAACATCTCAGATTACAACATAAGTATCTCAACTCCACAAATAAAATATAGCATCCACCTTATCTAGGTTGAGTAAAGAGAGATACTCCAGAACATTTAGGCCTATCGATATATATTAAACCCCATGCATGAGTGTTTATGAGAAAAATTGAATACAAACAGCATGACTCAACATACTTTAAATGAATACATGATGCACAAAAATTATAACACATGAATCATGTTGATTTTTGTAGACTAATCATCGTATAACCATTAATGTAGGCAGAGTTAGCGACTTTTTTAACCTCGTCCAGTCCATGCATGAGTGCACCTGCAATGGTAATGTGAGATAACCCAGGCCTTTCAAAGTTTTTGTTCATAGTGAAAATAAAAACTGATTCATTTATTAATTCAAAATCAAAAAATCTAAAAGCTCATATCACATTGTTTGAATAGGTTGAGATATGGCATAATTAACACTTAATTATGACATAATTAATCAAATTTAAGAAAAAGTAAAATTCTTGTGAGACTTTGTGATGAAAAATACAGATTAATTCCTTTAATCTTGAGTAAATAATTTCAAAACTTGAGAAGTGAAATTGATAAATGCTAACCCAATCAACAACCACAAGAGGCCCAAGAAGATTTGATTGTGGAAATCTATCTTTAACCTTGAAGTATGATCATCATGGTAGACAAAGTCGAAAACTCTGGATCACTTGAAGACCCATTGCTGCAATTAGCTTAGAACGCTATAATAAAACCAACTGAAAGTTAAAGTATTTACGCATATGCATATAAGCAAAGTTTGCACTCGAGTAGAGGTCGTGAGTTTTACCCATTTACTTATGACCGTCTCAAAACGGTCGAATGAAAAAAATAGCTACAAAAGGAATATGTCACACGAATCAAAAATTGATCATAGTTCATTTTTAATACATACATCTTAATTTTAATGTCATAATGACATCAATTTTCTTCTTTTTTTGCATTTTAACACAAAAACAACATTTAATTAGGATCAAAATACAACTCCTTTAATAATGACTTGAAAATGACCAAACTGCACTAAAAGAAAAGACAAATTATAATTATAATAATATGAATAAACTGAAGTACCACCTGAATAATTCTAGATATAATATCAATAAACACATACTTCTTTGGTACAATTACTCTCTTTTCTCAACCTCACATTCCGTTGCAATATGCTCTTTCTGATTGCAGGTTTCTCTTCACCTTGAGAGCAAATACAGTCAATTGCAGGTTCTAGAATAGGGTTTTTGTGTTCAACTTGCGTTTTGGGGAAAACAATGAATCAATACATGTCCAGCTTTATTGATATGATAACTCCTAATGGGAAAAACAATGAGTTCTTGTTGATTACCTTTGTCTTGACAGGACTGTCGAGAGAAGATGATCCGGTGGCGCTCGTTTACATAGAGTTATCGTCTCCCTTTCCAATCAGGTACAAAACTTAAGGCAAACTGTAGAACAACTGGCCTGTTTTTATTGGACATTTTAGACAGTTACAGGGCTGTACAACCACCTCACTTTTTTGGGTGCTAAAACCACCCCACGATTTAAGGAAGATGAAACCATCCCATGGTTAATAAACAGCCCGAAACCACACCAGAACCGCCGTAACTGCCTAATTTAAAGGGCCAGGATTTGATTTCAGCTAGTTTGAACGGTCAAGATCAATTTTACCAGTGGTTAGACTCACCACCAGGGGCGGAGGATAGTGGGGGCCGGGGCGCCGCCCCCCTCTTTTTTCCGTCGGTAGTGTTAAATTTTAGTCCGTTAGTGTAAATTTGTGGCCCGGTAGTGTAAATTTTTGTATAAATATCCAGTTCGCCCCCCTTAAAAAAATTAATTTCGCCCCCACCCCCAATACGGGGATGTTCAAGCTCCGCCGCTGCTCACCGCTGGTAATATAATATATAATGAGATTTCATGTAACACATTCAATATGTTGTTTATTTTCAAGGTTTTGTATGAGTTTCACCATACTCATTGAAGATTTAAACAATATTCATTGAAGATTAGACTTATCATGTTACCATCAAGATGGACGTTTATGTTGTATTCGAAGTGAACTCATGGGATCCGATCTACATGATGTCATAAATAACAAAAATAAAATGAGAAATATCAAAAGAAGTTGGAATATATAGATGAAAAAGTGGACGGTAAGATACCAAAATAAAATATGCAAAAAAGATGAGTTGCATTAATAGTTTAGTTTATTCTCGAGATACAATATTTATTAGGGTTGGGTTATTGTAAAAATAAAGAAAAAACTTAAAAGGTTGAGAAACATCATTATCCATTAAATCTTAGTTTATAGGGCTAAGAAAATTCGATGACAAATAAATAATTAAAATTTTTAATGATAGGCCAAGAATATTCTATTATAAATCATATTTTCAAGTTTCATATTTTTTTAAAATGCTTGTAACTTTTACATACAATATTATTTTTTTTAAATTACACCATATAAAACATTTTTTAATCTTTAAAACGCCAATAATTTTGATTAATTCATGTTATTTCAGCTCATTGTATAATATTCGTAGCTCATTGTGTAATATCAGGTCATTGTTTTATATTCATCACATCATGGTGTCTAATGTTAGCTATTTTGTTATGCATTGTGTTTTTTAAAAATGATAAATTCAAATAACACAATGCTAAAAATGTAATTTTTTATGTTTTCTAGTTCATTGTGTAACCCTAATCAGTTCATTATGTAATCCTCATCAACAAGCTTATTGTTTTTATTGCTAATTATCGAGTCTAGTGTTAGTTATTATGCTACCCATTGTGTCTAATATTAACCATTGTATAAAATGGTGATTTTCAAATAACACAATGGTGAAAATATAATTTTTTTTTATGTTTTTTCCAGTTCGTTGTGTAATCCTAAACAGATCATTGTGTAATCTTCGTCAAGAAGCTCATTGTGTCTATTGCTAATTATCAAGTCTAGTGTTGGTCATTATGTTACCCATTGTGTCTAATGTTGACTATTGTGTTATGCATTATATTTTTTATGATGATGATTTTCAAATAACACAATGTTAAAAATGTAATTTCTTTACTTTTTTTAGTTCATTATGTAATCCTAATCATATCATTGTGTAATACTCATCAAGCAGCTCATTGTATCTATTAATAATCATCAAGTCTAGTGTTGGTCATTGTGTTACCCGTTGTATCTAATGTTGACCATTGTGTTATTCATTATGTTTTTAAAGTGATGATTTTAGAATAACACAATAATTAAAAAAATATAAATTTTTGTGTTTCAAATTCATTGCGTATTACTCATCAGATAATTGTATAATCCTAATCAATCCAGAAAATTACACAATGACCTAACGAAATTACACAATTGATTGAAATTTTTTATATCAACATTATACGCGTTTTAAAGATTACAAAATACTCGTTTTTATGATGTAACTTTTTACAAAAAATAATGTTGTATGTAAAAGTTGTTATTGTTAAAAAGAAGGTGGAACTTGAGAAGGGGAAACATTACTAATTTTGCCCCCAAACTAGTTTTGATCAAAAGGACACGTGTCAACATGTTGATTCTTTTTACACTTTTTAGTTTTAGAAAAGAGTAAATTACATAGATCGTCCCTGAGTTTTGCTCAAATTTCACTTTTTGTCTTTATGATTAAAAAATTACAAGTTTATTCCTAAGGTTTGAAAAAAAAGTAACGCGTTTCGACCCTGAGTCAAACGGTCGTTAATTTATTCCGTTCAATAGTTGTAAATTGACCATTTTACCCTTCTCTATCCTCATTCAACCCAATCTTAAACACCACCACCACCATCACTCCTTGCCACCACCATACACCCCATCTCCACCACCACACAACACACCCCATCTCCACCACTACACAACACACCCCATCTCCACCACTACTCCACCAAACCACCACCATTCCATCTCCACCAGTACATTCATCTCCGGTGGCCAACCGCCGTCAAGAAACACCAGATTTGACGAATTATTTAGACTCCTTTTGTAACAGATGGTTGTCATTGCGATTAATATGCATAATAACAAAAACTCACTTATGAAACCTGTTGTTATGATAATATTCGTGGTTTTTTTTGCGACGTGAGGTTCCTGGCGAAAACTCGCCGGAGATGGAGGTAAACTACAGTGGACAAGATGTGGTGGTGGTGGTGTGGTGGTGTGGTGGAGCAGTGGTGAAGATGGAATGAGTTGTGTGATGGTGGAGATAGGAATTTGTGGTGGTGGTGGTGGTGGTTAAGAGTCGGTTGAATGAGGAAGAAGGAGGGTAAAATGGTCAATTTCCAGCTACTTAACGAATAATTTAACGGCCGTTTGACCCAAGGACAAAATGTGTTATTTTTTCAAACCTTAGGACTAGACAAGTAATTTTTCAATCGCAGTGACGAAAAGTGAAATTTAAGCAAACCTTAGGGACGATTCGTGTAATTTACTCTAAAAAAACTTTGTATTTGAACATTTCCCTATATATTATACAAATATTTGTAATTTTTTAGTAAATAGTAGGATATGCCGCACGTTGAGGCGGCATGCTTTTTAATGTCGATACGTAGATAAAAACTATTTCGTAATAGTATATTCGTGAATAAAAAAGGTGACGTTGTAACGTTAAAAATGCAAAGTGAACTTTAAAAAATCTTTTAACCAAAATATAAAATTATGTAAAAGCCTCACCCATCCCGATTTAAAAATTAAAGGTATAGTTTGTTAAATATTATAACTAATTAAATACCAAATCATTTACAAAATTATGTAGTTAAATGGTAAAGAAAAGCAAAGCTAAAATTATAATACGAAGTGTCAGAAATATTATGAAATCAAAACATTAAAGTATTATTTTTATCAATTTTAACCACCTATATATTTTATACTAAAAGCATGCTATTAGTAGACAACCAATTACCATTATAAAAATAAATAGCAAGAAACAGCCTTGTAGAAAGCTTAAACACGGGTTAAACTGAAAGGGTGAGGTTATTCTACAAAGTGTATTTTTGCTAGAAAGTGTGAGAAGACACAATGAGGCTAAAAAAACCACAAAAAAAATTATATCTCACAATCTAAATCAAATTTCAAAAAAGTATTTCGGAGTCTCTGTTCCTCTCGTACTCTTTCAAAAATAAAAATAAAAAAAAATTCATTGTGTTTTTTTATGACACAATGACGTCATTGTGTCTTTCATAAATTACACAATACAAACAAACAAACAAACAAATATACCCAGTATATCCCACTAAAAAGCAGAGTCTGGGAGGGTTATGTGGTGACGAGTCTTTCCTCCATCTGGGGAGATAGAGAGACCGCTTCTAAAGAGACCTCCGGTTTGACAACGATAACAAACAGATTATAGTGCAAACAACACATAGGTAATAAACCACATTAGAGTTTAGACAAGGCATAGGCATAATCATAAGTATAATGATAAACATAACAAACAGAACTATATTGTATACAACTCAAACGCAAACATCCCAAAAGCATATGCATAAGCAAGTGCAAAATCATAACAACCCGATGTTAATTTTTTTTATTTTTTTTATTTTTCGTTTATTATTTTCTTAGTGAGGAGTGACACATATCTCGGAACTAGGGGAACAAAATATCGGAATTATTTTTTTGAAATATAATTTAGATTGTAAGATATAATTTTTTTGTGATTTTTTTTGACTCATTGTGTTTTCTCATACTTTGTAGCACAAATACACTTTGTATTTAAACCTATTTTTGAAAAGAAGAAGCCTAGAAACCATTGGGCTATTCCTAAACTTTGTTTCCAATTTAAACACATAATAGTATAATACTTAACATTCGAGAAAACAAAAAAATAAATAAATTAGAGCGTACTCTAGCAACCCTTTTAATATATATATATATATATATATATATATATATATATATATATATATATATATATATATATATATATATATATATATATATATATATATATATGTGTGTGTGTGTGTAATAAGATGGTTATGTCTATCCAATATTCTTTTTCTCTTTGGATTAATAAAAATTGATATACATGTATTATTTGTTTTTAATTAATACTTATACTCTTAAACATGCCACGTGTTATATACGTAGATAGCTTAAAGTCATATGAGAACGTAATTATGTGATTTTTTGGTTCTTTAGTTAATTAACCAATCTCTAATTAATATAAAATAATATGATGTCAATTTAAATCTATACATTTATAAGATTCAGGGATAATTAGCAATTAAAATTATTGTTAAGAAAAAGCAATCATCAATTAACTTATTAATTACTCTTTAGTCAATGTGGAGCAAGCTCATATAGTAGAAGCTTATGCCTCTTAGAGTAGATGTCTTAGGTTTAGTCACGAGCAATGATTTTATTTAAAATGTGTAGATAGGAGTAGTTAGAGACATTTAAAAATTGTAAATCTTTAATAAACTAATTGATTAATTTGAAGAGTCGTGTCATTATTATAATAGGATTGCAACCCGAGAATTGTATCCGATTGAGATATCTAGGTGAACCACCGAATAATTTTGATCTAAAAGTGTGCACATGACTCTCAGATTATCTGGATTATTGTTTTAAGAGAAAATTACATAAATGATCCTTGTGGTTCGATTATATTGCACGTTTGGTCCTAGACTTTGAAAATTGTAAAGTTAGTCCAAACTTTTGTCTAGTTATTGTAAGTTTGGTCACTAACATAAAGTTCATTCAGTTTTTTGCATTTTATAAAGTTTAAACTATCTTTTACATTTAACATTAGGGATCAAAAGTGCAAAGTCCACGTAAAATTATTTTAAACTAACTTTGTAATTTTTAAAATTGAGGACCAAACTTGCAATTACTATACAAAAATTTGGAATAACTTCAATTTTTAAAATCTAAGAGTCAAACATGCAATCGTTATAATTTTATATTCAGGGTCTTGTTGACGAGAGAATCATATCACCGAAAACATAGACATGAAATTTTGAGTAATTAAAGTCAAAAACTAGTATGCAACTCTGAACCATTGGCGATTTTAAACCTATTGTCCTACAATCGTTGCCACAAGAACTAGCACACAAAAAAGGTAAAGTTTGATCATGAATTAGAAACAGATGCTGAATCTGTTGAAGATCAATTCGAGAAAATAATGACATGTGTCGAACACCTACAACAAAGAGCTTTAAAGAAAAAAAAACATTAGTAGAATAATAATAGCCGGCGAATCCATTTTGATATTTTTTTTAACCCAAAGCCTATTCATATCTTTTCTAATCGTGCCCTTTTGATCTGAACCAATTTTGACACGTTAGCTAAACCAAACCTCACCCACCCGAGGTCTTATTTCAGTTGCATGAGATCTAGTCGAGAAGCTAATGAGCAATACATTACCTTAACAGGACACTGATTCATTTGCAAACGCTCAATTAAAGGTAAACACTGGAATAGATCAACAAAGCCAGAAGACCCACTTCTCAATACATGCATATCATCTTCAATTTACAGTAAATTGAATAGACTTAAACAATGGTACTAGCTTGAATAAATAGAAGCCTTTTTTCAAGCGGCATTAATACTTGCTAAATTCGTATATATACATAATTTTCTATAATTCATAATTTTTTTCTAGAATGTTTAAAAACATCAAGTAACATATTCTTAAACGCAAATTTTGAATTATCAACGATATCAGATAAACGTCTTGCATAACAAAATTAATAATATCTGCAAACTTTTGATTATGGAAAATTGTAGTGGCAAATAGATTTATATTTTCATTTTAGGAAGAATTATATATATCTCCCTGCAAACTTAACTAATTACATATATACCCAATCCAACATTATAATAACATATATCCTATTTCTTAATAAATATTTAAATAGTGACAGATATACCCGTTTTAAAAATGTAATTAAATGATTTCGGCTCTTAAAACTTATCCTACGAATCTTCACATTCTTTTCTTCTCTTTCCGTCGCCACAAACAATTCCTATTCGATTTCAGAGAATGTTCGTCTGCAATTGGTTGATTGTTCTTCTTAATCAACTGTTCTTCGGGTTCGATTGTTATTCACTTTCAAGCGTTTTTGGTATGATTTTGTTACTAGTGATTATTCAGCAAGTTATCTAAGTAGGGCTATAAATAGCAGGTACGTACGATTATGAATACCGGGTTTGATCTCGTTTGATTGTAGTTATTAACAGTCACAATATGATTTCATATTTTATTCACTGTTTGCTCCATTATCATATGATTGTTTGGGTTCCATTCAAGTTTGTCATGTGGTGAATAATAATGGTAGGATTTAATGATTAAGACTAGGCTTGATTGTTTGGGTTCCATTCATATTGTTCTGTATAGGTCTTATTTGTGCGGTACTGGTTATTTGATTGAGAGCAGTCTGTTTTTTATTTTTATGTGAATGGATATTTTATATTATAGTGGTTGGTTGTGAGTGAAAAAGTTAGAAAATTTATGAGGATTGTTATGGTACAAGCCTTATAAATTTCTTAATATTGTTGAAAGTGCTTGTGAGTGGATTAAAAAGAAAAGATAATGATAAAGGTATGATAAAATATTATTTAATTGAAAAAATAGAAAAAAAAAATAATGTTTAGTATAATTATAAGGATGTGTACGGGAGATGAATTGAAAAAGAGAGATAAAAAGTAGTAATGAAGAGTGATTACTCATAAATTTTATAATTGTTATGCCAAAAGAAAAGAAAGACTTTAGTATTGACAAGTAAAAGTAAAAACGGAAAAAAATAAATAAATGAAAAAAATTAGTATCGGAAAGTAACCGTTCATTAAAACCTAAAAGTTTATAAAAACAAAAGATAACTAGTTAAAGATATGTGTAAATATATAGTTATATTGTCTTAGTAAAATTAAGGATAAAATAGTTATTTTATAAGTAAATTTTAACCAAATGGATAAATCTCTATAATAATAAATAAAAATAAATCCGGACACTTTTCACCATTCTAGGTTATCTAATAACTGGTTTTTCCGCTTCTCTCTCACCTTATTTATAAATGCTATAATAACTATTCATTAATTAATAACTATCCATAATTAAAATTTCAAATATGTTAACTTTAAATTTTCAAATGCATAACACATGGGTTTATTCAATTCGTATAATACACAATATTTAAAACATAACTTTTTATATTATTAAATATGTAACAGTAAGTTTATTTAGCCCGTATAGTATACGGGATTGTAACCTTATGTAATAGAGTAAATTACTATTTTGGTCCTTATAATTTGGTCATTTTAACCATTTGAGTCTAAAAATAAACTTTTTAACAAATCAAGCCATATAGTTTGTATTCTATAACTATTTTAGTCCAATATACTAACAAAGTCAGATTTTTCAGTTAGTTTATGATGAAATGACCAAAAATGTAATTTACTCTCACACAAAAATATTATATATATGTATATATATATACATATATGTGTGTGTGTGTGTATAAAAGATTTTTATTTTAATTTTGTAAAATTTTAAAAATATTTTTTAAACTGCTTGTATTTTAAACCGATAATGTAATTACTAAAAAACTATTTTTAAGTGATTTTAAACTATTTGATTTTCTAAACATCATTCTTTAAACAATTGGTTTTTTTAAAATATTTTTTAAAAGTTTGGTTTTTTAAATAATTTTTAAAATCATTTTTTTCAAACCAGTAGGCTTTAAAATCTTTCTGCTTTTTAAACTTATTTTTCATAATCGTTCGGTTATTTAAATTTATTTGTTTAATCGTTCGTCTTACTTAAATGTTTTTTAAAATCTTTTCATTTTTCAAATGTTTTATTTAAATAGCTTTTTAAACCGTTCAACTAATTAAACTTCTTTCTAAATTTGTTTGCCTTATCTAAACATCTTTTTCAAATCGATTAGTTATTCAAACACAACGATCGACTTAACATGTTTAAATAAACTAAACACAAGTATTTTTAATATCATAAAAACCATAATTGTAATAATCAAAACACAAGTTAATGCTTAAAATAATACAAATCATGTAAAAGTATAAATCACTTTCAAGTCAACTTGAATAGAAGACAACAAAAAAATCGAAAAGAGAAAAAAGATGTTTTAAAAAAATAAATTGTTTAAAAAGGAAGCTTTTTAATAAATGAATGGTAAAAAGACGTTCAAATTAAAGAAAACGAAATAAAATTCATTTAAACAAGCCGAATGGTTAAAAAACATGTATAAATACAAAAAAATTAGAAAAACGCTTAATAGAATTGAACGATTAAAAAAATACGTTTAAATAAAATAACAGTTAAAAATACTTTGCGGTTTAAATAAAACAAATAGATTAAAAAGGACATTTAAGTAAGCCTAACAGTTTAAATAATAAGTATAATAAGCCAAACGGTTTTAAAATTTATGTTAGATAAGATGAATGGTTTAAATACGACATTTAAAACCAAACGGTTTAAAAATAAATTTAAAAAAACTTGAACAATTAAAATAAAAACATTTCATGTATATATATATATATATATATATATATATATATATATATATAGAGAGAGAGAGAGAGAGAGAGAGAAAGGTTACGGTACAAAGTGTTTTTTTCGTGCGAAGCGTACGGAGTTATTACGCAAGAATGGACGTTATGGGTGGAATTATAACGCAAGGGTAATAATTAATCACGCAGAGATGGAATTATCACACAAATGTGAAATTATGACGCATGAATGTATTTTTGCGTGATAATTCCATGTGAGTATAATTTGTTTTGCGTAATTATCACTTTGTTTTTGCATGATAATTCCACCCCAAAACTTCGTACGCTTCGCACGAAACAAGCACTTTGTATAGTAACCGGTCCATATATATGTATTTATATATGTATATATATGTATGTATGTATGTTTGTGTTAGAGAGTAAATTACGTTTTTGGTCCCTGAGGTTATTAAAAATAACCACTTCGGACCAATGGCATTTTGATTATTTTATTTAAAACTAAGTGAAAATTTTAACTCTGTTAGTGTATTGAACTGAAAGAGTTATAGAATATAAACAATGAGGTTTGATTTGTTAGAAAAATTTTTTGGACTCAAATGATTAAAATGACCAAATCACAGGGACCAAAATAGTAATTTACTCTATGTAATATTTATGTTCAAAGAAGGGAATATATGTAATTAAAAGTTTTGATTGGGTATATAAGTAATTAATCAAGTTTGTAGAGATATATATGTAATTGCCCTTTAATTTTAAATTTTCAACCGCGTTTTTATTGTTTAAAGCGCAAGGAACGAAACTGATAATTTATTTTTTTTTAATTTAAAATTTGAAATAAGTTTTCTCCGTATGTGTATATGCAAAGAATTCAAACCTAATCGTACATTTCTTCATTTGCGACTTCTACCCATTGAGTGGTTACGCAAAGGTATGATTATGATAAACTATGTGAAGCTGACCAAATATATATTGTTAAGCTTACACTGATTCTTAAATTTTCAAAAAGTACAAGTAAATCGTGTTTTGTTTTTTTCAACATTTTTAAACAATATCATGTAAGGCACTATTAGTTACGTGGGTGTAATGCGAATAGAGCGTGTCTCGAATCATCTTTACCAAACGAGGATTGTCAAAGTAGTCGAATGACTAACCTTCATGATTTAAGAAATTCATCATTTGATCTCGAACCGAGTGTATGTTGTAAGTAAATATTCCACCGTCACCGCCAATTGTTGTTTGATCAAACGCGGGATGATTTGCTGTCTTCGCCTTGCATTATTATCAACGGGCAAAGAGTTTGGGAACATATACACTACAATCTCGCATTTGCAAAGAATGAGATTATAGATATTATATATTTAACCAGGTTAGTAACCATTTACTATATGAAAATATGCATTTCGTTCATATTTGTTTAAAACAATTTCATAAATAAAATAATAATTCACTTTTTGTAGGGAAAAAGTTACAATCAAAAGTCTTAAAGTTTTAAAGTTAAAGGAATTTATAATTTTAGTTAATCGAATTATAAAACTTTATTATATTTGTACAATCGAATATTATGTTAACCATTAACCACATCAAAATAAATTGTCAAAATAATTTAATCAAGTTAATAAACCATTTCATTATACTTTTTTGTAAGATATGACCATAATATACATTTTCTATAACTTCCTTTTTATAAAGAATAGCAATCTTTTTTTGAACGGCCAATAAATACTTTTAAACCTAGTCACTCGGAAAACTCATTGACGAAAGGCCACACACGATCGTAAACACAGACAACACAGATGGCCCGGCCGGCTCACCATTCCAAGGGAAATCCACCACCCAAAAGCCTACTGTGGTAAAACCCCCGGCCCACTTGGAATATAGTGCAGCAAATGAGACTCGAATCCATGACTTTCGCTTTGAAAGCAATGAGTCACCTCCTTCCAAACCAATTGATCAGAAGCTCATTGGCAAAATAAGCAAACTATCATAACTAATCAAAATCTAAACCCTAAATATGATTACATAAACAAAATAATATAGTCTTATAAAAAGCATGTGATTTAAGAGGTGTTTATTGAATTTGAATACACTTCAAATGACTAAAAACTTGTTTAAGTCATTTCCTTATAAGTTAATTCTTTATCTTTACACATTGACCAATTCAAATGGCACATTTATGAGTAAATGAATAGTACATTTCACCTCTGTTGTATTCAACTGAGAAGGCAACCAAAAAAATTACCGTTTGTTCGGCTTGTTGTAGCAAGAACCTAGCAAGAGGCTATAGTCGCTACACCTTATAGCTTCGGTTATCTTTCTGTACTCATCGATATTTAATATTTTCAACTCTAAGGCATATTCTTGTGGACCAATAAAGCTTACACCGGACAATAGAACCTACAAATAACCCAAATAGTTAATATAGTTGCGCCTCTAAAGGATTATGTTTTTTTTATCCATAATGGCACATGATATGGTTTTCATAGATGACTCATGACTTGGTTATCTATATTGCTTAGTTACTTTTACACTTTTCAGATCATTGGGCTTAATTTTTAGTGACACCTAGCTCCTTTATTGTAGTGTATGAGTATGCATGTATATTGTCTTGTTAAAACAGTAAATAATGATGTTGAGTTGGTAAGGTGTTTATTTTTTATTTTGAAAATGCAATTATGTAGCATTGATTCAAATTAAAAAAGACATCTATAAGATTATTATTACACATTTTAAGTTGTTTAATCTTCAAAATCTCGACTGAAGTTTAAATGCTTTAATTTTGTTAAAGTTATAATTCCATCCATGAAAAACTAAAGAAATAAGTTGTATATGCTGAAGGGCTCTACATTGGATATATTGGACATATGAATTTACCACATTTCTTGATTTTCTTCATTTATCTGATGCTATTAAAATATGTATGCTATTAATTGGATACCTGGTGCGAGCCCAAGTATGAAGTACCAAACTATTTTTTTTTTGGAGGTCCAATATAGATTGTCAAAATAAGCTTCATTAAAATAACTATAACTTGGGCTAAAAGTCTCCGTTTTGAGTCTGCGGCCGGTTGAAACGACAGTTGGATCTAGGAGACGAGGAGCACGTTTTCACAAACAGCCGTAGATGGTTTGGTTCATCGTTTCGGCTAAAAAACAGCTTATTTTATGAGTTATTTTACTTTTTGTCTTAGTTCTAGATTTTGTTGGACTTTATTTTTGGCCTAGATTTTGGCCCCGTTTATGTTTTGTGGCCCATTCGACTTTTGGTTTGCTTTTTATATGCATGTAAGCAATGAGAGAAGTTTAGTTTTGAAGTTTATAAAAAAAAACGTTTTTCTCTCTACCACAGTGTGTGTTAGTGTGTGAAATCCTGATTATCGACATTTTTTGTGAATCGACGATAGTTAAAAGAGTTGTTCCTGGTATTCTCGATAAATCAACGGGTTCAATTGTCATATTTTGTTTCCGCCTACATCAAAACCTTAAAAGGTCAGGTTAGATTTTATCATTGAAGGTTAAATGGTGATGTTTAAAAGCTTATGCACCCATCTGATAAGCCAATCAATATCACTTTCGTGATTACCTATACAAAGAGCACGTTACTTGCATGTAATTAAAATGGATGTTAATATACACTGCATGTTACTTATCCAATCTAGATTTGGCAAGATAGGCAGCTCAGGTGGGTATACGTAAAGGAAGACGTGAATGATTTCCTAAAGCTTATTTTGGCTAAGTCACCGATGCCAAAGGAAGTACTGGATGTAAATTTTGGTATCAAAGCCGATCAAAATTTTCATTAGAACTAGGGATAATAAATACATTAAGATCTCCTCAAAAGGAGAGGAAAACGACCCAAAATCAATCACTTTCTAATACATAGGAATATAAAATCACTTCCTAATACATAGGAATATAAACAAGGAAATAAGAATAATATAAAGAATAGATTAATTCCAACACTCCCTCTCAAGCTGGATCACGAATGCCCAGCTTGTTAAGTAGAAACTGAAGTTGTTGAGCACCCAAGGGCTTAGTAATAAGATCAGCAATTTGATGTTTTGACTCAACGTGAAGAGGCTGAATTTCATGAGAGACTACACGTTCACGAACGAAATAGCAATCCCTCTCTACATGTTTCGTTCGTTCATGGAAAACGGGATTGTTTGCTTTGTGGCGAGCAGCTTGGTTGTCATGAAACAAAGGAGTAGGATCGGCTATATGAATGTTGAAGTCTTGCAACAGCCACCTTAGCCAAAGGACTTCACTGACAGTTGTTGCCATAGCCTTATATTCCGCTTCTGCTGAAGAACGTGAAACAACAGATTGCTTCTTCGTCTTCCATGATACCGGGGAACCTCCTAAAAGTAAAAGGTATCGGGTACGAGACCTTCGTGTAGCTATACATCCGAGCCAATCGGCATCACAATAAGTAGCAAGATGAAAGTCGCCATGTTTAGGAATAAAAATTCCTTGATCGGGCCTAGCTTTGAGATAGCGCAAAATTCTAGTAACTGCCTCCATGTGTTCCTTCCAGGGATCAGAAACAAATTGACTCAACATGTTAACTGAATATGCAATATCCGGCCTAGTGGCTTGCAAATACAACAGACGACCAATGATACGTCGATATTGCTTAGCATCAGTTTGAGGGCTATTAAGAAATTCGTCAATCTTTGTGTTTTGCTCCATGGGAAAAGTACTAGGACGGCTACCAAGAAGACCACAATCTTCAAGAAGATCAATGGTGTATTTTCGTTGGCTCAAAACGAGCCCATCTGAAGTTTTTACTACTTCATTTCCAAGAAAATATTTAAGAGGACCCAAATCCTTGATGCTAAAAACTTTATCGAGATGTTGCTTCGTAGAATCGATCTTGGAGACATGGTTTCCTATGATGATAACATCATCCACATAAATAAGAATGGCCACAAATAAAACCCTCTTGAACCGTAAATAGGGAATGGTCGGCTCGTGACTGCTAATAACCAAAATCGATTAAAACATTAGTGAACTTTTGGTACCATGTACGCGAGGCCTGCTTTAAACCATATAGGGACTTCTTCAGCTTGCAGACATGCGTGTCATTCTTTTTAGAAAACCCATGTGGAATCTTCATATAAACTTCTTCTTTCGATTCTCCATGTAAAAACGCGTTGTCAACATCCAATTGATGTAAAAGACAATTCCTTTTAACTGCGATTGTTAAAAGACAATGGACTGTGGCAAGCTTAGCAACCGGAGCAAAAGTGTCGTGATAGTCAATACCTTCAATTTATGTGAAGCCCTTTGCCACTAAACGCGCTTTGTATCTTTCTATGTCGCCATTAGGTTTATATTTGATCTTATAAACTGTCACACCCCAACCTTAACGGCGGAAACGTCGAGATGTGAGGGTTAAGATTGTTCATGCCACACAACACTAATTTAAAGTGTAAATATTATTAAATACCAAATTTATGACATACAAAATTATAAATCATATGTCTCAAAACAACCAACATAACATAAGTTTAATGTGGCATCAAGTAACAAAAGGTGCCCTTTTATTATTCTCTAGGTCCAATCCTAGATGTTTACAAGTCTTCAAGAGTAATACTAAGTGGAATCATTACCTGAAACATGTTAAAAATACGGTCAACATATAATGTTAGTGAGTTTCCATAGGTTGAACATACATAAGTATATAAACATTAAGATGGCAATTCATGTCATAGGTTAAAGGATGATGCAAGTATGAATGGATAAACAAATATAACAATCAAACCTTTAGACTTTCAGATCAGCGACAAAGTTTTGCTGAAAGTCTCACCGATTCGATTCAGCAAAAGGTCATCAAATAGTTCCTTCAGTTCGTTCGGGGCTAACCGGTAAGGTGCTCTCGCAATCGGAGCTGCTCCGGGAGTTAAATCAATCTGAAACTCAACTTTATGATGAGGTGGTAGTCCAGGCAAATCCTCTAGAAACACCTCTGGAAAGTCACAAACTACCAGAATATTCTCTATCTTCTTTTCCACCTGTTGCTTGTCAGTTACAAGAGCTGATATGGCTAAGTGACCTTTACGTAACAACTTCTGAGCTTTCATATATGATATGATGCCTATCACTGCATCACACCTCTCACCTCTGACCGAAAGTATTTCTCCACTAACAGGAATAAGTATAATCTTCTCGCGACATATGACTTCCGCCTGCTTGTCGGAAAGCCAATCCATGCCTACAACTACATCAAAACTCCCAAGCGTAACAGGCATGAGGTCGATATCAAAGGTATTACCAGCAAGTTCTATCTTGCAACCCTTAAGGATGCGTGTCACGTTGATTTGCTTACCGTCAGCGAATTCAATGGTATATTGAGATTCCAACATAGAAGGCATATCACTTAAGAGACTACTAAACTTAGTAAAGATAAAACTTCTATCGGCTCCAGTATCAAATAGTACAGTAGCATAACGACCATTAATAGGAAATTTACCAGTAATAACAGTAGTATCATTTAGAGCCTCACCTGAACTGATGACAAAGGCTCTCCCTTTGGCTCCACCATTGTTACCACATTGTTGTCACCACCGTCGTTGTTGTTGTTATTTTCACCATTAGCAGCACCATTCATGTTTTTTTCAACTGAGGACAATTCCTCTTGTAGTGTCCTTCCTTTCCATATTCAAAACGACCTTTTGGTGTTTCTTGAGGTTGCTGGGGCTTCTTCATTAACTCACCACGACAATCCTTTTGCCACGTGTCCAGCCTTACCACAACGCTGGCATCGAAAATTGTCACACCTGCCAGTGTGGTGGTAGTTACATCGGTTGCATTTAGGATACTTACCAACGTATCCTCCTTGTCCTGGTGGTGATGAGGATCCCTGATTGAAGTTGCGATTGTTATCAAATCTTCTCTACTATAGCTGCTGAGCCTGATTGTTTGATGAGGAACCTTTGTTACTAGTGGTTTCCTACTTGCGCTTGTTGTCGGGTACACTAGCACCACGCCCCGCTTGGGTAACTTCCCGTGTTGCACTACCTGATCGGTCAGCCTGTGGGCTAACCTAATAGCCTGTTGTATGGTGGCAGGGTTGGAGGCTGTCACCATACTCTGAATCTTAGGAACCAACCCACGTAAATAAAGCTCGATCCTCTTATGCATCTCATTCACCAGTCCCGGGCACAAAGTTGCTAACTCATGAGACCTGGTAGTATAGGCCTCAATCTCAGAACCTTGCATCTTTAGTTGCTAGAACTCAACTTCCAGCTTTTGCACTTCATCTAGGGGGCAATACTCCTCAGTTATCATCGTCTTAAATTCTTCCCAAGGTCATTGGCCATCGCCTGACCCAGCATCTGCACCTGGGCATTCCACCAGGAGAGTGTAGCGCCTTCGAGGGTTCCAGTAGCGTACTTTACTTGATCGGCTAGCGGGCAGTTGCATTTTGCGAAGAGTGATTCGGTCTTCTCAAACCACCGCACCAATCCCACAGCTCTTTCGGTTCCACTGTAGGTATGGGGCATGCAATCCATAAAGGATTTGTAAGTATAGGGTGGGGGTCCTGTGCTAACCAACCAAAACATTAGTTGAACAGCTTAAACAAGCACTAAAGTATTTGTCAAGCCACTTGTATTATTTACCTTCTGGTTGTGCGGCTTGTAAAGCAACCACTACCGCCTGTACATGCTCATTAATCAGGGCAGCCAGTTCAACGGGGGTCATATTCACAGCACCCGTGCCACGCCCGCGTCCGCCGCCACGTCCGCTGCCACGTCCTCTGCCTTCACCTTCCATTTTCACTTTACATTCACAAACACAATAATAAGCAACATCTAACATATTTATCTTATTGAAGCATTGTAAATAGTAATAAAATAATGAAGTTCATCAACCACAACATGTATAACCAAAATAATAACCAAGGATAAATAGATTGTAAATAGTTCACAAAATATTCAATCGATGTCAAAATTTTTAGTTTCTCAGTTGGGTGGGAAACAACCCTTCCCACATAGGCTTTTAAAAAAAACGCTACGTAGTCCAAGTCAGATAAATGGGAGGTTCAATCTAATACATCAGATCCATCACTATCTTCCTCCATTTCTATAGGTTCTTCTTCTTCTGGGGCTTCCTCTGGCTCTTCCTTGGGTTCCTCTTCAGGTTCTCCCTCTGATTCTGCGGCTATATGTATCGCGGCAAACTGGGCTTCCAGATCACCAAGTCTTACCCCATAGTCGTGGAAAGTGTAATCCCTAGCATCCGAGCGATGGATCGCTTGAGCCATTCTATCAGCTAAGGAGCACTGGTAGTCATAGCACCCCGATTGCAGTTCCTTCACTTCTGCCACCATCATCTTATTCTCATGTAGTTCATGTCATAAAGCGCCGACCACTTCATTCAGTTCATTCGTGCGTCGTTTCTTCGTGTCTAAAGCAGCAACTAAAGCCGCAATTACCAGCTTGCTATAATGTGGTAACGAGGGGAGGGTAGGTGTAGGTAACTCAGAGGTAGACCTAGTCCTCGATCTAGTAGGCGGGGGCTTAAGAAGCATACGAATAACATAGGTAGGGTAATAACTCCAATCCCGCAGAGCATCGCGTTCAGGTAGTGCGAATGGTTGATCTCAATCTATCTCCTAGGGGGGATAAGGGTGTCGGGGCCACTCAGGTCCTCTATCGGGTACAGGAGGAGGAGGAGGTGATTTAGAACGTGCAGGCCTCTTGCCTAGATCCAGTGAAGATGATGCCATGCTGCAGGGTACGTGATGTGTATGCCAATGAGTATACAGTACGGGATAAGTAACGAGTAACTAACAAACTGTGCGGTTATAGACTAGTGTGTATGCAACCTAGTTCCCTATAACCAATGGCTCTGATACCAATCTGTGACACCCTCAAAATCCACGTGCGGGGTTTTATCGCGATGCGAGTGAACAAACCAGGATCTCAGTCATTAGTTACTCAGAATGACATTATATGCAACATTTAAAACAAACCAGAGTTTGAATCTTTAAGACAATTGCAGAAGCATTTTGTAAAAATTTCAACATATAGTAACAAATGTAAATTGCACAAAACACGTGCCCAAGCCATAGTATGAAAGTATTAAATAAGACAAAACAGACGAATGTTTGTTCAAGATATGCATGACTCGTGCGTGCTCCTACGGCAAGCTGCTAGTATCGACCTGAGAAAAGGATACTAAAGTGTCAACACAACGGTTGATGAGTTCAAGAGTTTGTAATCAATCATAAGCAATAGCGTTAGTAAAATTATAACAAGTGCATTGAAATAGATAGCTAGTCTAGTTTTATTAGTAATAAACAATAGTGATTTCGCGATCGAAGCTGACTGTGTTTGTCTGTTTGCCTCCCGTCACGACATACCAAGTCGTGACGCTGTTAGTCGTTTAGCACAATATTGCACCCGCTTGACCTCCAGTCGTACGGTTGGGGTTTGTCAGACCCAGTAGTACTACCCAAGATCTAGGTTCCTTAATTAACGATCTGAAAGTATGAGGGCTTTCATTAGTATATCACACTATGTCTTACTAAGCACATGTTATGATAGTAAAGCTTTTTAAAATTGAGTATGCCTTCTCCCCCAAAAAGAGAGTAAGTAAAAGAGGGGCATTGAACTCACCTAATGCATAACGAACAATAACAAAGAGCTAACGAGAAGTGGAAAAGACAACCCTTCAAAGGTTACCTAGAACATGTAAGTACATAAGTACATGTACACAGAAAACTTAACAACCCTAAGTGCTCAATAAACACATTGACCCAAGGTTTTGGAAAACAAGACTCATTTTACCTAGTTGACCCGTTTGACCCGTTGGCGACATGTTAATTGAAATCACGCCTGATCAAGTATAGCAATTCATACACATGATTATCATACAAGTTATTCACGTTTGTCACATCGTCAATCTTAAGTTCTATCAAGATCATCATACCCACATATATTATCATACAATGTATACGAATCTCAAACAATCAACATGCTCAACACAATCATAATTACATCATAGCTAATAATTCATACATGGAGTCTAATCATGCACTACATGTCATGTTAAGCCACTCACGACTTCACACACTAAACCCTGCCAATCCTACTAAGTAGGGGCCTCAGATTCGCACGCATGTATGACAATCACTATCACATTGTTCAACAATGTTCATACCAACTAACATACAAAATAATGATTTATTATAAAGCCAAACATGATTTCATGATCTCTTAACATAACCCTTTACCATATAGCATTCCATGAGAACCTAAATTTCCCAAGTAATGCATCAAGCGTCCATACAACTCAATTAACACATTCTACCACATTAGAAATCATCAACAAGCATTCTAACATGATCCTAACATCATTAACATGTCTAATTCCTAATATCCAATGATCTTCATGAATAAAGTTTCCCTTTCGGGAAAGTAATATCCAAATCGAAGATTTGTGCTTGTTCTTGCTACACGTTGGAATGCTTGAAACTAGATCAAAATCGAAGATTTGTGCTTGTTCTTGATCAAAATCGCAAAGTGTGTGTGTGTTTGAAGGTGTTCGGCCGAAAATGGGGTTGGGGAGGGGATTAGGGTTTTAATTTTGTTAATTTTAAGCTTAGTAGTAACTACAAAATAAACCCTCCTTGTTTAAATTTTATAAAACTAATCTTTTTAAACACTTTTTAAATACTTCTAACTACAAAACTCATATATTATTATTCAACAATAATAATCATATATTTTTAGCTAGCAACAAACACACGAATTCATTATAACACGTTGGCACGTTACAAGGTAAAATTCACAAATAATACTTGAAATTCATAAATCATGAAACTACAAATTAATAATCAATCTTATTAATTAAATTATTATCTAACAACCATTGTTAATTATTATTAGGTCACCAACGTTCAACAGCAACTAGTGTGTGCTCACGACAAGTGTATGCAAGACCTAACGAAACTAACGAAGTTTGGTAATGGAAAATTACCGGATGTCACACCATCGGACCGACCTTTTAGTTTTTCAAACCCGGGGACCGAAAGGGAAAACAGACCTAACCAAAGGGACATTTCTTGTAATTAACTCAAATAATAATAATATAGAAGATCTTCATCGTTGGTTTTTGATCAACGGTACTAAAAGAAAATAATTAATTTAAATAGTCATAATGTACTCGCTCACAAATGAATTTAATTTGGTTAACAAATGTGAAATGAAATCAATATATATTTCTCTTAAATTAGAAAGGTAATTTATATATTACAAAAGGAAGTGGCAAACTCTACACAGAATTTCCGACGCTTACACTTGATTTTTGATTTTGGGTCGGCTAAATCAATTAAAAATATATAATACGCGTATATATTAAATAATAAATTGTTTGATATATCTATTGAATAATAAACACTACCAAGAGGTTGTCAAGCTAACTTGTTTACCAACTCGTTCCGAACATATATATATATATATATATATATATATATATATATATATATATATATATATATGCTTGAAGAAAAATAACGAAATAACTTTCAATTGACAATATTTGGTTGCGCCCGTTGACTAAGATTATGTCTTAAAATGAAAATTAATATGAGATTTAAGTTTACATACGAGAGTCAATCTTGTTGAGTTGTTGTGTTGTCAGTTTGACAGATACAAGTATCAAATCGTATCTGTCCCATATATATTTATTCGAGTCAAAAACTTCATCACTATTTTCAACTTATTTTTGTTAACCTGAGCATGACCGGTTAACCCATTTTTTTATAACGTCTAAAAAATCAATGGTAATTTAAAATCAAAGTTGTACTTTAAAATTGCATATAAAACGAGACATCACATGTTATGCTATTCTGTTTATGATATTTGTTTTTGGTGAGAAATATTTTTTTATGAAAAGTTTTAATGTGAAGTTTGAAACTTAAGTTGTAAATTTAATTTCAAAACCAAAGAGAAACCTAAAATTTGTTTATCAATGCAAAATATAAAAGGCCTGTGATAACTTTTAAGAACATATATTACTAAACGGGTTTAGCGAGTCAACCCGTTTTAAAGCGGGCCATTCCCAACCTGATTTCGTTTTCAAAAGGGTCAACTTGAATGTGATAAGTTTTTTTAAACGGGTTATATTACCCAACCTGAAACCTGTTTTTCTTTGTGTCGGTTTTGTGTCAGATTTGGGTTCATGACAGGTTTTGTCACTCTGAGTTTTCGTATTTCTCAACTATTCTATGAATATTAAAATGGAAGTGGAGCGGTAGTATTTTATCGATTTATTAGTATATTTTAATTATTATTATTATATATATTGTTTTATTTTCAAAATTCAAAGGATAACCGCACAACATTAATTTCTTTTTAGAACCGTATAAATATAATAATTTATATAACTCGAATTTAACATCAAGAGATACTTATTTTCATCCACATTTCAACTTGAAGATTAATGGCCTCGTTTGTATTAGAACGATCACTGAAACCGAGTCGACAGAACCCCATATGTTTTTTATGTGCTTGGTAATGTTAATTTACTGTCGCAACACACACGGCTAATGTATTGGATATATAAAAAATTAACTAGTTACTAATATTGTGGGGTTCCGATGAAACGGTAAATGTTGTGATCCTCACAAACAAAGGTTGCGAGTTCGTGTCTTGGATGGCACTTTATCCTAGATTATCTAAGTGTTGCCCATTTGTACGTGTAGCTTAAGAGTAGAAGTAAGATGATGAGTGTTCGGATCGTAGCTATAAATAAATAAATAAAACCTCCTTATTTATATATTGTTATACTTCAATAACTAATAGGTTTGTTTAGTTATACGTGTTTATTGATTTAACTATAAGAAGCCCATGCTCAAGATCATTTAGGTTTTATCTTTAACTAAGTTTTATATAGCACAGCTCACAAAAGCTCACTAGTTGTGACAACTCGAGTTTTCAGGTTAACCTTGTTTTCGTAACCTAACCTCTCTTCGCAACCAAATTATTATTATTAAATGATAATGATTATTATTATAATTACTATTAACAATTAACCCTAAATAGATTAAACTAAATTAACTCAAATGCAATTTGTGTGTGTGTGCTTGAAGAAAAATAATGAAGTAACTCAGTTGATAATATTTGGTTGCGCCCAGTGGCTAAGATTATGTCTTAAAATAAAAATTAATATGAGATGTAAGTTTACGTACGGGATTCAATCTTATCGAGTTGTTGTGTTGACAGTTTGGCAGGTACAAGTATCGAACAAGTACATGTCCCATATATTTTTATTCGTGTCAAAAACTTCAACAGTATTTTCAACTTATCTTTTTTAACCCGCGCTTGACCGGTTAACCCATTTTTTTATAACCTCTAAAAAATCAATGGTAATTTAAAATCAAAGTTGTATCTTAAAATTACATATAAAACGAGAAATCACATGTTACGCTATTCAAGTTTATGATATTTGTTTTTGGTAAGAAACAACTTTTTATGAAAAGTTTTACTGTGAAGTTTGAAACTTAAGTTATAAATTTAATTTCAAAACCAAAGAGAAACCTAAACATAGTTTATCAATGTAACATATAAAAGGCTTGTAATAACTTTGAAGAACATATATTACTAAAACGGTATAGCGACTCAATCCGTTTTAAAGTTGGTCATCCCCAACCTGATCTTGTTTTCAAACGGGTCAACTTGAACCCGACATGTTTTTTTAAACGGGTTATATTACTTAAACTGAAACCTGTTTTCTTCGTGTCGGTGTTGTGTCAGATATGGGTTCTTGCGAGGTTTTGCCACTCTGAGTTTTCGTATTTCTCAACTATTCTATGAATATTAAAATGAAAGTGGAGCCGTAGTACTATATTTTAATTATTATTATAAGAAATATTGTTTTATTTTTGAATTTCGAAGGATAACCGCACAGCTAATTTCTTTTTAGAACTGCATAAGTATAATAATTTATATAATTCGAGTTTAACGTCAAGACATACTTATTTTCATCCACATTTCAATATGAAGACTAATGGTCTCGTTTGTAGAAGACCGATCACCGAAACCAAGTCGATGGAACCCTATATGTTTTTTATGTTCTTGATAATGTTAATTTCATCCGTAGCAACACACACGCTTAATGTATTGGATATATAAAAAATAACTAGTTACTAATAGTGTGGGGTTCCGATGAAATAGTAAATGTTCTGATCCTCACAAACAAAGGTTACGAGTTCGTGTCTTGGATGGCACTATGTCATACATTATCTAAGTGTTGCCAATTTATACGTGTAGCTTAAGAGTTGAAGTAAGATGATAAGTGTTCGGGTCGTAGCTATATATAAATAAATAAATAAATAAATAAACCTCCTTATATATTCTTATACTTCGATAACTAATAGGTTTGTTTAGTTAAACGTGTTAATCAATTTAATTATAAGAAGCCCATGCTCAAGATCATTTAGGTTTTATCTTTAACTATGTTTTATACAACACAACTCACAGTAGCTCACTCGTAATTTAGCTAAGTCACACTTTGTTTTTGCGTTTATGGTAACATGTGGGAGTCATTATTGTTTTATATAGTTACGCGAAAATATAAACGACCATAATTTCATTGATTAATTTTCAAATTGAGAATCACATATTGTTGGAAGTTTAGTGAGAAAAATATGATTTCTCACTCATTTTGGGACATTAATAATTAATTGTATTTGTTGCAATTAATTACCAAACCATTTCGTATGTGTTCTCCTAAGTGAGAGGAACACAACGAACTAAACCGTGTTCAAAATGGAGCTAAGATGAATGAGATATCGATGCTCAAAGTTGTGTGGTTGAAACACAAAAGCTGTGAAAAATCTGAGTGGAAGTTGTTGTCCCACATTGGTGGAAGGATAAACTATAAATTAGTTTATAAGTGGGACTTTTTAAGGGATTGTGTTCCCACATATGTTGAGGGACACCCAAGGTCAAGCACAAGGGTGCGAAGCACCCAACGAGCACGCGCACGGGCACGGGCTCGGGCTCGGGCGATGGGCGCAATGTGGCGCTTTGATGGCGCACTTTGCACTTCGCACGCTTGAGAACCGTCTAAATATTTTTGAAGTGTTGACTGACTGTTGGACTTTCGTAACAGATAGTCTGTTCGCTTTCGTAACAGACAGTCAGTTCACATCCCTATTAATAACTCGTGAATTAACTAAGGGATGCTCCAGTTCCTAACTGCCACAGAGTTCACAGCATATATACAAGACCTGGTGTCTTGTGCAGGATTAACCCGGTTTTTACATGTTCCACAACACACAGAAAGAACAATTTCCAGCTTTCTCGCAACTTCGTGCTCTCGTTTCAGGTAGTGGTTTCGGGTGCTAGGCTAACTCCGGCAGTACTTCTGCTCCGGCTGTTGTACCCTGGGAGACAGACGGGATTCACCTGGGTGGCCCGAAATCTGTTTTAAGGGACCTCTGTTCAACAGAAATCCTCAGCCATTGTTCTGTTTCTTTGTTTATTTGTTGTTTCTTAACATCGTGTATTCTGTTTGTTTAGTTTCTTTTGCATTGTAATCAAAGTTCTTTATCTATAAAACAATTATTTTTTTTGTGAACGATGTTCCTACAAGCTTAAAACAGATTTCAAAACATCGTTCTTTTATGTTTTAAAAATTTTATACTTTGATTTGTGTTTTGAAAACAACTTTGTTGGAAGGCAACATATTCTTGATTTGGAACTGATTTGTTTGGTTATATCGTTTCAGAAATGGCTTCTGCTTCTACTACATCCTCTACATCTAACTCCACTATGGGACCATTGGTTGGTTCTGATGCTGCCCGGGCTGTGGCTAGCCATGCTGAAAAACCAGAGAAATTCTCTGGTTTGAATTTCAAGAGATGGCAGCAAAAGATGTTATTTTACTTAACTACCTTGAACCTTGCGAGGTTCTTGACTGAGTCTCCTCCTACACTTGCTGAAGGGGCCGATGCTCAAACAGTGAGTGCACTTGATGCTTGGAAACATTCCGAGTATCTATGCCGTAACTATATGTTGAATGGCCTTGAGGATACTTTGTATAACGTGTATTGCAAAATAACGACTGCCAAAGAATTATGGGAGTCGTTAGAACGCAAATATAAGACGGAGGATGCCGGCACGAAGAAATTTGTTGTCGCCCGTTTCTTGGACTATAAAATGGTTGATTCCAAGACTGTGATCAGTCAAGTCCAGGAGTTACAGGTTATACTAAGTGACATTGTCTCCGAAGGAATGGTTCTTAGTGAAACATTTCAGGTGGCTGCCATGGTTGAAAAATTGCCTCCTAGTTGGTCGGATTTTAAAAATTATCTTAAACATAAACGAAAGGAGATGACAATTGAAGACCTAGTGGTTCGCCTTCGAATTGAGGAGGACAACCGTATGGCCCACAAGGGGACTCAAGTTCAACCACTTGCTAAGGCAAACTTGGTTGAACATGGTCAATCCTCCCGGGGAGGAAAAAGGTTTAATAACAAGAACCGAGGCAAGGGTAAGGCTGTGGATCTTGGGCCTCGAAAGGGTGGTGTGAAGAAGAAGGTGGCTCCCTTCAAAGGGAAATGTTACAATTGTGGTGAAGCCGGTCACCGGGCCGATCAATGTAAGGCACCAAAACGTGACAATGCAATGATGATAGATGATGGGATGCCTCTTGTTGCCATGATCTCGGATCTTACATCAATGAAAGAAGAGGTGAATATGGTATCTAACAACCCTAAAGGTTGGTGGGTGGATACCGGGGCTACTCGCCATGTTTGTCACGATAAAACTCTCTTTAATACGTTTAAAGAGTTGAAGGGTGATGATAAGCTGTACATGGGAAATGCAGCAACAGCCGACATCAAGGGTGAAGGCGAAGTGATCTTGAAGTGGACTTCGGGGAAGGAGCTCACTTTAAGCAATGTTCTTTATGTTCCGGATCTGCGCAAAAGTCTTGTATCCGGGTGGTTGCTAAACAAGTTTGGCTTTAAATTAGTTTTTGAAAGTGATAATTTTGTTTTGTCAAAACGTGGAATGTTTATTGGAAAGGGCTATGCCCAAAATGGTATGTTCAAACTTAATGTAACTGCTATTAAGAAAGATATGAATAAAACTACTTCTTCTGCTTACATGATTGAGTCTTGTGATTTATGGCATGGTCGTCTTGGTCATGTTAATTTTAATTCAATACATCGATTGGTTAAATTAGATCATATTCCATCTTTTTCTTTCGAATCAAACTCAAAATGTAAAACGTGTGTTGAAGCCAAACAAACAAGATCATCGTTTAAATCGGTTGAAAGAATAACCGAGCCCTTGGGCTTGATTCACATTGATGTGTGTGATTTTAAGTCAATTCCCACACGTGGTGGAAATAAATTTTTCATCACCTTTATTGATGATTGTATAAGATATTGCTGTGTATATCTGCTAAAAAGTAAGGATGAAGCAATAGACAAATTTGTTTTGTACAAAACTAAAGTTGAAAATCAACTTAACAGGAAGATTAAAATTTTAAGGAGTGATCGAGGCGGTGAATATGTTTCACCGTTTGCTGAATTCTGTGCTCAAAATGGAATAATCCATGAGTATACTGCTCCTTATTCTCCACAACAAAATGGCATTGCAGAACGAAAGAATCGTACCCTTAAAGAAATGATGAATGCCATGTTGTTAAGTTTTGGGTTTAGCAAGGATATGTGGGGGGAGGCTGTTTTGTCAGCTACTTATCTTTTGAACAAAATTCCTTTCAAGAATAAGGATGTTACACCTTACGAGTTGTGGATGGGTAGAAAACCATCTTACAAATTCTTGAAAGTGTGGGGGTGTTTAGCCAAAGTGGTAGTGCCACCACCTAAGGTTCAAAAGATAGGACCCAAAACTGTGGATTGTGTATTCATAGGCTATGCCGAACATAGTAAGGCATACCGATTTCTTGTACATGAGTCGAAGAATCATGAGATACACAAAGACACGATAATGGAGTCGATTAATGCATCTTTCTTTGAAGATGTGTTTCCTTGTTTATCTCAGGATCATGCAAGTTCATCAAAACCGATTGATGAGATTGTTTATGGAAAAGAACAATCAGAGGTTGAAGAGGTAGAGCTAAGAAGAAGCAAAAGGCAAAGGATTGAAAAGTCATTTGGCCCTAAATTTCTTACCTATATGGTTGAAGGTGAGCCTAAAACCTACCAAGAAGCTGTAACCTCTTCAGAAGGACCTCAATGGAAAGAAGCCATCAAAAATGAAATAGATTCTATCTTGCAGAATCATACTTGGGAGCTAGTAGATCTTCCAACTGGTTGTAAACCACTTGGATATCGGTGGATATTCAAGAGGAAGATGAAAGCTGATGGCTCAATTGATAAGTACAAGGCAAGGATAGTGATCAAAGGGTATAGACAAAAGGAAGGTCTAGACTACTTTGACACTTACTCGCCTGTCACTAGAATAACCTCTATAAGGTTAGTGCTTGCAATTTCCGCTTTACGGAATTTAGATGTACATCAGATGGATGTAAAAACCGCATTTCTAAATGGGGATTTAGAAGAGGAAATCTATATGGAGCAACCTGAGGGTTTCTCTGCTCTTGGCCAGGAGGGAAAAGTATGCAAACTTGTCAAGTCTTTGTATGGCTTGAAGCAAGCTCCAAAACAATGGCACCAAAAGTTTGATCAAGCCATGCTTGATTCTGGTTTCAAGATCAATGAGTGCGACAAGTGTGTATATGTGAAAGATACACCAAGGGGTTATGTGATGCTATGCCTTTATGTAGATGACATGCTTATCATTGGAAGTGATGATAACATGATTAGGTCTACAAAACATATGTTGAAAGCGAGATTCGACATGAAAGACATGGGCTTAGCTGATGTGATTCTTGGAGTAAAGATCATTAGAACCAAAAATGGTCTCGTGTTAAGTCAATCTCATTATGTGGACAAGATCCTTGGAAATTTTAACGCAGAGGACACTAGTGTTGCTCGGACTCCAGTTGATACCTCACATCATCTCTCTAAGAATAGAGGAGAGGGTGTTGCTCAACTGGAGTACTCAAGGATTATTGGCAGTCTTATGTATCTCATGACTTGTACCCGACCAGACCTTGCATATGCTGTGAGTAGGCTAAGCAGGTACACTAGCAATCCAAGCTCTGAACATTGGAAGGCTATGACAAGGCTTCTAAGGTACTTGAGATACACAAGAAACTATGGACTGTATTATGGTCAAGATCCAGCTGTTGTGGAAGGATATACTGATGCAAATTGGATATCCGATATAAAAGATTCCAAATCCACTAGTGGTTATGTGTTTACCCTTGGGGGAGCGGCTATAGCTTGGAAGTCATCCAAGCAAACTGTTATAGCCAGATCAACAATGGAATCTGAATTTATCGCTTTAGATAAAGCTGGAGAAGAGGCGGAATGGCTACGTCAGTTCTTGGAATATGTTCCAGGATGGCCAAAGCCTGTGACGGCTGTTTGTATACATTGTGATTGCCAATCAGCAATTGGTAGAGTTCAAAGTACAATGTATAATGGCAAATCAAGACATATAAGACGTAGACACAATACGATACGACAACTACTCTCAACTGGAGTTATTACTATTGACTATGTGAAGTCAAAGATAACATTGCAGATCCGTTGACAAAAGGCTTAAGCAGAGAGTTAGTATACAAGTCGTCGAGAGGAATGGGACTAAAGCCCTTGGAGTAAGTGTGTATGAAGGAAAACCTATCCTAGAAGATTGGAGATCCCAAGATCTAGGATCAATAGGACAACCTAATTGTACAAACTAAGGTCACTGTGGGGGAGTACCCCAAAATCATAAAATAGAAATTGAACATTTCCTAGTCCATTCCTAAATTTAATTAGTGATAGCAAAGAAGGTTAAGCCTATGGCTTTTAATGACTTGTGTGAAGCCACCTATGTGAGAGAGAAGTGGGGTCGCTTCGAATGGATTTGTTGGGGCACAAATCCTAGAGCTCTTGCAGAACCAGGCTAGTGGTCCATGACCATAACGTACACAACAATGAGGGGCTAGCCAGATCAAGGAGAATGTTGTGTGAAGTGTAATAACGTCTACAGAAGAAGGGGTTAGTTCAAAGACATCGAGTCTACTAATCGCTAGGAGACTAAGTGTGCTTCACAAAGGAAGGTTCAAAGAGAATATCTACCTATCCTGCAACATTCAACTGCTGAAACTATATCTTGATGCTTGAGTGCAAAGATCGATCTCAATTCATGTGGGGGATTGTTGGAAGTTTAGTGAGAAAAATATGATTTCTCACTCATTTTGGGACATTAATAATTAATTGTATTTGTTGCAATTAATTACCAAACCATTTCGTATGTGTTCTCCTAAGTGAGAGGAACACAACGAACTAAACCGTGTTCAAAATGGAGCTAAGATGAATGAGATATCGATGCTCAAAGTTGTGTGGTTGAAACACAAAAGCTGTGAAAAATCTGAGTGGAAGTTGTTGTCCCACATTGGTGGAAGGATAAACTATAAATTAGTTTATAAGTGGGACTTTTCAAGGGATTGTGTTCCCACATATGTTGAGGGACACCCAAGGTCAAGCACAAGGGTGCTAAGCACCCAACGCGCACGCGCACGGGCACGGGCACGGGCTCGGGCTCGGGCGATGGGCGCAATGTGGCGCTTTGATGGCGCACTTTGCACTTCGCACGCTTGAGAGCCGTCTAAATATTTTTGAAGTGTTGACTGACTGTTGGACTTTCGTAACAGATAGTCTGTTCGCTTTCGTAACAGACAGTCAGTTCACATCCCTATTAATAACTCGTGAATTAACTAAGGGATGCTCCAGTTCCTAACTGCCACAGAGTTCACAGCATATATACAAGACCTGGTGTCTTGTGCAGGATTAACCCGGTTTTTACATGTTCCACAACACACAGAAAGAACAATTTCCAGCTTTCTCGCAACTTCGTGCTCTCGTTTCAGGTAGTGGTTTCGGGTGCTAGGCTAACTCCGGCAGTACTTCTGCTCCGGCTGTTGTACCCTGGGAGACAGACGGGATTCACCTGGGTGGCCCGAAATCTGTTTTAAGGGACCTCTGTTCAACAGAAATCCTCAGCCATTGTTCTGTTTCTTTGTTTATTTGTTGTTTCTTAACATCGTGTATTCTGTTTGTTTAGTTTCTTTTGCATTGTAATCAAAGTTCTTTATCTATAAAACAATTATTTTTTTTTGTGAACGATGTTCCTACACATATGATATTTGTAATTATTATATTAAAAAGAGAAGCAATAACTAGTTCACTTAATCACGAGCATCATGATACTTTTTACACTCGCCGGAGTCAGGTGTTTTAACACCACAAGCTGTGCCGACTTCTTTAGCATGAGGTTTGACAAGATACTTTCCATATTTTGGATCCTTCAAGAACGTACAAAAACAAACATGTTGATTTTTGATATTCACGCAGCATTGTGAATCTGCGGATGGTAATTTGCTATCATCACTTAGAAACGGAAGACATGGTTCTAGTTTGCTTGAATCACAATTTGCTGCCACACTTAAGTGCACTTTCTGCATAAGAACCAACCCAAAGACTAACATTACTACCGAGAAAGCATGATATATTTTCATTTCTAATAAAAACAAATAATGAGTGAAAATAGTTGATGGTTGATTATACTAGTGGATTGGTATAGTATGGTATCATAAGATACTTGCTTTCTAATGCTACTTATAGGTGAAAAAAATAAAAATATGGAAGATTTTCATCGTTGGTTTTTGATCAACGGTGCTAAAAGAAAATAAATAGTTTAAATAGTCATAATGTACTAGCTTACAAATATATTTAATTTGGTTAACAAATGTGAAATGAAATCAATATATATTTCTCTTAAAATAGAAAGGTAATTTATATATTACAAAAGGAAATGGCAAACTCTGCACAGAACTTTCGATATTTACACTTGATATTTTATTTTGGGTCAGCTAAGAAACAATACTAAATCAATTAAAAATATATAATACGAGTATATATTTAATAATAAAGTGTTTGATATATCTATTGAATAATAAACACTACCAAGAGTTTGTCAAGCTAACTTGTTTACCAGCTCGTTTCGAACATATATATATATATATATATATATATATATATCTGTTTGAAGTAAAATAACGAAGTAACTTCCGGTTGACAATATTTGGTTGCGCCCGGTGGCTAAGATTATGTGTTAAAATAAAAATTAATATGAGATGTAAGTTTACGTACGGGATTCAATCTTATCGAGTTGTTGTGTTGATAGTTTGACAGGTACAAGTATCGAACAAGTACCTGCCCCATATATTTTTATTCATGTCAAAAACTCAACACTATTTTCAACTTACTTTTTTTAACCAGCGCTTGACCGGTTAACCCATTTTTTATAACGTCTAAAAAATCAATGTTAATTTAAAATCAAAGTTGTACCTTAAAATTGCATATAAAACGAGACATCACATGTTACGCTATTCAAGTTTATGATATTTGTTTTTGGTAAGAAACAACTTTTTATGAAAAGTTTTACTGTGAAGTTTGAAACTTAAGTTATAAATTTAATTTCAAAACCAAAGACAAACCTAAACATTGTTTATCAACGTAACATATAAAAGGCTTGTAATAACTTTGAAGAACATATATTACTAAAACGGTATAGTGACTCAACCTGTTTTAAAGCTGGTCATCCTCAACCTGATCTCGTTTTCAAACGGGTCAACTTGAACCCGACATGTTTTTTTTAAACGGGTTATATTACCTAAACTGAAACATGTTTTTCTTCGTGTCGGTTTTGTGTCAGATATGGGTTCTTGCGAGGTTTTGCCACTCTGAGTTTTCGTATTTTTCAACTATTCTATTAATATTAAAATGGAAGTGGAGCAGTAGTACTATATTTTTAATTATTAATATATTTTAATTATTAGTATAAGAAATATTGTTTTATTTTTAAATTTCGAAGGATGACCGCACAACTAATTTTTTTTAGAACTGTATAAGTATAATAATTTATATAACTCGAGTTTAACGTCAAGACATACTTATTTTCATCCACATTTCAACAAGACTAATGGTCTCGTTTGTAGAAGTCCGATCACCGAAACCGAGTTGACGGAACCCTATATGTTTTTTATGTGCTTGATAATGTTAATTTCACAGTAGCAACACACACGCTTAATGTATTGGATATATAAAAAATAACTAGTTACTAATAGTGTGGGGTTCCGATGAAACTGCAAATGTTCTGATCCTCACAAACAAAGGTTACGAGTTCGTGTCTTGGATGGCACTATATCATACATTATCTAAGTGTTGTCCATTTGAACGTGTAGCTTAGGAGAAGAAGTAAGATGATAAGTGTTCGGGTCATAGCTATAAATAAATAAATAAATAAATAAACCTCCTTATATATTCTTATACTTCGATAACTAATAGGTTTGTTTAGTTAAACGTGTTAATCAATTTAATTATAAGAAGCCCATGCTCAAGATCATTTAGGTTTTATCTTTAACTATGTTTTATACAGCACAACTCACAGTAGCTCACTCGTAAATTAGCCGAGTCACACTTTGTTATTGCGTTTATGGTAACATGTGGGAGTCATTATTGTTTTATATAGTTACGCGAAAATATAAACGAACATAATTTCATTGATTAATTTTCAAATTAAGAATCACATATGATATTTTTAATTATTATATTAAAAAGAGAAGCAATAACTAGTTCACTTAATCACGAGCATCATGATACTTTTTACACTCGCCGGGGTCAGGTGTTTTAACACCACAAGCTGTGCCGACTTCTTTAGCATGAGGCTTGACAAGATACTTTCCATATTTTGGATCCTTCAAGAACATACAAAAACAACCATGTTGATTTTTGATATTCACGCAGCATTGTGAATCTGCGGATGGTAATTTGCTATCATCACTTAGAAACGGAAGACATGGTTCTAGTTTGCTTGAATCACAATTTGCTGCCACACTCAAGTGCACTTTCTGCATAAGAACCAACGCAAAGACTAGCATTACTACCGAGAAAGCATGATATATTTTCATTTCTAATAAAAACAAATAATGAGTGAAAATAGTTGATGGTTGATTATACTAGTGGATTGGTATAGTATGGTATCATATGATACTTGCTTTCTAATGCTACTTATAGGTGAAAAATATAAAAATATGGAAGATCTTCATCGTTGGTTTTTGATCAACGGTGCTAAAAGAAAATAAATAATTTAAATAGTCATAATGTACTAGCTTACAAATAAATTTAATTTGGTTAACAAATGTGAAATGAAATCCATATATATTTCTCTTAAATTAGAAAGGTAATTTATATATTACAAAAGGAAATGGCAAACTCTACACAGAACTTTCGATATTTACACTTGATATTTTATTTTGGGTCAGCTAAGAAACAATACTAAATCAATTAAAAATATATAATACGAGTATATATTTAATAATAAAGTGTTTGATATATCTATTGAATAATAAACACTACCAAGAGTTTGTCAAGTTAACTTGTTTACCAGCTCGTTTCGAACATATATATATATAAATATATATATACATATAGATATATATATATATATATATATATATATATATATATATATATATATATATATTTGCTTGAAGTAAAATAACGAAGTAACTTCCGGTTGACAATATTTGGTTGCGCCCTGTGGCTATGATCATGTGTTAAAATAAAATTTAATATGAGATGTAAGCTTACGTACGGGATTCAATCTTGTCGAGTTGTTGTGTTGATAGTTTGGCAGGTACAAGTATCGAACAAGTACCTGTCCCATATATTTTTATTCGTGTCAAAAACTTCAACATTATTTTCAACTTATTTTTTTAACCCGCGCTTGACCGGTTAACCCATTTTTTTATAACGTCTAAAAAATCAATGGTAATTTAAAATCAAAGTTGTACCTTAAAATTGCATATCGAGACATCACATGTTACGCTATTCAAGTTTATGGTATTTGTTTTTGGTAAGAAACAACTTTTTATGAAAAGTTTTACTGTGAAGTTTGAAACTTAAGTTATAAATTTAATTTCAAAACCAAAGACAAACCTAAACATAGTTTATCAACGTAACATATAAAAGGCTTGTAATAACTTTGAAAAACATATATTACTAAAACGGTATAGCGACTCAACCCGTTTTAAAGCTGGTCATCCCCAACCTGATCTCGTTTTCAAACGGGTCAACTTGAACCCGACATGTTTTTTTTTAAACGGGTTATATTACCTAAACTGAAACCTGTTTTTCTTCGTGTCAGTTTTGTGTCAGATATGGGTTCTTGCGAGGTTTTGCCACTCTGAGTTTTCGTATTTCTCAACTATTCTATGAATATTAAAATGGAAGTGGAGCAGTAGTACTATATTTTAATTATTATTATAAGAAATATTGTTTTATTTTTGAATTTCGAAGGATAACCGCACAACTAATTGTTTTTAGAACTGCATAAGTATAATAATTTATATAACTCGAGTTTAATGTCAAGACATACTTATTTTCATCCACATTTCAACATGAAGACTAATGGTCTCGTTTGTAGAAGACCGTTCACCGAAACCGAGTCGACGGAACCCTATATGTTTTTTATGTGCTTGATAATGTTAATTTCACAGTAGCAACACACACGCTTAATGTATTGGATATATAAAAAATAACTAGTTACTAATAGTGTGGGGTTCCGATGAAACGGATGTTATGAACCTCACAAACAAAGGTTACGAGTTCGTGTCTTGGATGGCACTATATCATACATTATCTAAGTGTTGCCCATTTGTACGTGTAGCTTAAGAGTAGAAGTAAGATGATAAGTGTTCGGAATAAATAAACCTCCTTATATATTCTTATACTTCGATAACTATTAGGTTTGTTTAGTTAAACGTGTTAATCAATTTAATTATAAGAAACCCATGCTCAAGATCATTTAGGTTTTATCTTTAACTATGTTTTATACAGCTCAACTCACACTAGCTCACTCGTAATTTAGCTGAGTCACACTTTGTTATTGCGTTTATGGTAACATGTGGGAGTCATTATTGTTTTATATAGTTACGCGAAAATATAAACAACCATAATTTCATTGATTAATTTTCAAATTGAGAATCACATATGATATTTTTAATTATTATATTAAAAAGAGAAGCGATAACTAGTTCACTTAATCACGAGCATCATGATACTTTTTACACTCGCCGGGGTCAGGTGTTTTAACACCACAAGCTATGCCGACTTCTTTAGCATGAGGCTTGACAAGATACTTTCCATATTTTGGATCCTTCAAGAACGTACAAAAACAACCATGTTGATTTTTGATATTCACGCAGCATTGTGAATCTGCGGATGGTAATTTGTTATCATCACTTAGAAACGAAAGACATGGTTCTAGTTTGCTTGAATCACAATTTGCGGCCACACTCAAGTGCACTTTCTGCATAAGAACCAACGCAAAGACTAACATTACAACCGAGAAAGCATGATATATTTTCATTTCTAATAAAAACAAATAATGAGTGAAAATAGTTGATGGTTGATTATACCAGTGGATTGGTATAGTATGGTATCATATGATACTTGCTTTCTAATGCTACTTATAGGTGAAAAAAATAAAAATATGGAAGATCTTCATCGTTGGTTTTTGATCAACGGTGCTAAAAGAAAATAAATAATTTAAATAGTCATAATGTACTAGCTTACAAAGTTAACAAATGTGAAATGAAATCAATATATATTTCTCTTAAATTAGAAAGGTAATTTATATATTACAAAAGGAAATGGCAAACTCTACACAGAATTTTCGATGTTTACACTTGATTTTTTATTTTGGGTCGGCTAAGAAACAATACTAAATCAGTTAAAAATATATAATACGAGTATATATTTAATAATAAAGTGTTTGATATATCTATTGAATAATAAACACTACCAAGAGGTTGTCAAGCTAACTTGTTTACCAGCTCGTTTCGAACACACACACATATATATATATATGTTTGAAGAAAAATAATGAAGTAACTATCAATTGACAATATTTGCGCCCGGCGGCTAAGATTATGTGTTAAAATGAAAATTAATATGAGATGTAAGTTTACGTACGTGATTCAATCTTGTCGAGTTGTTGTGTTGACAGTTTGACAGGTACAAGTATCGAACAAGTACCTGTTCCATATATTTTTATTCGTATCAAAAACTTCAACACTATTTTCAACTTATTTTTTTTAACCCGCGCTTGACCGGTTAATCCATTTTTTTATAACGTCTAAAAAATCAATAGTAATTTAAAATCAAAGTTGTACCTTAAAATTGCATATAAAACGAGACATCACATTATGCTATTCATGTTTATGATATTTGTTTTTGGTGAGAAATATTTTTTTATGAAAAGTTTTAATGTGAAGTTTGAAACTTAAGTTATAAATTTAATTTCAAAACCAAAGAGAAACCTATAAATTGTTTATCAATGCAAAATATAAAAGGCTTGTAATAACTTTTAAGAACATATATTACTAAACGGGTTTAGCGAGTCAACCCGTTTTAAAGCGGGTCATTCCCAACCTGATCTCGTTTTCAAACGGGTCAACTTGAACGTGACAAGTTTTTTTAAAGGGTTATATTACCCAACCTGAAACCTGTTTTTCTTCGTGTCGGTTTTTTGTCAGATTTGGGTTCATTTCAGGTTTTGCCACTTTGAGTTTTCGTATTTCTCAACTATTCTCTGAATATTAAAATGGAAGTGGAGCAGTAGTATTTTATCGATTTATTAGAATATTTTAATTATTATTATTATATATATTGTTTTGTTTTCAAAATTCAAAGGATAACCGAACAACATTAATTTCTTTTTAGAACCGTATAAATATAATAATTAATATAACTCGAATTTAACATCAAGACATATTTATTTTCATCCACATTTCAACTTGAAAGATTAATGGTCTCGTTTGTAGAAGAACAATCACCGAAACCTAGTAACAAAACCCAATATGTTTTTTATGTGTTTGCTAATGTTAATTTTACTGTCGCAACACACACGCTTAATGTATTGGATATATAAAAAATAACTAGTTACTAATAGTTGGGGTTCCGATGAAACGGTAAATGTTGTGATCCTCACAAACAAAGGTTGCGAGTTCGTGTCTTGGATGGCACTTTATCCTAGATTATCTAAGTGTTGTCCGTTTGTACGTGTAGCTTAAGAGCAGAAGCAAGATGATGAGTGTTCGGGTCGTATCTATAAATAAATAAATAAAACCTCCTTATTTATATGTTGTTATACTTCAATAACTAATAGGTTTGTTTAGTTACACGTGTTTATTGATTTAACTATAAGAAGCCAATGCTCAAGATCATTTAAGTTTTATCTTTAACTAAGTTTTATACAGCACAATTCACAAAAGCTCACTAGTTGTGACAACTCGAGTTTTCAGGTTAACCTTGTTTTCGTAACCTAACCTCTCTTCGCAACCAAATTATTATTATTAAATGATAATGATTATTATTATAATTACTATTAACAATTAACCCTAAATAGATTAAACTAAATTAACTTAAATGCAATTTATGTTAAATTAAGAGACTAAAATGAAAATTTCTATCTTTGCTTTAGGTTAATCACCCGTAACCCCCCCCCCCCCTCTCTGATCATCATCATAACCAACACCCCTCTCTAAACCTTATATTTGTCAGCTTCTGTTGCGAACTTCATACACTATATAGCTTGTTATGTAGACTAGCTATCTCTTGATATTACTTTGTTTATTTGATCTGCTTTCAATTATGTTACTGTTTATTAAAACCTGTGAACTCACCGACCCTGTGTTGACACTTTAGCATGTTTCTTTTAGGTTTTTAATGTGTGCACGACTAGGAGCATTTTCACTATTGCATACATTACTGGTTGATTTAACGGTTAAACAATGTTTCTACAAATTTCGTTTAATTGGTTGGCGCATGTTTGGCGCTATTTAAATTATGAATGTTTACGCTTTCGCAAATGTTTTTCTAAAATCCATTATTAATTGTGCTTTTGGGAATTTCTAATAATATTGAACATTTATATTTTGTAATTATTATGCCGTTTCGTGTAGCTATCGGCTGAGATCTTGGTATGTCACGAGCTTAACGATAAAACCTCGTTTGTGGAAATTGACGGTGTGACAGATTGGTATCTGGTTATAGCGAACTAAAATAAATTTGCATCTCATTTGCATTGCATTTAGACTATAGCCTGATGCCTTAGTTACACACATATAGACACATTTAGTTTTGTTTGCTGGCCTTGTTTGCTTTGCTTTGCTTTGCTGGATTTTCTTGCCTTTGCTCATTCCTGTGAGCGGTTGATTGTAGGAATGACATCTTCTTCTTCTGCACCCTCTTCTTCTTTGGGGAAAAGGCCTGTTCGCCCTGATTCCCCGCCTTCATCTTCGGATCCAGATGAGTGGCCAATGCGCCCTAACGATACTAAGGAGTTCGATTATGACCAGCCTTTCGCCTTACCTCAGTACCCTCCGGTCCATAAATGGGAGTACTACTCTCAATATATGACTCGATTGATTAAAGAGAAACATGTTCCTATTCTTCTTGAACGTCGACCCCGGACTAGGTCAGCTCTGTTTCGATTCCCTAAAGACGCCATCTTGCCTCCTCTTACTTGTCCACCTGAGCAGCCCATAGATGCCCTGGCAGCCACTCTGCACGTTGAGCGTAAGCACGTCACTAAACTCATGGATGACAATATGCCATTGAGGAAAGGGTTGAGGGATTCAAGAGAAGAAAATGAAGAAGTGAAGAAACGACTCAATAATCTTATCGATCACCGTAACATGTTGGTGGACCGCGTTACAACTTTAACCGAACGTGTGGCTGGTGACGAAGGGGACATCACAACTAACCATCAACGAATCGATAACATGAAAGGCCACATCAACACGTTGAATGCAGTGTCGGAGCCAGAAGAGGCACCTGAAGAAGATCTGG
Source organism: Flaveria sonorensis (assembly GCA_025506505.1). Classification (NCBI taxonomy): domain Eukaryota; kingdom Viridiplantae; phylum Streptophyta; class Magnoliopsida; order Asterales; family Asteraceae; genus Flaveria; species Flaveria sonorensis. Next base: position 3,980,416 of record CM046434.1, read on the forward strand.
AGGAAGAACCCGAGGAGCAGCCTGATGATGAGCCTGAGAACAACACCAGATCTGTTGATTGTCATTGATTTCCATTTCGTTCATTTTATTTGTTTACTTGACTTTCGTTTATTTTGCACCTAGAGGGAAGGGTTTTTTCCCATCCGACTGACATATTTGGATTTTGATGTTTGGTTTAATTGATTGTAGACGTACTTACAATTTATTTTATTGGAGATTATTATTTAAATATTAAGTTGCGATTGTGTTAAATTCTTTTAATTGCTTATACTTAAATGAAGTTGATATGTTGTATATTTACTTGTTTTTGAATGTTGTGATTGTTAAGAATGTCTGGACGTGGACGTGGACGTGGACGCGGACGTTGTCATGGTCGTGGTCGTGGTACCATTAACATGACACCGGCTGAACTCGCCGCACTTATAAATCAGCATGTGGCTGATGCGTTGGCCAACCACAACCAAAACCCACAGCCCGCTCCGATCGGTAAGTAATACCAAATTCATTCCTTACATTAACGTTCCGTCAATCATATTAAATTATAACACTTGTTGAAAATTCTGAAGTCCTGATCTAAAATCTATTGTAGGTGAAGGGGTTTATACTTACAAGTCCTTCATGGACTGCAAACCCAGCCCGTTTACTGGTGTTGAAGGAGCCATTGGATTCATACGTTGGTTTGAGAAGCTGGAGTCCATCTTTGAGATGTGTAATTGCCCGGTGGCAATTCGGGTGAAGTATGCTATAGGCACGTTGGATTCAGCAGCGTTGAGTTGGTGGAACACCCAAGTTCAAATATTGGGGGTGGAGATTGCCAACCAAACTATTTGGGAAGATTTTAAAATTTTGGTGAAGGAGGAGTATTGCTCCCGTGACAAGGTGCAGAAATTGGAGATGGAATTCTGGAACCTCAAGATGACGGCATCTGAGATCGAGACGTACACTACTCACTCTCATAAGCTCGTTAACCTGTACCCTAATATGATCAACCATGCTTCACTGAGGATCGAAAGGTACCTTCATGGGTTAGCTTTGGAAATTCAAAGTATGGTCACCGTTTCTCGACCAAACACGATACAGGATGCGATCAGATTGGCCCATAAATTAAATGATCAGGCTGTCGCGCAAGGAAAGCTACCCTCGCGTGGCTCTACGTCGGTTACTACAAATGGAAGCAACAAGCATAAGTGGAAATCTAGTCCGAGCAATAAGCAAGGTTCAGCTCAGCAACAGCCTCAGCAACTCAAGAAGTTTGACAACTCCCTCACATTCAACCAGTCCTCCTCATCTTCTCAACACACTGGCGGTTATAATGGAACACTACCCAAATGCAACAAATGTAATTACCACCAGAACGGGCCGTGTAATAAGAACAACTATGAAAGATATGGTAAAATTAGCCATGCTACCAAAAATTGACTGGTGAATATAACAGCCAAGCCACCTTCACAACAAGATGAACATAAGGGCTGTTATGAATACAATCAAACCGAGCATTTCAAGAGAAATTGCCCAAAACTAAGGAAAAACAACAATGGTGGAAACAATGGTGGTAATGGTATGGATAACAGGAAGGATAATGGTGGTACTGGCAATGGTGGTGCTAAGGGTAGAGCATTCGTCATTAGATCAGGTGAGGCTCGAAATGTCCCTTCTACGGTAATTGGTAAATTTCCTGTCAATGGCTGTTTTGCTTTTGTGTTATTAGATTCTGACGCTGATAGCAGTTTTATTTCTCATAAGTTCAGTAAGATACTAGATGTTACAACTACAGCTTTAGACTCGAACTATACTGTAGAAATAGCTGATGGTAAGATTATAGAAGCTTCTCATATATACCGCGGGTGTAAGTTAGGTATGTCTGGTTATAAATTTGATATTGACCTTCTATCCATCATACTTGGTAGTTTTGATGTCGTTGTCGGTATGGATTGGTTGTCTAGGAACCAAGCCGAAATCATCTGTCGAGAGAAACTCATCAGACTTCCTCTTCCTAATGGAGAGATACTCACAGTGGAAGGTGATAAGTGTAGTGCCGTGTTCGGCATCATTTCTTACATGAAAGCCTAGAAATGCCTGCGGAAGGAACATTCGGCGATTTTGGCCTTAGTTACTGAAAAGGCCTCAGAGGAGAAGCGGATTGATGATATTCTTATTGTTAAAGAATTTCTAGAAGTGTTTCTAGAGGACTTGCATGGTCTTCCTCCACACAGACAAGTAGAGTTCCAGATCGAGCTGACACCAGGAGCTGCCCCAATCGCTCGGGCGTCGTATCGCTTAGCACCGAACGAATTACAGGAATTGTCAAAACAGTTGCTGGAACTGTTAGACAAAGGATTTATACACCCTAGTTCTTCACCCTGGGGAACGCCTGTGCAATTCGTGAAGAAGAAAGACGGAACCTTTCGTATGTGCATTGACTACCAGGAACTGAACAAGGTTACCATAAAGAATCGTTACCCTCTTTCACGTATCGATGACCTATTTGATCAAATACAGGGATCAAGTTACTACTCAAAGATTTATTTGAGATTTGGATATCATCATCTCAGAGTTCGAGAAGAAGACATATCCAAGACAGCTTTCAGAACTCGATACGAGCATTTTGAGTTCGCAGTCATGCCGTTTGGGTTGACGAATGCTCCTGTAGTCTTTATGGACCTCATGAACCGTGTTTGTAAATCCTACTTAGACAAGTTTGTTATCGTCTTCATTCATGACATACTGATTTATTCTAAGATTAGGGTGGAACATAAGGAACAATTAAGACTTATCCTAGAGCTCCTGAAGACAGAATAGCTATATGCCAAGTTCTCTAAATTTGACTTCTGGATGAGAGAGGTATAACTCTTAGGGCATGTAGTTAATGAGAATGGCATTCACGTTGACCCGTCAAAGATAGAGGCAATCAAGAATTGGGCTGCGCCAACAACGCCTACTGAGGTGCGCTAATTTCTTGGACTAGCAGGCTATTACCAGCATTTCATAGAAGGATTCTCAAAACGTGCCCAGCCTCTGACGGCCCTAACTCACAAAGGAACTATTTACAAGTGGGAGGAAGCGGCTTTCCAAGCGCTTAAAGACAAGCTGTGTAGTGCACTGATCTTAGCATTGCCAGAGGGAACAAATGACTTCGTGGTGTATTGTGACACATCAATCCAAGGTTTGGGTTGCGTGTTGATGCAACGCTAGAAAGTGATAGCTTATGCATCAAGACAGCTTAAGATGCATGAGAAGAATTATACAACTCATGATTTGGAATTAGGAGTTGTGCTATTTGCACTTAAGATCTGGAGGCATTACCTGTATGGAACCAAGTGCACGATCTTTACTAATCACAAGAGCCTTCAGCACATTTATGAACAAAATGAGTTGAACATGAGACAACGGCGATGGTTTGAACTTCTGAATGATTATAATTGTGCCATCAAGAATCATCCAAGCAAGGCTAATATGGTAGTCGATGCTCTTAGCCGTAAGGAAACCCTAAAACCTTGTCATGTCTGTGCGTTGCAATTAACCATTCATTCAGACCTACCATTACAGATCAAGAATACCCAGGTTAAAACATTAGAAAAGCATAATATCAAGTCAAAATCTCTCAGAGAAGCTGAGAAATTGTTTTAAGAGAAATCAAATGGGCTTCGTTCCTATGAAGATCGAGTATGGATTCCTTTGTTCGGGAACCTCAGAGAACTAGTAATGGATGACTCTCACAAGTATTGCTATTCGGTGCATCCTGGATCTGACAAGATGTACCAAGATCTGAAGGTCATTTACTGGTGGCCTAACATGAAAGCTGAAATTGCCACCTACGTGTCAAAGTGTTTGACCTGTTCCAAAGTCAAGGTGGAATATCAGAAACTGTCAGGTTTGCTTCAACAACATGAAATCCTAATAAGGAAATGGGAAAACATATTTATGGATTTTGTTACTAAGCTACCTCATTCATAAGCTGGAAATGATACTATCTGGGTGATAGTGGATCGTTAGACCAAATCACCACATTTCCTAGCCATTCGTGAGAACTACAAGATGGATAAACTGGCATAGATTTACTTGAAGGAAATTGTGTCACGACATGGCGTGCCACTCTCGATCATTTCCGATCGTGACATGCGATTCACTTCACACTTCTGGCGGTCACTATAGAAGTCACTTAGCACTCGTTTGGATATGAGCATGGCTTATCATCCACAGACAGATGGTCAGATAGAACGCATGATTCAAACACTAGAAGATATGCTTAGGGCGTGTGTTATAGACTTTGGGAACAGTTGGGAAACTCATCTGCCTTTGGTTGAATTCCCCTAAAACAATAGTAATCATACGAGTATTAAGGCTACACCATTTGAGGCACTTTATGGTAGAAAGTGTAGATCACCTCTCTGTTAAACAGAGTTCGGTGATAGTCAGCTAATTGGTCCTGAGCTTGTTCATAAAAACACTGAGAAGATTGTTTAGATTTGTAACCGTATGACTGCAGTTCGGGATCGTCAAAAAAGGTATGCCGATCAAAGGAAAAAAGCCTTTGGAATTCCAAGTTGGTGACAGAGTATTGTTAAAAGTCTCACCTTGGAAAAGTGTGATACGCTTTGGGAAGCATGGTAAACTAAACCTTAGATACGTTGGACCGTTTGAGATTGTCAAAAAGATTGATCCGGTAGCTTATCAGCTAGACTTACCAGAGGAACTCGATGGTGTTCATGACGTGCTCCATGAACCTGAAGAAGTGTCTAGCCGATGAATCACTTGTCGTTCCATTGGAAGAACTGGAAATTGATGAACAGCTTCGTTTCATTGAGGAGGCAGTTGAGATTATAGATCGAGAAGTCAAAACCCTAAAGCGTAGTAAGATTCCTATTGTGCACGTTAGATGGAATTCAAAGCGTGGACCAGAGTTTACCTGGGAATGCGAAGATTAGATGAAAAGGAAATAACCGCAGCTATTCATAGATCAGGCACCCACTTCTTAAGGTATCCATCTTAAGATATCTTTCCTTAAAATATTGAGACGAAATTCCCTTCAACAAGGGGATGCTGTCGCAACTCCCGCGAAATTTTATAATTATAATTCTTTCTTTCGGGCACGTTTGAGAGATTCTCAAAAACTCTATATTGTCTATGTTCCAGATAACTGATTAGCTAGTTCGCAGGCCGTTCGTTGACTCTGGTATTCTAATTTTCGGGACGAAAATTCCTTCAACAAGGGGATGATGTGGCAACTCGAGTTTTCAGGTTAACCTCGTTCTCGTAACCTAACCTCTCTTCGCTATTTTATGATTAACCAAATTATTTTTATTAAATGCTAATAATTATTATTATAATTACTATTAATAATTAACCCTATTGCATACATTACTGGTTAATTTAACGGTTAAACATTGTATCTACAAATTTTGTTTAATTGGCTTACGCGTGTTTTACGCTATTTAAATTATGAGTGTTTATGCATCCGCAAATGTTTTTCTAAAATCCATTATTAATTGTGCTTTTGGCAATTTCTTATAATATTAAACAACTATGTTTGTAACTATTATGTCGTTTGGTGTAACTATCGGCTGAGATCCTGGTAAACTCCGTTTGTGGAAGTTGAGGGTGTGACACTAGTAATTTAGCCAAGTTACACTTTGTTGTTGCGTTTATGGTAACATGTGGAAGTCACTATTATTTTAAATATGTAACAGCCCAGCGTAACCGCACCATGATATTGTCCGCTTTGGCCGGGACGAACCACCATCGCCTCACGGTTTGTTTTCACCTGGACCGGGACGTACCACCATCGCCCAGGCAAAACGCGTCACAGTGGGGAAGGTCTCAAGCCCCTCATAAAGAAGTCTTCGTTCACCTTCCCAACCAATATGGGATGTTACAATCCACCCCCCTTAGGGAGCCCAGCGTCCTCGCTGGCACACCGGCCCGACCCTGACTCTGATACCATCTGTAACAGCCCAGCGTAACCGCACCATGATATTGTCCGCTTTGGCCAGGACGAACCACCATCGCCTCACGGTTTTGTTTTCACCTGGACCCGGACGTACCACCATCGCCCAGGCAAAACGCGTCACAGTGGGGAAGGTCTCAAGCCCCTTATAAAGAAGCCTTCATTCACCTTCCCAACCAATGTGGGATGTTACAAAATAGTTACTAAAAAAATATAAACGACCATAGTTTCCTCGATTAGTTTTCAAATTGAAAATCACATATGATATTTTTAATTATTATATGAAAAAGAGAAGCAATAACTAATTCACTTAAACACGAGCATGATGATACTTTTTACACATATGATATTTTTAATTATTACTCGAGCTTGACCGGTTAATCCATTTTTTATAACATCTAAAAAAGCAATGGTAATTTAAAATCAAAGTTGTACCTTAAAATTGCATAACGAGACATCACATGTTACGTTATTCAAGTTTATGATATTTGTTTTTGGTAAGAAACATTTTTTTCTAAAAAGCTTTAATGTGAATTTTGAAACTTAAGTTATAAATATAATTTCAAAACCAAAGAGAAACCTAAATATAGTTTATCAAATGCAAAATATAAAAGGCTTGTAATAACTTTTAAGAACATATATTACTAAAACGGTTTAGCGAGTCAACCCGTGTTAAAGGGGTCATCCCCAACCTATCTCGTTTTCAAACGGGTCAACTTGAACCCAGCATGTTTTTTTTAAACGGGTTATATTACCCAAATTGAAACATGTTTTTCTTCGTGTCGGTTTTATGTCAGATTTGGGTTCTTACGATGTTTTGCCACTCTGAGTTTTCGTATTTCTCAACTACTCTATGAATATTAAAATGAAAGTGTAGCAGTAGTACTATATTTATTTATTAATATATTTTAATTATTATTATTATATATTGTTTCATTTTTGAAATTCGAAGGATAACCGCACAACATTAATTTCTTTATAGAACTGTATAAGTATAATAATTTATATAACTCGAGTTTAACATCAAGACATACTTATTTTCATCCACATTTCAACATGAAGATTAATGGTCTCGTTTGTAGAAGACCGATCACCAAAACCGAATCGATGGAACCCCATATGTTTTGTATGTGCTTGATAATGTTAATTTCACCATCGCAACACAAAAAAATAACTAGTTACTAATAGTGTGGGGATCCGATGAAATGGTAAATGTTGTGATCCTCACAAACAAAGGTTGCGAGTTCGTGTCTTGGATGAGACTTTATCCTACATTATCTAATTGTTACTCATTTGTATGTGTAGCTTAAGAGTAGAAATAAGATGATGAGTGTTCGGGTTGTAGCTATAAATAAATAAATAAAATCCAAATTTATATATTCTTATACTTCGATAAATAATAGGTTTGTTTAGTTACACATGTTAATCAATTTAACTATAAGAAGCTCATGCTCAAGATCATTTAGGCTTTATCTATAATGTTTTATACAGCACAACTCACAGTAGCTCACTAGTAATTTAGCCAAGTCACACTTTGTTATTGCGTTTATGGTAACATGTGGGAGTCACTATTGTTTTATATAGTTACGAGAAAAATATAATCGACGATAATTTCATTGATTAGTTTTCAAATTGAGAATCGAATATGATATTTTTAATTATTATATTAAAAAGAGAAGCATAACTAGTTCACTTGAACACGAGCATCATGGTACTTTTTACACTTGCCAGGGTCGGGTGTTGTGACACCACAAGCTGTGCCGATTTCTTTAGCATGAGGTTTAACAAGATACTTTCCATATTTTGGATCCTTCATGAACGTACAAAAACAACCATGTTGATTTTTAATATTCACGCAGCATTGGGAATCTGCGGATGGTAATTTGCTATCATCACTAAGAAACGGAAGACATGGTTCTAGTTTGCTTGAATCACAATTTGATGCCATACTCAAGTGCACTTTCTGTATAAGAACCAACGCAACGACTAACATTATTACCGCGAAAGCATGATATATCTTCATTTCTAATAAAAACAAACAATGAGCGAAAATAGTGGATGGTGATTATACTAGTGGATTGGTATAGTATGGTATCATATGATGCTTTCTAATGCTACTTATAGATGAAAAATAATAATAATATGGAAGATCTTCATCGTTGGTTTTTGATCAACGGTGCTAAAAGAAAATAAATAATTTAAATAGTCATAATGTACTAGCATACAAATGAATTTAATTTGGTTAACAAATGTGAACTGAAATCAATATATATTTCTCTTAAATTAGAAAGGTATTACAAAAGAAAGTGGTAAACTCTACACAGAATTTCCGATGTTTACACTTGATTTTTGATTTTGGGTCGGCTAAGAAACAATACTAAATCAATTAAAGATATATAATACGAGTATATATTTAATAATAAAGTGTTTGATATATCTATTTAATAATAAACACTACCAAGAGGTTGTCAAACCAACTTGTTCCGAACATATATATATATATATATATATATATATATATATATATATATATATATATATATATATATATATATATATATATATATATATATATGTGTGTGTGTGTGTGTGTGTGTGTGTTTGTGTGTGTGTGCTTGAAGAAAAATAACGAAGTAACTCAGTTGATAATATTTGGTTGCGCCCAGTGGCTAAGATTATTTCTTAAAATAAAAATTAATATGTGATGTAAGTTTACGTACGGGATTTAATCTTGTCGAGTTGTTGTGTTGACAGTTTGGTAGGTACAAGTATCGAACAAGTACCTGTCCAATATATTTTTATTCGTGTTAAAAACTTCAACACTATTTTCAACTTATTTTTTTTAACTCACGCGTGACCGGTTAATCCATTTTTTATAACGTCTAAAAAAGCAATGGTAATTTAAAATCAAAGTTGTACCTTAAAATTGCATAACGAGACATCACATGTTACGTTATTCAAGTTTATGATATTTGTTTTTGCTAAGAAACATTTTTTTCTAAAAAGTTTTAATGTGAATTTTAAACTTAAGTTATAAATTTAATTTCAAAACCAAATAGAAACCTAAATATAGTTTATCAATGCAAAATATAAAAGGCTTGTGATAACTTTTAAGAACATATATTACTAAAACGGTTTAGCGAGTCCCGTTTTAAAGCGGGTCATCCCCAACCTGATCTCGTTTTCGAACGGGTCAACTTGAACCTAACAAGTTTTTTAAACGGGTTATATTACCCAACCTGAAACTTGTTTTTCTTCGTGTCGGTTTTGTGTTGGATTTGGGTTCGTGCCAGGTTTTGCCACTCTAAGTTTGCGAGTTTGTGTCTTGGATGGCACTTTATCCTACATTATCTAAGTGTTACCCATTTGTACGTGTAGCTTAAGAGTAAAAGTAAGATGATGAGTGTTCGGGTCGTAGTTATAAAAAAATAAAAAAACCTCTTTATTTATATATTATTATACTTCGATAAATAATAGGTTTGTTATGGTCAAGATCATTTAGGTTTTATCTATAACTATATTTTATACAGCACAACTCACAGTAGCTCACTAGTAATTTAGCCAAGTCACAATTTGTTATTGCGTTTATGGTAACATGTGGGAGTCACTATTGTTTTATATAGTTACGAGAAAAATATAAACGACCATAGTTTCATTGATTAATTTTCAAATTGAGAATAACATATAATATTTTTAATTATTATATTAAAAATAGAAGCAATAACTAGTTCATTTGACCACAAGCATCATGATACTTTTTACACTTGCCAGGGTCAGGTGTTGTGACACCACAAGCTGTGCCGACTTCTTTAGCATGAGGTTTAATAAGATACTTTCCATATTTTGGATCCTTCAAGAACGTACAAAAACAACCATCTTGATTTTTGATATTCACGCAGCATTGTGAATCTGCGGATGGTAATTTGCTATCATCACTTAAAAACGGAAGACATGGTTCTAGTTTGCTAGAATCACAATTTGCTGCCATACTCAAGTGCACTTTTTGCATAAGAACCAACGCAACGACTAACATTACTACCGTGAAAGCATGATATATCTTCATTTCTAATAAAAACAAAGAATGAGTGAAAATAGTTGATGGTTGATTATACTAGTGGATTGGTATAGTATGGTATCATATGATACTTGCTTTCTAATGCTACTTATAGATGAAAAAAAATAAAAATATGGAAGATCTTCATCGTTGGTTTTTGATCAACGGTGCTAAAAGAAAATAAATAATTTAAATAGTCATAATGTACTAGCTTACAAATAAATTTAATTTGTTTAACAAATGTGAAATGAAATCAATATATATTTATCTTAAATTAGAAAGGTAATTTATATATTACAAAAGGAAGTGACAAACTCTACACAGAATTTTCGATGTTTACACTTGATTTTTTATTTTTGGTCGGCTAAGAAACAATACTAAATCAATTAAAAATATATAATACGAGTATATATTTAATAATAAAGTGTTTGATATATCTATTTAATAATAAACACTACCAAGAGGTTGTCAAGCCAACTTGTTTACAAACTCGTTTCGAACATATATACATATATATATATATATATATATATATATATATATATATATTAATATGAGATTTAAGTTTACGTACGAAAGAAAAATAACGAAGTAACTGCCATTTGATAATATTTGGTTGCGCCTAGTGGCTAAGATTATGTCTTAAAATAAAAATTAATATGAGATTTAAGTTTACTTACGGGAGTCAATTCTGTCGAGTTGTTGTGTTGACAGTTTGGCAGGTACAAGTATCGAACCGTACCTTTCCCATTTGTATTTATTCGTGTCAAAAACTTCAACACTATTTTCAACTTATTTTTGTTAACCCGAGCGTGACCGGTTAACCTATTTTTTATAACGTCTAAAAAATCAATGGTAATTTAAAATCAAAGTTGTACTTTAAAATTGCATATAAAATGAGACTTCACATGTTATGCTATTCAAGTTTATGATATATGTTTTTGGTAAGAAACATTTTTTTATGAAAATTTTTAATGTGAAGTTTGAAACTTAAGTTACAAATTTAATTTCGAAACCAAAGAGAAACCTAAATATTGTTTATCAATGCAAAATATAAAAGGCTTGTAATAACTTTTAAGAACATGTATTACTAAAACGGTTTAGCGAGTAAACCCATTTTAAAGCGGGTCATCCCCAACCTGATCTCGTTTTCAAACGGGGTCAACTTGAACCCGGCAAGTTTTTTTAAACGGGTTATATCACCCAACCTGAAACCTTTGTTTCTTCGTGTCGGTTTTGTGTCAGATTTGGGTTCGTGCCAGGTTTTGCCACTCTAAGATTTCGTATTTCTCAACTACTCTATGAATATTAAAATGGAAGTGGAGCAATAGTACTTTATCGATTTATTAGTATGTTTTAATTATTATTATTATTATATATATTGTTTTGTTTTTAAAATTCAAAGGATAACCACACAACATTAATTTCTTTTTAGAACTCTATAAATAATTTATATAACTCGAATTTAACATCAAGACATACTTATTTTCATCCACATTTCAACATGAAGATTAATGGTCTCATTTGTAGAAGACCTATCACCAAAACCATTTCGACGGAACCCCATATCTTTTTTATGTGCTTGATAATGTTAATTTCACCATCGCAACACACAAGCTTAATGTATTGGATATATAAAAAATAACTAGTTACTAATAGTGTGGGGTTCCGATGAAACGATAAATGTTGTGACCCTCACAAATAAAGGTTGCGAGTTCGTGTCTTCGATGACACTTTATCCTACATTATCTAAGTGTTTCCTATTTGTGCGTATAGCTTAAAAGTAGAAGAAAGATGATGGGTGAAACGCAAACTGTGTAATGCAAACTGTGTAATGCTCCTATCTTAACCCTCCCCGATGGAAACGATGATTTCACTGTGTACTGCGATGCGTCGAGTCAAGGACTTGGTTGTGTTCTCATGCAACGAGGAAAGGTCATAGCGTACGCGTCAAAGCAATTGAAGGTTCATGAAGTGAACTACACCACTCACGATCTCGAGGTTGGTGCCGTAGTATTTGTTTTGAAGATTTGGCGGCATTATCTTTATGGGACGCAATGTATAGTCTACACCGACCACAAGAGTCTCTAACACGTGTTCAATCTAAAGGATCTCAACACGAGACAAAGACGTTGGGTTGAGTTGATTAGCGACTACGACTGCGACATTCGCTATCATCCTGGAAAGGCGAATGTTGTAGCCGACGCACTGAGTCGCAAGATCCACAACAAGACTGTCTCACTTCAAGAAATTCGAGATCGAAGGCAATGGTTTGACACGTTAGGAGAATTTGATACTAAGATTCACGTGGATGTTAACGAGGCTACTATCATGCTTCAAAATATAAGGATTGATAGTGATCTCGAGTTTTGCATCCGCAAGGCTCAACAAGCGGTGTTAACCGTGGAAGGGAAGGATGAAGAACTAACATTTAACATTCGGTCACAATTGGAGGCAAAACCGAATGGCATGTGGTATTTCTTGAACCGGCTTTGGATTCCTAATCGCGACGAACTCCGTCACTTCATCATGAACGAAGCTCATCAATCACGATATTCCATTCATCCTGGGTCCGATAAGATGTATATGGACCTGCGTGGCCAATATTGGTGGCCAAGAATAAAGAAGGATATCGCATCTTATGTTTCCAAGTGCCTCACGTGTGCAAGGGTCAAAGCTGAACATCAACGGCCTAGTGGTTTTAGTTGAACAACCTGAAATCCCTATATGGAAATGGGAGCACATATCCATGGATTTTATAACCAAGTTACCACGTACTCCTCGTGGCCATGATAGTATATGGGTGATTGTTGACCGTTTGACCAAAACAGCATATTTCATACCCATACAAGACACTTACAAGGTCTCAAAGTTGGCTCGCATTTATATCGATGAAATTGTGAGTCGTCATGGCATGCCGTTGCATATTATTTCCGACCGTGATGCTCGATTCACTTCATACTTCTGGTCTTCTATGCAAGAACTCTTGGGTACCCAATTGGATTTAAGCACGGCTTACCATCCTCAAACGGAAGGTCAAACCGAGCGAATAATTCAAACCTTTGAGGAATTGCTACGTCTTTGTGTCCTTGATTTTGGTGGTGATTGGGATACGCATTTACTGCTAGCGGAATTCTCGTATAACAACAGCTACCACTCAAGTATCAAGATGGCACCATTTGAAGCTTTATATGGTCGTAAATGTCGTTATCCGATCTGCTGGACTGATATCGATGAGAATTTCATTACCAGTCCGGAACTCATTCAAGAAACGACCGACAAAGTCTCCAAAATCTGTAATAACCTTGAGGTGGCTAGGAGTCGTCAAAAGAGTTACGCGGATAAAAGACGCAAGCCATTGGAGTTTCAAGTCGACGACATGGTTCTTTTAAGGTTTCTCCATGGAAGGGTGTTGTTAGCTTGGGGAAGAAGGGCAAATTAGCCTCACGTTTTGTAGGACCTTTCAAGATTCTGAAAAGAGTTGGAAAAGTGGCTTACAAACTGGAACTACCTTCTGAACTTAGTGGGGTTCATCCTTTCTTCCATGTCTCAAATTTGAGGAATTGCTTAGCCGATGACAATCTGCATGTTTCTTTGGAGGAAATCCAAATTGACGAGTCCTTGCATTTTGTCGAGAAATCTATCGAGATTATGGACCGAACGCTGAAGAAGACCCGAACAACTACCACGCCCATCGTCAAGGTTCGTTGGGAAAACAAACGAGGAGCTGAATTCACGTGGGAACGCGAGGATTTCATGAAGAAGAAATATCCCCATCTGTTCGTCTAGTATTGTCTTTTAATTTCGGGACGAAATTTCTTAAAGTTGGAAAGACTGTAACCTCTCGTATTTTTGTTAAACGTTTGTTAACTTCGTTATCACTTGTAGTGTGTGTTTTGTCATAAATGCAAGTATGAGGTTTTATTTGTAAATTTTCCTCTTATTTTGATTTTGTCAATATTCAAAATTTCTATAATTTGTTTAATTATTAATAATTAAGCTAAAAATAATAATAATATTAATATTAATAATGAAAACAATAATAAAAATAATCATCATAATGATAATAAGCTTAATAAATGTTAAATCTTGAAAATAAATAAAAAAAACAAATAATTTTAATAAACTTAAAACTTGTAAATTATTAAAAAATGGGCATAAATTTATAACATTAAAACCCCAGGGACTAAAACTGTAAATTCACTTTAAGTTGAAATGTGAACTTTGGCTAACAATGCAATTTTAAAAACCACAAGGACCAAAGTGTAATTTGTTTAAAAATCCTATTTCTCCCTCGTAAACCCGGTGGCCACACCTCCGGCGCGGCTCCGGTCACCACCATACACCAAAATTACACGATTCTAACGCCCCAAACCGGTCCAAATCGAGTCGTGAAGCCGTTTCGAACATGGTAATGACAAATAATCGAACTTTAAATGCGGTTCGTTAATCCTTGAACCCGAAACCGATCCCCATCATAAACAAAATTCGTTTCTACAATTAAGACGTACTATTAATGAAATTAAACGTGTGTAAACGTTCATCTAATTATTTCGAAGTTATGGATGTGTTTAAATTCATCTGAAACAGCAAATTTAAACATCAATTTTACCCTGTAACACCCGACAACAACCTCGAACACGTTGGCCCTTCAATCGATTAAATTGAAACTATAAAATCAAGGCAAAACATCCCATTTGAGTTTCTTAAACTCCCTGCACCTTCAATTTTACCAAAAACACACACGCATCAAAACCCCCAAATCAAGAACAGTCGCAGACGGTTTCGAACTCAAAATCATCAAGAACAACACCAATCAGGTAATTAAATATGGTTTTCTACTCGTTTTTACATGGGGAACAAAAGCCCCATGGATAATTGATGTATCAACATCGAATCGATGTTCAATTTGATCGATTTCACAATTAGGGTTCATGTGAATTTGGTGGTACACTTATTGTAACAAAATTACACTTATTGTAACAAAATTTATCATTTGGACCTACAAATTTACTATTTTATTTAATAGTAAATAAAAACCATTTAATAATAAAAGTTTAACTTTTATTAATAGTGTTAATCACTAAAAAATTTTATTTAAACATTTAAATATCAAAATAATAACAAATTACATCTATTTAATGATATAAAAATCATGGATTAAATGGGTTATAAATATAACACCATAACTATCATGATTAATCTCACACGTTATTCATTTAGGTTGAACGTTAACGAATCCTCGGCATATTTTTATACAAGGCTTTCTTATTTGCTCATCCTATTATCCATGTGAGTTTTCATACCCCTTTTTATATTATTTCACACTTTTGGGGTGAAACATGTTAATCGTATTATAAATACACTTGTAAACACGTTTTAATCTTGTAACACTTGTGCAATTCATTTTATGTTGTCATGGTTATTTGAACACTTATAATTATTATGTGATGACTCTTGTAAGATACGATCATTAACTATTGCTAGCCTAGCGACGTCATAGATCTATGGGCCTGACAAGCCTATTTGGTGCTAAAGCCGAGGTTATTGCCGGCTCCTAGTGCCGTATTCTTGAGCACTATGGGAACCAAATACACTTAGCTAATCGTTTAATCTTGTAATGGCCATATTTGTTAAGGTTTGATTGTTACATTTGTTCATCCATCTTTATTTACTTTATTCAATAACCTATGACATGAATTGCCATCTTTTATATATATTTATGTATGCTAAAACTATGGAAACTTACCAACATATTGTTGACATTATTTTTAACATGTTTCAGGAAATGATACTGCTTAGCTTGTTTTTGAAGACTTGCTTACATCTAGGATTGGACCTAGATTAAAATAAAATGACACTTATTATCATATGACGTTGGAAATCTTATGTATTGTTGAATGTTTGAACTTATGTTATTTCTTAAATGTATGTTATGAATCTTGATATTTAATAATATTGTCATTTTAATTTAGCATTGTGTGGCATAAACAATCTTAACCCTCACACCTCGACGTTTCCGCTGTTAAGGTTGGGGTGTGACATTCATGGTTTGGGTGCCTCTTGTGTAAACCACCATTCTGTGTGAGTATTCATCTGCTGATAAAGCCTCTTGTCTGAAACTTTTAGTAGTTGCATCAGCAGTTGATATGTTCAGCACTTTTGCAACTTCCGATAGCACTCTTAGTAGGTGCTTCTTCTTTAGTAGACGCCTTAGGAGAGGCTTCAAGTCCTAGCACAAGCTCTCTCTTTGATGATTTTTTATTAGATCTCTTTCTTTTGAGAGAGTGCAAGAAAAAAATGTTGGATCTTTTCATTGCCGCCATTCTTCTCTTCCCAAGTTAAACCTTTTAGTTCATCCTTTTCATCACCCTCCTAGCTTTCGTCTTCTTCTCTTCTGAGTTGTAATAGCCATATCTATCTAGAAGCTCATTCAGTTTGACCTCTTCTTTAGATAGAGGCTTGTATTCTTCAGTTCATTTAGAAGAGAAAGAGATGGGTTGTGTAGCTTCTATAACTTGGTCAGCTAATCCCTGGAGAATATCCTCAGCTTCTTTGGGCTCATCTTCCTTTTTTTGGTAGCATCATCTGAGATTCTAGATGACACTAGATGGGTATTCCTTTTCAGTTGCTCAATAAAGTGTTGGGACTCTAATTGAGTGCTAGCAGGTTTGGTTTGGGTCTGCTCAGAAGAAGAAAGAGAAATCTTTTTCTTTGAGCCTTGTTTAGGTGTGGATGACACCTTTGACTTGGTTGGGACCGTTGTTTCCAACCTTACCTTTTTTAAGGGAGGTGATTTGGGGGCCTGCATCTTCTCAGTAGAAGATGCAGGGGTTCGCTTCTTTTTGTGTGCTTTAGGCTTTGAAATGGAGGGTGTGGGATCAGCAATGGAGGGTGTTTCCATGCTTCCACCCTCAGGCGCAGTGACCTCAAGAACTTGTGTGAACAAGGGAGTGACCTTCCTAGAAAAAGATTTAGGAGTAGCCTTGAACTTTGAGAAAAGAGCTTTATTTAAAGTTCCTAAGGCATGTATAACTCCTTAAGTTTTAAGGTTGTTACCCAGTATAACTCCTTAAGTTTTAAGGTTGTTACCCAGTTCTTCTTTTAAAAATAGTTGAATGAATCTAGGGTACATTAGAAACTTAAATTTTACAATATCAGTTACATTCTTACAAAGGTTTTGAAATATGAAGTTTGAAATATCATAACTCTACTATTTGACAAGCTCATGGATAGCCCATGTTAGATCCTATGGTACTTGATACCATCATCCCAACTTGTTTGACAAGTAGTGTAAAAAAGATATGAAGGATAATTCTTCAATTGTGATATACAAGTGATTTGGAGAAGGTGGATGTTAGGAGGGATCCTTCATATCCCATCTCCTTGAAAGTGGCACTCACCACCTCTTTGGAGACTGAAGATTCACCATTTGCAGCATTCAATTGCATATGTTGTTTGAATTTTTGCATAGAAGATGGTGATCTTTTTTCCTTGCATCATTGCGATGATAACTTTTATTCCATGTTCTCTCTGGAGAGAACATGTAGTCCAAAATTCCCGAATGTGTGACTCACAAATCACTAGGTCTATAGAGATTGCAAAAGCATAATTTCTATTGCGTAAGAATTGAAGAACTGGATCATAGACAGGATCACCAATGGGTTCAAGTGATACGGTGATATTATGATTCGGTCTAATAAAAGTGGGTCCTACTAGATCTTTTTAAAATAATGTGTTGAATCCGTCCTATCTGCCGAATTGTGCTTATCTGCCGATTTACGATATTGGGTAGATGCCCAGTTTTACCCGTTTTAGTTATCAACAAAGCATTATTTACCATTTTTATCGGATATCATTATGTAAATTATTTATTATTCAAAATTGATCATCCAATAGCAGATACAAGATATTTAAATATTATTTCATCAAATGCCTTTGTGAAAAGATTTACATATTGTTCATTTATATGGACATTAATTAATTTAGAGATTTTCTTTTCTATACAATCTCTAATAAAATGATACCTGATATCAATGTGTTTTGTCTTTAAATGCTGAACTGGATTGTTGGTGATTGAAAAGACACTGTTGTTGTCAATGTGAATTGGAGTGTTTATAAAGGTTACTCCATAGTCTTTAAGTTGAGTTTGAATCCATAGCACCCGAGAACAACAACTAGATGTAGCAATGTACTCTACTTCAAGAGTTGATGTTGACATACATGTTTGCTTCTTGAATTGCCATGAGACCAATCTTTCCCCTAGAAATTGACATCCACCTAAAATGAACTTTTTATTGATGTTGCATCCACCATAGTCATTATCTATATATCCATAGAGATTGAAGTCAGCAGTCTTAGGGTACCATAATCCCAACTTAGGTTCCCCTTTAAGATAGTTCAAAATTCTCTTGGCAACCATTAAATGCGACACTTTTGGAGCAGCTTGAAATCTTAAACACAAGCATATGGCAAACATGATATCTGGTCTGCTGGCTGTGAGGTATATAAGAGATTTAATGATGGCTCTGTACTACTGTTGATCAACTGCTTCCCCCTCAAGATCAAGAGTTAATAAACATGTCTTAGACATAAGGTTTTTTGCAGCCTTAGTATCAATAGCTTAGAATCTCACTAAGATGTCTTGAACATACTTTGATTGATTTATAAAAATACCATCAGAAGTTTGTTTCACTTGCAGCCCTAGAAAGAAAGTGAGTTCTCCCATTGAACTCATTTCAAACTTCAACTTCATGAGACTTTTAAAGGGTTCGCACAAGCTCTCATTTGTAGACCTAAATATGATATCATCCATATATACTTATACCAAAATGATATCCAGATCAACTTTCTTAATGAAGAGAGTTTTATCTATAGATCCTATGGTGTATCCATTCTTCAAGAGAAAGGTAGAGAGTGTCTCGTACCATTTTCTCGGAGCTTGATGAAGACCATAAAGGGCTTTATCAAGTTTGCATACATGATCTGGATACTTAGGATCTTCAAAGCCAAGAGGTTGGCAGACATAAACTTCTTCATCAATCTCAATATAGAAGAATGCACTCTTGACATCCATCTAAAATATCTTAAAGTCTTTCAAGGTAGCAAATGCTAGAAAAATTTTAATTGCTTCAAGCCTAACCATAGGAGCAAAGACTTCATCATAATCAATCCATTCTTCTTGTATGTACCTTTGCACCACAAGTCTAGTTTTGTTCTTGATAATAATGCCTCTATCATTCTTCTTATTTCTAAACACCCATTTGGTTCCTATTAGAGTCTTTATTTTAAGAAGTGCATATAGTTTCCAAACCTTCTATCTAGATAACTGAAGAAGCTCCTCTTGCATATGTTCTACCAGTTATTATCTCTTAAGGCCTCATCAACTTTCCTTGGTTCTAGTTGAGAAAGGAAGCATGAAATCAAATAGATGTTTGCTTCATTCACCCTACTTCTTGTCTTGACACTAATATCAACATTGCCAATAACATTCTCAACTGGGTGCTCTTTATGAATTATGGTCTCGAGATCACTTGGAGTTGTTAAGATATATCCGAATTGGAGAGGTTTGTTTCATGAAGTTTGGCAGATGGATTGACTTGTCCAACGGCCGAATTGACTCCTTTTTTAGCATTTGTTACACTTGGTTTTTTTTCAAGAGATTGTCTAATACCACAATGATCATGAGACTCTTTATCTGATGAGTCATCATGAGCAAGTGATGGTTGACCCACATTGTGTAACATCCGGACCATTTTCAAACTAAAAACCCAAACCCCGAACTCATTTTGAACTTTCACACAATGGAAAATTCATTAAAAATTTGTTTTATTTATATAAATGAATCAAATGCAATAATTGTGTTATTTAACCAATATTGTGAATTGTGTTATTCAATTTTCAATTATTAAATCATTTAAACAATTTATAATAATAATTTGATTTATAAAATAAATTTTTATAAAGTTGTAAAGTTTCATTTGTAATTTATGTGTTTTAGTTATTAAATTACAATAAATAATTAAATTGAAAAGTCTTATTAAAATTTATAAAGTTTTATGAAGATTTTATAAATAAAAAATAAATTGATTTATTATCTAAATTAGGTTGTATAAGTCTAGGGTTTAATTTGTAATTTTTGAAACTTAAATTATTAGTTTCCTTCATAACATAATAAACATTCAAAACAACAGGGTCCAAAGTGTAAATTTTGATTTAAACCCAACCCAACCCCCGTCGACCTCCCAATCTCAGGCCACTTCTCCGGCCGAGCTCCGGTGACCCTCACACACCCAAAATGAATCGATTTCAAATTAAATTAACTATCTTTTATCATTCGTGCATCAGTTTCGAACACGATACCTGTTTCAATTGTGTCATTCCGTTGTTAAGGTTGGGTACTCGAACCGGAACCCCCGATTAAAAAGCCTTAACTCGTCGATCTTGTAACAGCTATATTGGACCCTATTTAACAAAAGGAAACATCTCTAATCAACCCTTCCAAACTATCTGAACCCTCAATTGTTGCTGAAAACACCCAAACAAGCATTCGATCATTAACTTCAATTCTCCTCAGTCGCAACCTGCTCATCTTCTGATTTACATCAATTGGTTCTTTATCAAGTAACCTACATACACTCTTTTACTCGATTTTACATGGGGAATCAAAGCCCCATGTTTTTTCAGTAATCATCATCGAATTGATGTTCTATTTAGGCTAAATCGATTCTAGGGTTCATATGAATTTGGGGTTTCCTTAACTTGTGTTTTTAAAATCTCCTTATGAATTTCAAACAAACATGGGTGCTTGCCTGGCCGGTTAAGTCAATATGCTTAAACGTAGGAGACCCTGGTTCGAGCCCAGACACCCCTTATTTAATTTTAAAACTCAATATTTATATTTTTAAATTACAAAAAAATATTATTTGATTAGTATATGAATATAAAAATTATTTCTTTAAGTAAGTTCATTCTATTATTTCTGAAAAATTCTAAACAATATAATTTTTTATTTTCTTTATTTTCAAATGTTTTAATGTTATAAAACTATTATAAAAATTATTTAAAATTTATAAATTAAACCTAAACCAAAAATTATTTTAAACTATTTTTTTAAAATCATTTAAGTGATTAATTATTATGTTAATTGATTTTGACCAAGAGTTTAAATGATTAATTGTTAAATTAATTATTTCTTTTCACACTTTAATACTCATACATCACATAATCAATTTTTATATATTAAATGTTTAAATAATACTTAATTTCACTAATGATTCACTATCATTTTAATAAATTTATTCTATTTTATGTATTCAAACTATTATGTTATTTTGTTAAACCCAAATCTTAATTTGAAACCCTAATTCATAACTAGACCTTAATCATTATATTATTTTAATCTAAGACACCTTTCCTTTGGTTGAAACCGTGAGGAAATCGTTGGTGTCTAACTTAGCAAATTATTCAAATCATATTATTATACCAAGTAAGTATTCATTACCTTTTTTTATGTGTTTTATATTTTGGGAAAATCATGTGATTCAATATTCAATCATTGATATTCATTGTTAGTTTATTTCCTTCTAAATTCAATTCAAGATATGCTATGTTATTACTTGCAATTATGTGTTCATAGTTAGATAAACTTGATGATAACACTAACATTAATTCATGCAACCATAGTAACAATGATAGATCTATTGGTTTGACAAATCCACCCTATTTGTTTAGTCGCGTGGTGATTGGAACCAGAATCATTTATTCTATAAGGCTTCGTCTGCGGACCGAGTCAATTCAGTTATTAGGTTTGATTGTGTTGGTTTGTCTTTTATGTTACACTATTGCACTTATAAGTCTTGACATTATCATGTGAATTGAATTATTTCAGTCTATTTAATCAATCTATGTATGTATTCAAACCTGTGTTTACTCACCGGCTAATTCATTTGCTGACTCGTTATTTTCTCATATGATTTCAGGAATGCAGATTAGTGGACTTCTATATGCACATTTAGGGCTTGGACTTAGTCAAAAATTAAAGACAATATCATTATGTTTACTTGAATTTCTATTTGATTGTAATGTATTGTTTGATTAGTATTATTCAGTGAAATTGCATTTAATATTATTTCAACTTATTTAATTCCATGTGCTATGAACAATCGATTCATATTCGTCCGCCCTGATGATTCCGCCGTTGGTCGGGGTGTGACACATTGTTTGTGGTACTAGCATCTTTCTCAACTGAATGTGGCTGAATTGTATCAACAGATTACCTATTATGACTGGACCCTGTGGTAGATCAACCCTGTAGTCTTCTGTACTTGGGACTTGTATGTCTGTTGATCTGTTAGGTGAGTCTCCTGAAACATTCTCAATCAAATGGTTAAATGCATTTGTGAATTCATTTAAATCAAACATCCAACTTGGGGTACTTCCAATACTATTTGAGGAATTTTCTTTAAATATGGCATTTTCAGATTCCTCAATAGTGAATCAACTTTGTTGCATACTCTATAAGCCTTAGCTTGTGATTAGTATCTTACAAAGAACCCATCAACTGATTTATCAACAAATTTAGATAAATGATCTTTGGTATTTAGAAGGATGCATGGACATCTAAAAGTCTTAGGAACCCTATAAATGGTCTTTTTTATGCCACAATTCATAAGAGATTTTTTCATATGTCTTGATTATTAACACACTGTTCTGAACATAGCACGCAGTGCTGACTGCATTAGCTCAGAAAGATAAAAACAAATTACGTTTTTCAGCTCATAATTTCTGCTCGTAATTGTGTATTTAGTGCAGTTTATTGTGTTTTTTGTATGTTATTGTGTATTTTTAAATATTATTGTGTTTTTATAAAATGATGTATTCTAAAAAACATAATGATTGTATAAAACTATTATTTATTTCTAGTATGTAAGATACAATGATAAAATAATAAGTAATTATTTTAATAGATTAAAAACAATTACAAAATAATATAAAATTATATAAAACGTAAAGCACAATGATAAAATGTCTCACTACTTTTTTTTTGTGCTCATTATTGTGTTTTGCTAAACACTATAAGTTTTTTGAAAAAAAATTGATAAAATAACATCATTTTGTACACACATATATAAAAAAATAACAAAAATAACATGAAATAATCTAAAATGTATAACCAATGATTAATACATATAACAAATGATAGAAAATATTTGACACAACGACCTGATATTTGACACAGTGACGTGACGTATTATACACAATGACCTGGGATATTTGACATAATGACGAAAATTCACTTCTATTTTAAAAAAATAAGACACATGTCAAGGCCATAATCTTTATTAGTTTTTTACATTAAGTAAAACTTTTACTATAATCTACCCAAATTTCTAAAATTAATAAACACATTATTTTTAATAATAAAGAATAAACAAGCCACTCTCATGGATAATAAAAGCTTGCAACATTTGTGTGAATCGCAATTAGCAAATTTGTTTATAATTTTCCGAATTTAAGTAAACTAGTAAATATAACCTCGTGCGTTGGAGCGCGCAACAAATATCATAAACCAGCATCCGCAACAAATATCATAAACCAACATGTTACAGCGAGTGCATTGAAAAAATTCAAAATTTTACATTAAAAGACAAACCGGTTTAAAAAGTTAATGTGAAAATGTCCATAAAAAAGGCAGAAGGCTACAATGTCATTGCCATTGATAACATCCAAACTTTGTATAAGAAAACGTAATGGATACAAAAAATAGTGACAAGAGTCTTAAATCGTTGAAAAAAGTGACAAATAATTGTTTTTTTGACAATATTTGAAAATTGAATAAAAAAACATACCGGTGTAAATCGTTAACATGGAAATGTCGATAGAAAAGAAGGCAATAACGGCATTGCCTTAGATAACTCCGATCAGAATGAGAGAAGAACATTATTAAAAGAAGTACAAGGAAAAGGTGGTTCCCAAGCATCAAACCCGCGTGAACCTAGGCTCTAATTAAGATTTAGCGTAAAACAAGTACGCCACTAAGGGTACTAGGGCGCTTTCGACAAAACCAATCGGCTTGAGCGGGTACCTCGGCAACACAGCCGCTAATGCCCCAGCAACTCCATTTCGGTTTCTAACTTTGGCATGTGACTACTACTCGAAGTATCGGTAAACTTATTTGAAACCATTTAAATAAGGTTAAAATTATAATAAAATAAACCAATGTAGATTGTAGAATGGTAATTTTACACCTATTTACTAAAAATAATAACATTTAAAGAATATAAAAAAAAGGATATATATATCAAAGCACCCACCCCTTATTCCTCATCACCGAGGACAGGTTTGTTGGGTTTTAATGTTTTTTAAGTAAATGGGTAAAGTGTTTATTTACATTGGTTTAGCAAAGTACGATAATAAGAACCTAACGTGTTACCAATGGCTGAACGAGGGAAACCATACATTAATTTTGAAACAAAAAGACCAAACTTACAATATGAATATATCACACAAACTATCTCATTCGTGTTTAACTCTTATCATTATATAATGAAACATCTTATATCTCTAAGCTCAAGTTTAATAACACTGTTTCAGAAATCGTCTTATAAAACAGTGTAAAAAATGTGAACTCTTACATATTGTTTAACTGGTGTTATTGTTGCACCAAAACCGAGTATTACTAAACTAAATAGTTGGGTCATGTGTAAAACCAGTTGTTATGTGTATATTTTTAGGTATTTGTTATTGTTAGTCATTAATTTTTATCAATATGACATGTCAACTTGAGATGTTTCATTTACACAAGACAAGGTTCAATAAGTTTCCTATTCCTTAAAGCACTTATATACCGTTTGGCATACTGCACCGTATTTTTAAATTTTAAGGAAAACAAAATAAGATTTTAGTTATAAAAGAACTACATTTCATCTTTAGACTCAAATCTTATCCATATAATTATATCATAATGTATACTGAATTGATAAATATACCAATCCGTCGTTCAATCCTTAAATCGATTTTATAGAGGTAAATTTGATTTGTTTTTAGCATTTTTTCTATAGGATGAATTTTTTTTATATTATTTTTTTGCGTTTTTATAGTCAACTTGAACAAATGTTATTATCTTAGGAGTTAGGACGATTAAGTTGTATTTTTGAAATGTAATCATTGACCCGTCTAGCCTTAGTCAAGATGAACATTTTTTAAATGGACTCGTTTTGACCCGATACCATTTAATGTAAAATGACTCATAAATTAGATAGTCAAACTTCTATAAAAGTTTGCTAAAAATCAATTTTAGAAGTAAATGATAATAGTTGATATTTAAGATTGTAGATAAAAACAAGATAAATAAATAATTAAAAAATATAAAGATAAATACGAGAAATGAGATGCGAGAGATTTTTAAAAAATAAGATATAAATATAAGGTACGGTGATTTTCAATTAAATTAATAGTAATAAGAATATTTGAGTATTGATTGGCGATTGCATTCAACTATTTTGGACCGAGGGTAATTGGGCCTGTGTTGTAGGTCTCAGGCAGCCAAGAAAAGAAAAACAGATGGGATGGGGCACGAGAATTAATCAAGTAATTATAATAATAATTAGGGGAAGTTTCAAATGAAAAAACCATTTAAAATAGAAAAGTATAAAAAATAACCTCAACTATCGACTTTATTAATCAATGATTGATATCAAATTGTATGGAAAAGTATGTTAAAAGGGGCTTTTAGTAATAGCCATTGATTTTTTGCTAGTTCCCTCTTTTTTTAGATGTTCACAACTTTTTTATACGATATTATTTTTTTATAAAAATTACATCATAAAAACGAGTGTTTTTTTATCGTTAAAATAAGTACAGTATTGTCATATAAAAAGATTTTTTTACGTTTTTAATCTCATATCTCGTCATTGTGTTTTTAATGCAGTTCATTGTGTTTTTTTGTTAGTTATTATGTTTTTCTGAACCCTATTTTTGTTTCTCTAAAACGATAAATTGTAAAAAAATATAATTGTGAAATAACATTGTTGTATATCTCTAATATGTAAAATACAATAATAAATTATCAATTAATTAATCTAATACATTAAAAAAATGAAAAAATAAAACAATATCTCATTATGTTTTTTTATCATCATTATGTTATCTTAAAAACACTATGAGTTTTAAAAATTACTTGGTGAAATAACATCATTGTGTACTTTTAATTGTAAAACACAATGATAGATAATAATAAATTTATATAATCTATAAAACACAATGTTAAAAATAACCATTATTTTATCTTTAACACTATAAGTTTTGAAAAATAGATTGGTGAAACTATCATTGTGTACTTCTAATTGTAAAACACAATGATAGATAACAAGTTTATATAATCTATAGAAACAATAATAAAAATAACACAAAATGATATAAAACGTAAAATACAATGATGAATAACAAATTATATAAAATATATGACACAATGAATTGATATTTGACAAAATAAACCTATAAAATACAATGAGCTGACGTATTTAACACAATGAGGCAAAATGCACTCCTCTTTAAAATAATAGTAAGACACGTGTCAAGCTCATAATCATTCTTAAACTTTTGAAATTAAATACATTTTTTACTATAACCCTACCTCTATAATTAATTACTTAAACTAAAAAACTAATTCATTTGATATGGAATTAAGTTCGTTTTACTTTCATATTTATCATTGTTAGCCAACGTAAGTTAATTTTAATCTCTACATTTGGGTATCTTTTAAGTACAAGTAATATAGTTGGGCTATCTTTTCATAAAAATAACGTCGTCCAAAGATTTTTTTTACTTTTATAGATTGAATTAGTTTGTAAAGTTGTTTATTATATTTAATTATAAGGTGTATGTAGACCAAGGAACTGCTTTGTATAACAGTATATTGTAATAGAAGACCTGGACCATAACTAAGCATGATAAGTAAAGAGTAGGCCTTGCATCTCAAGTGAAGAGTTACATATGAGTCTTATTGGTTTTATGGAGCTAGTATACATGTAGTTATGTTAAATCTTTTAAAGTGTTCGTGTCTTTTTAGACCATTCATGTATTTTCTATTGCGTTGTGAATGTTAAAAGTAATTGCTTATGATTTTTTTATGAATATTAATTGCTTATGTGAATTGTAAGTCATCGCACCTCCATGCTAGCAAGGATATGACATATGTTGAAGTGTTCTAATTGAAAAGGCACATTAAAGTGTTTTACTAATAAAAATAACACGTTAATTAAATTATTTTAAAGATGTAGAATTTAGTTGACTTGTTTGTAATAAATGGCGTATGTAAAGTTATATTTTAGGCTCAACAATATAAGCTGACCAACTTTAAGTGTTACTTAAGGTGATTTAAGGACTTTAAAAGTATATGCAGGAAGTTGAGTGTTAAGAGCACTTTGTTTAGTTGAACCGATATATGTTATGAATGTATAAACGTAAGTAAATGTTTGTTTAAAATACAATGTTTCGTCTTTTGTTACACTCTAGTAAATCATGTATTCTAAGTGAAGAACATGTATCTAACTCACGTCAGGCTTACTAAGGTGTGATAGTCGGGTTGGGTAGATATATAAATTTTGGATACCTTATTTCTTCAAGTATTAAAGGCCCCTTAAAATATGAAGTTATATAATTAATTTATACTAAAATAATTATTATAACAAAACTACAAGACCATTAGGTACAAATCACTAGGGTGCAAGTGATTCAATGAAACAACAATTGATTGGGTTACAATCGTCAGGCAAGAACCTAAAAAATATGATATTTAATTTTTTTTAAACCTCAACTGGTGAATTAAGTTACCTAGACCCCCTCCAGAACATGTTATTGAGTTTCTCTTTAACATATAAATTTATATTTTTTAAATATGTTACTTGACACCTAGTATCTATACAACAACAAAAAAAAAAAAAAAAAAAGTTAGGCCTCTTAAAATTTTGGGCCATCTGTGGACGCTCACTTCAAGGGCCGGCCTTGGTGATAGTCATAAATCACAAATGATCAATGATTTATCGGGAATTAGTCTCTATCTTTAATCCATAGAGTTCTTGTCATGTTGGACTAGTGTTACTAATATGTTATGCATATGTTATTTTGTATGTGTTTATCACCTAAACAAATTCAAAATTTTCCATATTTAAAACCTCATAATAGATGCAAGCCTAAACCAAAAACTAAGCTCCATAACCTAAACTAGAATCTTGCAAACCTGTAAATCGATTTTGGTTTTTAATACTGAGGTGAGAGCAGCAATGGATGGGTGTTTGGTGAGAATGAATGTAGTTAGTTATGATGAATGTGGTTCGGAGATAGTGAAAATGACTAGCATTTGATGTGTGTTGTTGATGGTTAACATCACTTCGTGTAAGTGTGGTGATGTTTTTAAGTAATTAATAACTTACCAATAGTTGTAATAATAAATGGACGAAACGACTCGATCTTAAATTGTACACGCGTGTGATTTTATATGATAAAACTTGTTAACAAGTTTAAATAACAAAAATATATTCTCTCCGTTTTTAATTTATACCCTTTCCAACCCTTAACGCTTTCTAAAACTTTCTATAAAATGTCACTTTAACCTACTCAAGTTTTTAAAACTCCCGATTTACCCTTGTACAATTTTTATTTAAGAAAACTAATTTTACGTTTGTATTTTTATGTACGTGTCGGTACAAATACGAATCCGTCTACGTTTTGAAGTAGACTTATTGTTGGAAAAAAGTCGTGTTAAATATAAGACGTTTCGGCGCTTATCTTTATATACGCTTTTAGATGATTTATGTTTTAACGTAAATTTTGTTTAGAAATAAGTCGGGTCAAATATATATTGTTTCCGTACTTATTTTTAGGTACCTTTTGAGTTAGTCTACATTTCAACGTAAGTTTTGTTTGAAAACACCTAGGATCAAATATAAGACGTTTTCATTCAACATTATAAATCCGAATTACTCTACCTTTCAACGTAAATTTAGTTTGGAAAAAAGTCGGGAGATTGTACTCTATAAATTATCACGCCGCATGCGGCGCCACTGCACGTGTTCTTTGTTTTTTTTTTTTTTTTGTATGTTTTGAGTTGATCTATGTATCAGCATAAATTTGTTTGGAAAAGAGTCGCGTCATATATATATATTTCCATTCAACGCTTTAAATTCGAGTTACCTTGACGTAAATGTAGTTCGAAAACGATTCGGGTCGATTGTAGTCTATACTTTATCTTACCATGTACAATACCGTCACAACCCGGTAAATAAACTAGTTATTTTCTTAGTAGCATCAAATTTTATTTCAATTTGTAGTAAATGATCAAAATAACCTCAATCCTTTCCGTGTGTTGGTCAACTTATATGGGGGACAAAAACTTTAACTTTAAACTTTAATCTTTTTTGATTCATCCCTTTCTTTGTCTCAGAGCTAATCAAAAAGACTCGACACCCCCTTTAACATTCATCAGGCTTTTAAAATATAAAAGCCAATACTATTTATCTTATTTTATATTATATAGTTTTACATATGGCATATATTTCGCCTATGTTATATCATATAACATAAACAGAACAAAGATTATACAAAAAATATTAGGGTATAAAGCCGAGCTCCTCTAAACTCAAACTCGACTCATTTCAAACATGACGTATGTCTTATTAATTCTAGAGCTTAGCTTAGGTATGTTTTATAAAATATTTAGTCATTTTATTCATATACATATGCATTTGCTTTAATTCATATATATGTACGTATTATATATGTAATATGTATATGCATTTAGTTCATAACATGTTCGCATACTGATAAAGTGAAAATGATTATTAAAACTTTATATTATTTAATAATGAATAATGAATATGCGACGGATGAGATTGTGTTGATTCCACATAACTGATGTGGTCTCTTGTGACAAGTACAAGCTACCCAAAATTTTGACTTTCTTTCTGTATAATCATAACTAATTTAATCATTTATTTTAGTAATTTTCTATTGTTGAAGATTATCTCGCTATCAATATAATCATAGTAGTTAAAATTATAAAAATTGACTAATAATTAACTAAGAAGCACACCAAATTAACCAAGTTAAATCTTTATAGTTATGACATAGTTAAATAAAATTGATATATCCGCTTTATCTCTACATATCATTAGAAATGTTCAATTTGAGATTTTTTTATCCAGAGAATCTCATAAAATAAAAAACTGAAATTTCAACTTAAATTTAATTCATAATTGTGTGTATATAATCACTGTGTGAAAAAAATTAAATCATCTTTAGTTATGAATGTCATATTTAAGTTGAACATTTACATTAGATTTCTTATCTTTGTGCTCATCTTTATATTATAAGAGAAACATGAAGAAAAACAAGTAACTTTACTCCCCCATGAGGTGATACATTCCCAATCATTCATCCTTTATATTTTTAAAGGAAACCATTTATATTTTTTAAAGAAACCATGATAATCTCACATATTTAAGGGTCATTATCTATCTTCATATTTATTATTCTATTTTTTTCATGTATCACTAAAAGAAAAAGAAGAGAAAAAATAATAAAATAATAATATTTAATTATTTTCATGTATCACTAAAAGAAAAAGAAGAGAAAAAATAATAAAATAATAATATTTAATTATTATCCGATTGGAATAATGATAATATGGGAAGCTGATCTGAAAGACTTTTATAAAATAAAAGAAATTTTTAAAAGACAATGGTTATTTTTGTTAATTATGAGGATTGAGATGAAAAAGCTACCATGACTACTACAACATAAGTAAATCAATCTCTTCTCTACTTTAACTACACATAGTTGTTGCAAATAAATATAGCCTATCGATTCTTACACATTTATTTATTTCAAGTTAGATGTTTTTTCATGGTTTCAAAAAAATTATCATTTAAATATAAAGGTTTAAATTTTATCATTTGAGTTCAAAGGTTTTACTAAAATTGTTATTTAAATCTATTTGACTACATCTAATTAGAACGATGACTTTCCATTAAACTAAAATTTTTATTTTAATCCATTTGACTCCACATTAGTCTTTCTTGTTTTGTCTTTTCAATGTATTTTGGCTTAGTAGTCATGTTAGTTTTGCATGTTTTGTTACATCGTATTTTTTTAGTTTAAAATTTATGGTTACGGTGATTGATGTTTTATAATTATTATTCATGGAATGTTAATGTCATATTGTTATTTTACTTTAATTTATGATGATTTTTATTATATGGTTATGATTTAAACAATTGATGTCATATGACTTGTTTGTTTATTTATTTGTTTAATTTTTTGTGAAGTATGCTTGATAAAATTAGAGAGGAGTCACTTTTAGATATTTATTTTTAGATTTTTTTTTCTAACAGGTGGAGTTAAATCACAATGACAAAACCCCTTACATAAGGTCGGTTTTTTATTTTGTAATTATTTTGACTAAAATACCCTCACGTTGAAAAGTTAAAGGAAAAATTTAACGATATTAATTAGGTGTTGTCTAATGGATTCAAATAATAATTTTAGCCTTTGGATTCAAATGATAAAATTTAAACATTTAAATTCAAATGATAACTTTTATAAAATCACATTAACGAAAAAAGCACCTAACTGTATTAATTCCATAATAAGTAATTCTATTAAATCATATAAATAATTGTATAATATTTTTCGCAACTAACCTGATACAAATGAATCATATTTTTCTCTACAAAAAGTAATATATTAATCAAGGGATTCCTTATCTTCATATAATATGATATCTGTCTTGGTCATGGTTGTAGGTGCAACCGTGTGACATCAAATACTCCAATACCACCAAATGTCAATTAGCAACAATCCCAAACAAATTAAACATTCAAAATTCTAATACTATCTACCAACAGAAGAAAATAGGTATCAAAACAAGGATTAGATTAAACTATTAATAAATCAAAATACTTACAGAGTGGCGTGTTATGCTTTGCAGCCTATGATAGAGATATATTGTGCAGAATGTGACCGAGAAGAGGCCAGTGTAAACAAGTCAAGTTGAGATAGAGCTCGCGTAAGCTTGGACCTGGATTTTTAGAGTTTTATTTTTAAAGCCCGAGCTTTGCTCGTGTATAAGTTTTCAAGCTCAAGTTCAGTTCGTTTTTTAGATCAGATCATTTTTGTTTGTAACTTATTTAACTTATAATTTATATACATATATAATTATATATATATATATATATATATATATATATATATATATATATATATTTGTAATATAATATTATATATAACATAAATTATTTTATCATAGTTATATATATGTATATATATATAATTCATTATGTAATTATATTGAGTAAAACTATTATATCTATATAGATAAAATGCTTGTCTAATCTTGCGAGCTAGTTCGGTATATGAAGCTCAATCCCCAGCTCGTTTATTAAATGAACTTAAATAAAGGTTCAAACTCATTTAAGCTTGAAATTATTTGAGCTTGTAATGAAGTGAGCAGTTCACCAACTTTTTAACTAATTTACACCCTTAGATCATACAAACATAAGAGAATAGCATGATAATGGAAGAGAAAGAAAATAAAAAGACCTTCAGACCATAGAGGTAGCTTGCTTAATATCATTCATTTTACCGGATAAAAAATAATTAAGTCAAACAATCAACTGATTGTAAAATCGACTTAACATTAAAACAAATTTAAATGGGTTGACAATTTCTATTCTTGTGTTTACTAGTTAACCCATATATGCAAGAGAGAATAAATCTTTACCATAATATCGTGTTAACTAGTGGAAATGCATGTGCGTTGCGACAGTACAGCTGTTGCAACTTTTTGGAGAATTCTATTTTAGTCAGTATCGACTCGGTGCGTTATGACGTAAATTAAAAAATCAAAATATAACTATTGAAAAAATTGAATAAAAGAAAACAATTACGTATATTACAAAAGTATTTAAAACAACTATATTATCCTAACAAGATTAATGAAAGCATGGATGGTATTTATGGTCGAAAATCACTTATCACCTAGATTTTAGGGGAGGTTTCGTTTTATAAATGTAGGTTAGAGTTTTATGATCATTGGAGGTAGTTTTCGGTGTTGATTTGCATACACTGGAGAAAGTTAATGGATAAATTGTCACCACAAATTATCATCTTGATTGTTATTGAGCTGTTAACAACCACAAGGGAAAGGGAAAGAGGGATTAGTGCTCAATCGCAATGAATGAACGACATTGAAAGAAAATGGCGGTTTTGTTTAGCCACGTGTATATGCTTTAACATTTGTATTATAAGCATCATATGTTATAGTTTATTGTAAGGGTATAAATGAAATAAAATGGTTAACTTTTAAAAATTTAAACATGGCTTTTCATATGACTGTCTTAATCCATATGTAAAATTATCATTGTATACTCTTTTTACTTTTATTATAAAAGATATAGATAAATATTAAAATTATTAAACTTACAATATGCCCCTAGAAAAATATTAGTATTATAGTTATTATAAATACAAAGATATATATAAATTATATACTTAAATTTTTAAATAAAATAATACTTAATTTAAATAGTATTTAGTTATAAAAATATAATTAGTAAATATAAATTCAAATGTCAATTTATAGTATCATAAATAAAATAAAATTTAATGAAATGAATTAAATAAGATCATATTATTAAATAATGTATTAATAATATTTATTAAATACATGAAAGAGACAAGGGCAAAAATATCAAGCTATATAAAATTTAATGTATAAATTTGTCATATTACCCCTAAAGTGATTTAAAATTTTAATTAATTCTTTATTCTACCCTCTTAAATGTCTTGCACTCTTTGTACATGTTGCTTCAAAACTTTTATGCTTGAAAAAATTACATGTTTATCCGAAGAGATGTATTATGTAGTAGTATATATATAAGTATTAATATAACATAATACTTAATTATAATTGTATTTATTTATAGAAATATAATTAGTAACTATAAATTTAAATGTCAATTTATATTATTATAAATAAAATAAAATTTAATGAAGTGAATTAAATAATATCATATAATTAAATAATGTGTTAATAATGAGTATTAAATAATACAATAATTAGAAAAAGTTAATTAAATGGGGCAAAAGTAAAACTATTGCATAAAATACTTGTATTCTATGCGTAAAATGTTGTATAGGTGTCTTACACTTTGAATGAAATTACCATCTTATCTTTTTAATATGTATTATATACTAGTATAGATATAGATAATCTTAAATAGATCATTATGAGTATTAATCTATAATAATTGTCATGGGAAATGAATAAAGAATTTTTTTTCATGTTTTGGCCACTACTATTTTGATTTTTTATGTTTAGTCTCCGATCATTACCTTCTTACAAAGAGAGGAATCCAAATAGAAAGGTTGGATTATTGAATTTGTTAATATTGCTGCTTCGCGTTACTCCGATCTTAAATCCTTAGAGGCTATGAGATGCCCAAAAAATAATTCGAAAACCGTTATTTTGCGTGGCAGTCGTTTTTACATAACCTTTTTGGTTTGCAGCCACATCGATTAATCTACTCTGAGGCTCGAGTAGTAAATATAATTTCTTTTCTTTTAGGTTTTAGATGAACGTAAAATTTAAAACACAATTTTTGGATATGTATATTAGGTTTTATGTAACGGAAACATTGATGACCACTATCATAAACGTTAAAACAGTAATAATAACTAGATAGTAAAACTTTCTAACAAATTACAATTCTCATTTAGTATTAATTTTGAAACACGATAAGTAAAACTGCGCAAAACATGACTGGACACAATATTATTTGTACGCTAACAACATGAAAATGCATTAACCGGTCACCTATTGTATTTATGTGTAAAAGTTGATATTTTTATCATATTATGGAACATGTGACATGTAAGGTGGAAATACTAATTTAAAACCATCAATCCATGATTTTAGCACGTATATATTTAACTAAAACCTGAACACATTTGCATACAATTTTCTTGTTTTTAACATCGACTGAGCTTCGTATTCCTGCATTTTCATGGCTTCAATGTCTTCTTCGTGTGCTTTATCTAGCAATGTGTCTGCTTTATCTAGGCAATGTGAAAGCTCGTATGAAGATCAAATTTATGTTCACACTTCATGACGAAAGCAATTTTATGCAGAAAATTGCTCTAACTATGTGATCGTTCATGTTTTGTCGGCCTATGTAAGAGTGTTTCACTGATTTTTTTTTTCCTTTCTTTTTCTATTTCTCCAATTTTACAGTAATATTGCTTCTTTTTTCTCAAATCATGTAGGACACAAATCATAGGCGTATATATACAATTTAGGTTTCTTGATGATGAACTCCTAGGTGTACCAAGTAGATTATAAAGATTGGAGTTACGAGATACTTTTGCAAACTGAAAAAAAAAACATATTTTTGGACCGAGTTTAAGAGTCACAATATATAAGAGAAAGTTAACTAGTTAAATATTAAAGTACACTATTACGGTTTGATTTCGGTTGTAATAGAAGTTTAATATTATTATATTGCATGACAAGCTAGCTTTAAAGTAAGGCAATGAACAAGTACAAAAAGATTTATATAGTTGTCTTGTATGTGTAAATATGTATGTCTCTATGCCTCTATGGGCACACATACACATGCTTAGATGTATGTATGTGAAAGGTGGAACAATATATGACTCCTTTTTCTAAGTTTGTCACCGTTCATGTGGACCGAGCATAAGTTATGTTGGTTTTTATAAGTTAAAATTACTTAAAAACACAATTTTGTTAATAGTAAATTGCTATTTTCGTAAGTAGTTTAATATCTTTGTTGTTATTTTAGTACTCGTGTTTTATTTGCCGAAACAACATTCCGTCCAAATCAAAAGATAACGGTAGTTATCACTAGGGCAAAACTCGTCATTTCCTCAAGAGTAAATTGCTATTTCCGTTCCTCGTCTTATATCACTTTTGTCATTTCAGTACTCGTATTTTGTTTTGTGTTGTTTCAGTATCCATGTTTCAAAAAAACTATTGAAAAAATCATTTCACGAATCTTCTAAACACAAAGTCTCTGTCTCATTGGATAGTTGGATCGTGTACAACGGAGAAATGACGGTGGGTTCTTTATTCATGGTGATGAAAAACGTGAATCTTCTAAACACAGTCTCAGACTCGCTTGAACGACAGGGGAGCCAAAACGAAGAAGGTGATCCACGAGATCGAAAGATCGTACATGTAGAGGTGTTGTTTCGTTTACAACGACCAGTATGTAAACTATACTATGACTTTTAGGAAAGATAAAACTATACTAAAAATTTTAATAAACTTAGATAAAAAGTCTTAAGTTCAAGTATCATTTTAAACAAAATTGCTTAAGGTCAATCACATGTTTTTCTTAGTTATGGGTTTCTTTTAAGTGGTTGGGGTGCGGTCACATGTGAAAAACAAATAGATAGATCTGATTAAAATAATAAATATTTTTTAAAGAAGGGTAATACATTTGTCATTCAAAAACAAGATATAAAAAGTAAAATTTAAAGTAAAAGGTACTTAGCCTTTTTTTATTATGGAGCCACTTGAATTATAAAATTCATCTTATAGTAGCAATTGTCGTTGCAAATTTGTAGCCTGTATTTTAGCCTCATATGAAATATACAAAGGCACCGGAAATCGTCCTGTTTTTTTTTTTTTTTTTTACTCGTGTGACACATTAACGTCACATTAGTTTTTTTTTGTTTTACATGATGTCCTTTCATTTTTTCATGTTTCCTTATTACCCTTTTTATTAAAAAAAAAAAGAGTAAATTACACTGATCGTCCCTTAAGTTTGCTCAAATTTCACCTTTCGTCTTTAGGATTGGAAAATTACAAGTTTAGTCCTAAGGTTTGGAAAAATATAACACGTTTCGTCCCTGGGTTAAACGAGCGTTAGTTTTTGACGTTAAAATATAAAAAATGACAATTTTACCCCTTCCCACCACTACAACCCCACCTTGCCACCACCACAACCCCACCTTACCAATTTCCGGCGAACCTTCAACAGCTCCACCTTTCAAAACCAAAAATACTCCGCCTTCACATTACCAAAATACCCCAACACATTACCAAAAAGTGAAAAAACGTTGGGGTGGGTGTGGTGGAGATGGGGTGTGTGGTGTGGTGGTGGATATGGGGTGTGTGGTGTGGTGGTGGGTATGGGGTTGTGTAGTGGTGGCAACGATGAGTGGTGGTGGATTGTCGTGAAGATGGGCGTGTGGTGGTAAGGCGAAGAGTGGTGGTGGAGATGGTGGTGTGAGGTGTTGGGGAGTGGTGGTGGTAGCTAGGAGTGCTGGTAGAGGTGGATTGGTGGTAGGGATGTGTGAAAAATCAAAATAACCGAACCGCAACCGAAATAACCGCCGCAACTGAACAAAAAAACCGAAACCAATTAGAAACCGACGGTTTGGTTTGATGTTTTTTAAAAACCGATTTTTTTGATTTGGTTTCGGTTTTGCTTTTAATAGAAACCGAAAAAACCGAACCGAAACCATAAAACCGAACTTGCAAATTTAGAGATGTATTTATATACTATTAAACATGACTAGCCTATAAATTACTTATTTAACTTATCCTATCTAGAATAGATTGAATATTTAGGTTTCAAAAATAATATTTAAACTTTTTTGTTTGGTAGATTAATGTGTTTTATTGATTTTTTTGTTATTGTATTCATAAATTGCAATTAATTATAATGTTAAGTAATTTATAAAAATATAGAGATTATATTTAAAGATCAACAAAGGATGTAAACCCAAAACGTCTAGCTTAAATTAAATACTTTAGACTAATTTTTAAAAAAAAAAACTTAAAGCCCAAAAAGCAAAACCGAAAAAACCGAAACCAAACCGAAACCGAAGTGAAAACCGAAAACCAAAAACTGAAAAAAAAAACAGAAACCGAATGGTTTTAAAAACCTAGAAACCGAAATATCGGATTTTGGTTTTGGTTTTAAGCTAAAACCGAACCAAACCGACCATGCTCACCCCTAATTGGTGGTGGTAGTGTGGTGGTCTAAAAAGAAAATGAGGAAGAAGAAGAAAAAAAAAAAGAAATATGGGGTGAGGGTTGGAGAAGAAGAAGAAGATGATGATGATGATGAAGAAAAAGAAGAGGGGTAAAATTGTCAATTTACACCTATTTAACATCAAAAACTAACGGCCGTTTGACCCAGGGACGAAACATGTTACATTTTCCTAAACCTTAGGACTAAACCTGTAATTTTTCAATCTTAATGACGAAATGTGAAATTTGAGCAAAACACAAGGGCGATCCATGTATTTTACTAAAAAAAAATTGTTTCAAACAGTTGGTGGTGTACTGGTAAAGCCCGGTGAATATTCACCGTATTGGTTTGTAAATAAACCGGAGGCGTGGTGTTCCCAACGAGTCCTGGTTTTCCTCGGGTGGTCTCCTTCGCTGTTTCTCGAAGTCACTCCATGCGGCCTAACTACCTTTTCGTGTTCAACTATTAAAGTAAATAAAAAAAACCAAACAATTCAAACGTTAGAGCTACAACTCATACAAACCAAACAAGTGAAGGGTCTCGTTCTCAACCCACCTAGTATAAACGATCCGGTCTGAGTTCAAAAACATTGATCAAATCTCTTACAAACAAAAATATTTCTTCAGGGTTATTTTCTCTAATAACTTAGAGTTTAACCTCTAAAAAACTCTACTATTACTTAAAAACGTAATTATCTCAAAGGCGCAATTAGAGTGTTCCGATTTCTTGCCTCTAAACTAGAAGTAACTATTCAAAAATCACCCGCTTTAGAGTAGATTATGAACCGATCAAAAAACGCTTAAAAAAAACATAAAAACATAACTCTAAAATTTATAATTTTTTCAATATATTTGAAAGATGAGAAGAAACAATAATGACACCTTCACGAGTAGTTCACATCCTATACTATTTTAGAAGCTCCACCACCCCTCTGACTCCACCTCTCTTACAAACGGATTCAACGTGTTCGTGTTGCCTGTTCTTCTTTCACTTTTCCGGCGACTTTTTCTCCTCCTGTCATCACATACCACAAACCTCTGCAACTTTTATGCTCATCAGTTGTCAATTCACACACATAATCACATAATTACATACACAGCAGAACTGTTCTAAAAACACTGGTCAAAACGGAGCTATACACGCAAGAGAAACTGACGATCAGAACGTTTTTAGGTGAGTGATTGTTTGTTTGATTAGTTGTTTGTTGCTTTATTGAAATTGACTATCGATTTACGTAATTGAGGAAAGTTTGTGGTAATTTGCTCTGTATATCTGTTCGTTTTGTTGTTGTTTGTTTGATGATTGATCGACTGATATCTATAAACACCGGCGAGTGAATAAATTAGGTTTAAAATTTTGTCCTATTTTCGTTTTTGAACCGATGTGTGCAATTGAATTGGAATGAATCGATGATATCTGTGTTTCTGATACTGATTGTTCATCTTCTCTGCAAAATTAGGATCTGTGTTTGAATGATTGATTTGTTGTTTATTGTGTGGATGTATTTATTGTCGTTTAACGAATCGTGTGTTCGTTTTGTTGTGCAGAGGCGATTGTCGTATGTGAAGAACAATCAAGACGTAAGGGTTTGATTTTGTGATCAGGTAACGTGACGATGGAATTGATTTTGGGATTTTTAGCTTTGTTTCTACAGTTGCCATGTGAGAATTTGTTGGGATCTGGTTTGAATTTTATTTTTTTTTAGTGTAGGATTTGTTAGATCTGGTAATCAGATTCTAAAGTAGTGTTTCGTTTGGTAGCAAAGTTGCAAACCCTATGTTAAATTGGGGGTTTTCATCTAAAGAGTATGAGGTAACTGACAAAAACAAACCATAAGAGAAAGAATTGAATTTTTTATTATTATTATCTTTTATTTGTGTTCTGTTTTAGGCTTTTAGCCATTCAATGATTGTGAGAACAAAAAAAAATTATAGGAGAAACTCATAAATATGTTTAATGTATTCTTTTATCTTCATGCAACATTGATCAGGTTAAACAAAATTTACAAGTGTAACACAGGTAGATAAAAATATCTTGAAAGTATCAAATCATCATTTTTTTTACTTTTAAATGAAACTTTTGACCTATAAAAAAATTATTAGGCCTGGGGTCCTATCATATACGGTCGCTCTATCATCTTATAATAAAAAAAATATTTATCATCATCTAATATCTTGTTAATACATTTTACTATGTGTGATATTTTACAATGCAAGTTTTGTTTTTTTTCAGCGCGTGATATTTTACTATGTAAGTTTTATTTTTTGCTACGTGTGATATTTTACTATGTATGTTTTATTTTTTTTGCTACTTGTGATATGGGTGATATTTTACTATGTATGTAAGTTTTATTTTTTGATACGTGTGATATTTTACTATGTAAGTTTTTTTTTTTTTTTTGGCTACTTGTGACAAATTTGTACTGTAGCCCACAGAAATCCCAGATATAAATAAGAAAAAAAAAGAAAAGGTGGGCCATATATTCCACTTTTGTAGGAAATGTCTATTTGTGAAAATGTATAAAGCACACGAAATGTGGTTACAAATCCATGGTTATAAAGGTAAAAGTTTGATTGACATGACTTGATGATTGTGTAAATAAGCTAAGGAATTCTTCTAATTTTTATTTATTTATTAGTTGTTTACTTCAAGTATTATTTCCATTTGGCTTCTTTGAAAGTCCTAGAATATCATATAGAATTGGTGACTAAATCTTTATTATAATTGTTTGGTAAGAGTACATAGAATATAGAAGCTTTTTGTCTCTATGTATTTGTTTTTATCAATTGGATTTGGTCTACATCTTTTTCAAATATGAAACAGTATTCAGTCATTTGTTTTAAGTATTTTTAACCTTTATTTATATTGAAATATTTATTAAACTATCAAGGTTTTACGGCATCATTACTGTTTTGATTCTATATGCTCTTTAGCTATCTCTAAAACAGTTAAAGTGGTGTTTCTTTATAGTTTTCAGCATGTTAGAGGTGTCCTCATGTCACGTTGCATTCGTAATCCTGAACACGACCTATATGTTTATTTATGTCAAAGTCATCAACCCTAACTCAAACACATCTAAAATCTTGTAACCGACCATGTAACTTGTTTTTCTAAACGAGCCAAAGTGTTAACCATGTCATAAACGGGCCGGTCGTGGTCATAATTAAGTTAAACAGGATGTAAATATGTACCTTATGAAACAGGTTATGTAAGTCAACCCGAACACAACTCATTTGATTAAATAGGTTAAACCCATCAACCCCAACATGATATTTGTTAAACAGGTTAGACATGATATCCCAAAATTAAATTATTTATGTATCTTGTTTTAAGTCGCCCCTAGTTACAAGCATAGAATTAGAATATGTCTTTTTTATACTTGAATATAAGAATCTTCATGATTTCAACTCATTTTATTTGAACTTGACAAAGGAGCTATTTGCACAGAAGAACTGAAGGTAAGCCATGAAAGAGAGTCCTGAAAGACACATAAATCCCTGCTTATCTGATGAGGAGAATGATAAAGTCAACTTCACCACTAATATTGACGATGGAAAGTTCGAGAAGTCTCTAGAAAACATTCCTTCGGAATCCTTAGAGAAGGCTAAAGAAGTATACATTGATAAAAATGTAACAGAATGCCAACCACCAGAGGTGATTACATGTTATGAAGAAAGTGGTTTCAATGTTGTTAAGGATATATGTGTGGATGAGGGACTCTCTCATGGGGAAATTATCAAATGTGACAAGGAACATCATGAGTTATCATGCAACCCCATTACTGTTAATGGAGATAAACATGATGACATGGTTAAAGATGATCTTGATACTCAGTTGATATCTACACCATTGGAAGATTGTCACAAGAACACTTGTTTATTATCTGTAACCAAAGATGATAAGATTGTAGAATCAAATATTGATCCTGACAACTTGATGCAGAATGGTGAAGAAGAATTAGATTCAAGTTCCAATTCACTGAATGATTCCATCAACATTCTTGAGCCCCCAAAAAATGGTGTCGATGATGTTGATCAACAGCTACCCGAGGTAAGTGTTTCTTCATGGTTGTGTAGTATAATGGGTCATTTTAGTATGGGTTGCAACGGCTGGCATGGAGCTGTTAGTGCTTTTTCCCTCTTCAAAATAGGTTTTGAACTTTATAAATAATTAATGCGTTAATTATGACTCTAAAAGCAATATTACAACTCAAATTGACCCATTGATCAATAATGTGTAACAGATCATTTTGTACTTTTAGCTAAGTTTTCTTGTGACCTGTTTGATAAAAAGATGTCCAAATTGCCACCTCTGCCAATGGTCATAATCATAATTTGAAAAAAAAAAAATTGTTTAGGCACATCGCGTTGTATCTGAAGCGAAGGAACCAACGCCAACCAACCACACCATTGAGACACCAAATGAAATCAAGATGGAGGAAGACAACACCACGTCGAGTTCTGACAATGTGAAACCAGCAACCGCTAGTGGTCCTCATGAACTTCCTTTAGACACACAAAGTGCACCCAACCGCCATGACATGGCTTCAAATAACATCACAGTGGCGCCACGTGGTGGTGGTGAGTCAAGTTTCTCCGTGGCAGATCCTGTTTCAGGACTTATAACATACTCAGGGCCTATAACAGCATCTGGCAGCATATCTCACAGATCAGATGGCAGCAATAGTAGTGTCAGATCCTTTGCATTTCCCATGTAATAACATTCTTCCTTATTGAGCGTTGCGAATTCTTCCTTATTGAGCGTTTTTGCAGGGTTGGCAATTTCTGATAGGACACGGAAATAATCAGGTTTTGGGTTGTTAAACCTAACCTATTAGATAGGTTGTGTCGAACCACCTAATTATTTACACAGTTGTGTTCATTGACCTAATTAACCTGTTTAATTAAA
The DNA here is from genome assembly GCA_025506505.1 of Flaveria sonorensis. Classification (NCBI taxonomy): domain Eukaryota; kingdom Viridiplantae; phylum Streptophyta; class Magnoliopsida; order Asterales; family Asteraceae; genus Flaveria; species Flaveria sonorensis. The sequence continues at coordinate 4,023,383 of CM046434.1, forward strand.
CGGTTGATCCGTCAAACCTCTATAATTAAAATGGCCGACCCACCAATCTGTTTACAATCAGTCCCTTTAATTAAACTAGTTGACCCAGCATGTCAACCAGTATGACTCGTTTAGATAAATGAACTAAATGAGTCTCGTTCGGGTTACACAATTGTAATAGTGTCTGGATGAGGGTTGATGTCTTTAACATCACTAAATTTGCAGGTCTTGTTTGGTTTCACTGATTAACCAACCTGACACAATCAATACCCCCAAGGCCCCCAACTTTTTTAAGCATATAAACACTTAGAAAATAACCAATCCTGTGTACCTATGCCTATAAACATTTAACAATCTTACTTGATGTTTGCAGATTACAAAACGAGTGGAACAGCAGTCCGGTAAGAATGGCGAAAGCGGACGACACGAAAGAGTCACGAAAACATCGGGGATGGAGGCAAGCCCTTATGTGCTGTACATTTTAAGTTCTGTATACACAACACAAATTTTACTGTAGTTTGAGTATATACATATATATACACGAGCACTATCGATCAGTGTGCGTTTTAGGCGTCTTGTACCGATTGGTTAGTCCCAAAGTATTTGTCTTCATTTTTCAGTTTGAGACCGAGCTGGTACAAGACGTTCTGGTTCTCGCCTCGCGTACTTTCTTCAAGTTTTCGGTTCTGGTTCAGTACGGTCAGGTCCAAATTTGTACCATTGCGTAGCCTAGTTGCCTAGCAGTTATATATTTACACATCGGAAGGTATAGGGCTATGGCACAGTCTGGCCCTCAAACAATAGTTCTATGGTTGAATTGGTTCTCATCATTACTGAGTAGTGCGATCCTGGTCCACAACAGTCGTGTGATTTGAAAATAAGGTTTGGTTTAAATTGTTGGTCCAAACAGATGTTTGCATATAGTTGAAATAGAGGTGCACATCAAGGTTTTTTTCCTCAAATCGGCTCGGTTTGGTCAACAACGGTCAAAATCGGTTCTTGGTGAAATGAGTTTAGATTTGGAAGTGGAAAATCTTAACAAATCCACCCCGGTTAGGTTTTGTAACACCCAACCTCTCATACTATCAATATTGTTCGTTTTGCCCACGAGTAGCTCACGGATCTGCTTTTGGTTGCCCGGGTGAAAATTTCTCAGGGAGATCACTTATCCCTGGATTGCTGCCACCTGAGTACGCTTAACTGTGGAGTTCTCCTCTTATCCACAGCCAATACGCCCAAAACGCGTTGTTGATATTAGAGGCAGGACGTTCCTTATGAACCAGAAATCTCTCATGTCCACGGCCGATATGAGATTTGCTTAAGGTGTTACAGGTTTAGGTTTGGTATGAAACTAGTTTTAATTTAATTTTTTTTATAATTAATAATAAATAAATAAAAATGCCTATATATATTTTCTATTACCTCCTAGATTTAAATATTATAAAATCTAAAGTAAACATAAATTTATAAATAAATCCAGCACATATTTATAAATAAAATATAAAGATAATAATTGCAAGATCTGAAAACATAATAAAGATCAATTTAGTTTAATTTTTAATTTTGGAATTTTTAGAAAAAAATTACAATACATTCTTGAGCTTAAGTTTTTTTTGCCTGTCCCTCCAAACCAGTTTCAATCAAACCGATTATACAAAACAATTTTAGGACGGGTTTGGAATCATTTCTGTTGCAAGTCGGTTTTTGTTCACCTCGGGTTACGAGTAGGAAAACAATCAAAGTAGTGTAGTGGCTTCCGGACATGTCAAATTTGGTTTGGTTCAAAATAGTTTAGATCGTATCTTATTCACCAGCTATATTTTATTTCTGACTAGTGGTGACAAGGGGATGTGACAGTGGTGGCGGTTGGCTTGTGGTGGTACGTGGTGCCAGAGACAACGGAAATATTAGTGGCGAATGAATGGTAGGGTTAGACCATGTGTAGCGGTTTATTTAATTATAATGTCACCTAGGTAAATATAAATTTATTAAACCTCCTTTAAAGCAAGTGTGGTGCTTTTAAACCTTTTCTAATTAAATATTGTCAATAGTGAAAAAAAATATTTGCACTCACTTTTTAACGCTCATTAAAGGCCTCGCTAAATTTGGGTGCAAAGCCCTTTTAACTAGAATATAGTGGTTTTAACGGCATATTTGTGTCCAAATCAGCAAATTTGGCGCCATCTAAGGACACCACTATGTCTAGTATTAACAATAGATAAGTGAAGTGGGTAGTGATATCTTATTGAACCCTAAATGTTTATGTGAGCGATTAACCAGTTTAAGAAACTCAAACCAAATCTCATATGGGATGTGAGAGTTTTACTCTTTACGCGCCATGTGTGTGATGTGAGTGAGGGAGAAAGCCAAAAGGAAAAGGGGTGGCGGGTGGAGGTGAAAATCAACCCTTGTAAAACGATGAAGGTGGGATGCAATTTCTAAGCAGTATGAGCAGTACGTTAACCTCAATCTCATTTTAAAAAAAAATTATTAATTCAATATAGAATGCATCCATATGTATTAAAGTTAAAGTAATACTTGTTGGTATATTTGCTTTTTTATATGCTTTTATATATAGGTTTATTTGAATGTGACACGCCACTAATCTACCTCTAAACTATATCGTATGTTTACGACAGTAGTTGAACCCTCATCATTTGAGAAGAATACCATTGTGTGCTAGCCTCATCATTTGAGAAGAATACCATTGGGTGCTAGCCTCACGTTAGATATAAAATTATTAACACAACAAACAAGAGGTAACATAAATGAAGTAGGGACCAACCACTAACAAAAAAACATTTTTATTTGCGACAATAGTGTTTGTAGCAAACTTGTAAATATGTGAATAATTAAAATTTAAGATAATAAACATGTATATATTTGTCGTAAAGATGTCGCAAGTACGACAAGAGTTGCAACAACTTTGCCACACATAAATATATATTTTGTATCTTTATTTTGTTTCATATTACGAGTATTTGGAAATAATAGTTTTGTTGAAATCTTGTTGAGAAATTGTCGGAAAGGTTTTCATTTTTGTGACGAATTGCCGATAACATTTTTTTAGCCATGTTGTCTGAAATTTGTGTGAGTTTTCAAGTTTTTTTATTGCTCTTTGTTGAAAAGTCATCACAATCTTATGACAAATTTGTCTCGACTGTTTGTAGGGAAAAAACTCAATAATTGATAATGAACTTTGAAAAAACTCAATAATTTTTCTCCATGTTCCCATTCTTTTTAATGAAATTTGAAATGCTGTTCAAAAAAAATTGATAATGAACATAGTGGTGACAAATGGAAAAATAAAGTCATCAAATCATACATGTTGTGTTATATAAATTATAAATAGTGGATAGGTGTGTGTGCCTAGACATCGATAGGTGCGAAACTATTGTGTATGGGTCGTAAAGAAAGAGACCAAGAAACAAAAACAACCAAACACTTTGAGGAATAAATATTCTAGAGATCAATGAAAGAGACACATAAAGGTTAATTAAAGGACTATGAGAAAATAGAAAGACGTACGGTTGATAAGGTAAACACTAATTTCTATATCAAATTGCCTAAAGTGGATTATGCACCAACAAGACAAGAGCAGTACGTTGTATCTATACCATTTTGTTTATGTATATGTAGATAAGATATTCAGTGTATACGATATACTTATACCAGTTTAGTGAAAATAAACTTTTACTTCTGAAACATCCCATCCTAGTAAGTTTGTTCATGTTAAGTTAATTTGATAAAATTTGACTATACTAGCTACATAGGTTATCGTTGTGTATTATTCAATTATATAGTAATACATATTATATTGTTTTATAATTTTACATATATTATTGTTTGTTATGTAATTATATATAATTGCTATGTAGGATAAAATATATATCTATGCAAAGTACATTGTCGTCTAGACTCACGTTTGTAGTCAACCTCAATATGTGAAAATTGAGCTTTATCTCATTTATTAAATGAGCCTTAATTTAGGCTAAATTTGTTTAGGTTTAGTTTGATTCAAATTTTTAACGAGTCAATCTTAAGTATTTTAATGGTCGACTTGATTCGTATACAACATTTATTTCCTAAAAGGGGAAAGTAGATGAATCAACATGTAAAATAGGCAAACATGCACTACTTCTAAACATGAAAAAACTCAACTACATGATGTGTTTCATAGTAGTCTGTATTTTGAGTTTGTGTCATTAGTAATAGCATGGAGCCACTAAATGTAACACCTTAGGTAAATCTCATATCGATTATGAACATAAGAGATTGATATGTTTCATAGTAGTTTGTATTTTGAGTTTGTGTCATTAGTAATAGCATGGAGCCACTAAATGTAACACCTTAGGTAAATCTCATATCGATTATGAACATAAAAGATGTTGGGTTCATAAGGATTGTTTCATCTCAAACATCACCAAAGAGGTTTAAGCTTATTGACCGCGAATGATAGAAGAACTTTATATTGATTACTAAGAGTCCGGACAGAAGAAGATTATGAACAAAGATTACAAAGTCACGATTTCATTAAGATCCATTAGATTACAAACAAGAGAGGTTAATCCCTATTTATAGGGCATATGAAATTGGGTAAGACAGATCATTAACTAACATAACTACCCTATAACTTGTTGGTTCAGGCCCTAAATTATATAATAAAATTTACCAACAGAAAACTATTTACTACTTGCAAACTACCCATGATCTATTAAAATAAAGAAAACACCTTATACCTAAAGAAAAGAAATTAACTTACCTACTAACCTACTACTTACATCATTAACTAACATAACTACCCTATAACTTGTTGGTTCAGGCCCTAAATTATATAATAAAATTTACCAACAGAAAACTATTTACTACTTGCAAACTACCCATGATCTATTAAAATAAAGAAAACACCTTACACCTAAAGAAAAGAAATTAACTTACCTACTAACCTACTACTTGCAAACTATCCATGATCTATTAAATATAATAAAATCATGTGACTAAATTAACTTTCTTACGAACCATTCAACTAAACATGGTTAGCTCCATGACTCATATATGACTCATATATGTTGACCCGTCAAGATTAATCAACATAACTAACTTATATTAAACTTAATTATACAAGCTCTTATACTAATTTAGAATAAAATATAATTACTGTAGTTTACTTCTACTAAATACAACTCTCCTAGAACATCTTAATTAGTAATTTTCACAAATATTTGGAATGTGATGGTTATATTATTACGATCAGTGTTGTAAAAATCGCTAAGCGCTAGTCGGGCGGTGGGGTACCGACTAGCGATTAATCGGGATTAATCGGATTGAGATTTTTATATATAATTTTCAGTTTTATATATAAATACACACATTTTCATAAGTAAATTTAATAAAAAAGTTCAGTTTTATATATAAATACACATATTTGGCCGCAATTTCCAGTCTAAGCCGGAATTTCCAATTTTTGGCCGGAATTTTTGAAGTTCGCAGGAATCTCGCTGGAACCTCGCCGGAATCCTACCGGAATTTCGCTGGAATCACAGATTTTTGGCCGATTAAGACCGCCTAGGTCCGATTTTGACCTCCGTTGACCACCTAGCGATTGATTGGCCGATTAGCAAAAAATTACAAGGTGATACCGTGATTTCCGTTTTTGCAACACTGATTATGAGTAGTTCCAATTTATTTTTCTAACACAATGGCCCTACCCACAAATCTCACATGATTATTCAACTTAGTTTTGACTAGCTAGTACAGATTGGTTGCATTTATCAAGGAGGGTGTGGTGGTGAATTGAAGCCTGCCCAACCCTTGAAAGGTTGCATAATATATATGGATTGCTCCACTGGTTTCTTTTTGGAACTCACCACTTTGTGTTTTGTGTACTCTCTCTCTCACACACACTTAAGAGAATCTTGTCCAAGTCATCTGATTGCTATAAGTTTCTGCAAAAAGATCTTTTTCATGCTGTTTATTACACATAGCTGATACTACTAATTTGTTTATCTTGAAACTTATGGAGATCAAAATTCTGCTCTTAATGTTGCTCTCACTCTTACTGTTCATCAACAGTGTTTCTCTCAATGATCACCAGGTTCTACCATCTCTTGATTTAGGTATATGTTTATATATATGATATATATCTTTAAGCACACATAAACACACATTTTATGGTGTTCTTTTAGAAAGATGATTCAAAGCTTGCATCTTTAGGTTGTTTAAGCAAATTCTAACCAGATGGATTCACACACTTCATGGTTTTAATAATGATGTTGGTATTATTTGCAGGTCATGGTCATGATGAACACTGGTTTGGTTTCCATACAATGCCAAGAAAGTTGATGCTCAATCCAAAGGCAAGTTTATTTTAAAACCCTAAATTAACTAAAACACAACATTTTAGGGTTTGACCAATAAATGTGAACGCCTAATTCAACCTAACCTTACACTTATAAAGAACTGATAACTTATAATATCATACTATATAGTTTATATTATACACAAGTCACATGTGACAAAGGCTTTCTTTTCTATGTTTGATCGGTTGAAACTGGTTCATTTGTTGATAGGTTAAGAGCGTTGCGGCCAAAGATTTGGTGTTACACAATGATGATTTATCAGGTACTTGATCGATAAAAGTTGAACTTTACATGTGTTTTTTCAATGATAACTAAACAAGAACTCATGCTACCGAGAAACCCTAGTCTTTATGTTCTAAGCGAAGTTGTTTTCCATCAATTAAAAGCCATCCTTGCAAGGTAATTAAGAAAACTTCAATGTTACGAGATTATATTTTAAAGCTTTATAACTTCCATATATTAATGTGTAATATTTGTCAAATTATGAGAAATTAAACAAAAATAATTGAACGTATCAAGTAATATCCCACTTGGAAAGCAAGGTTTGTCGAGAGTAAGATGATTAGATGTAGGATCAACCGCTTAATCAATCTAGCGCATCTTTGTTATAATCAACTAGTACTATTGTTGGCAATCCGGATATTGTAATAGAAAACTTGCTATAGATCACAAACTTTAATTTCATCCTCAGGTTTCTTGAATAGTGGATGCATTGTGACAAAAATTTCCACTTTTTAAAACGGGTCGGCTTTTATGTATACAGTCGTTGATTTAGCGAGCTACTTTCCATAGGTAAATCACACAAGGGAGGAGAAAGAGATGAAACACCAACTACAACTACATCATCAAAAGTGTTGAAGCAAGAAGAATCGTACCCGGGTCGTGTGTTTACGATGGATTACTCTCACGTGAGACGAAGACGGCCCGTTCACAACAAGCTTCTCCCTTCATCCACCACTTCTCCATGACATGTGGACTCATTTCTTTCAATGTTAGTTTTGTTAAAATCAACAACAAAGATTCTTTTAGGAAATTTAGGATGAGAAAAACATGGAAATTTTGTCTTACACTTCATGTTTTTCTCTTAACAATGCATGTTTAGTTATTAGTATGTTAATGTTGTTTACACTTGTTACCAGTAATAGTTTTTTGTTATATTTGTACTTCAATCCATGAACGTTGAATATTATATATGCATAAAGATTATGTAATGGTTAACATATATAAGAAGACTTAAGTATGTCCCACATTGATAAAAGATTTTTTAAAAAGTATATATAACTTTAATGTATATTATTAATAAAGGAACTGAATGAATAGTGATTTTTAAATTATGAGTTGTTCATTCGTAGATCTAAGGTTGTACTTTTTTGATAGATGCTTTGGTTCGCCGACACACACGTCCCCGGTGTCCCTTTTTAATGTGAGATATTCATTTGTAAATCCATGAAAATACTTTTTTGACAGATGCATACCTAGTTTCATTGACCCTCCACACGTCTCCGGCGTCCTTTTCTAATGGTTGACGATGGCGGGGGTTCCCGATCACCAACAACTAAAGAGACCAAACCCTAAATCGCAAAAGTGCAAATCTAGACCATTTGCAATGGGGCAAGCAGAGAAATGATGAATAGGATCATGAAACAGATTTATCAAATTTTAAAGAAGGTTCGCGGGTGAGTCCCATCTGCCAGAGCAACCGCATCCCACGATCCTCCACAGGCAAAGTTGCGAAATCCAGACATCGTAGTTGTCAGGACCCCATCAGAAACTTAGCAGATTGGTGACGGAGCATTGCAACTACAATTGAGATCCCTTACATACACGCCTTTATCATCTTCATTGATGGGAAAGAGTACGCAATCGAGAGGCTTGTTAGTTAAATCTGTGAACTAGCACAATTTAACTTGAAAATGATTTTAAGTTCATATTGAAGCAATTAAAATATTACTCTACTAGAAAAATAAGCATATACCACCAACACTTTAATGACCAACTTTTCTATTTTAGAATTTGCGTCTGGTGTGTGACTCATACCTCAAGGAGGTTATATTGATAAGTTTCAAATAACTCATCATGATAGATTGACAGAAAAATAAGAAGTCTAAGGGAGTGCATGTCTGTCTGTTCGGGCATGTTTATTTTTAAGGATATTATTATTTGAAAAATTATCAGTTTAATCTTATGGCTTATGGGTTTAAATAAACTATATATAAGCTTAAGTTGTAATCACATAAATCGTAAATATATAGAACGTGCATCAATTACTTAAAGTTTTAGTAAGCTCATCAAACATAAAATAAACTTACCTAAGCTTCCAAAGTGAATGAGTTATAATAACTCATCTCTGTAATTAGAGATCAGTGTGTCAACACTGTATTTAGATTATTTGTACATGGTATTCAATCCGTAGTTTTAGATAAAAATTACATCAACAAATCGGTTTTGGAAAAAAAATCATGTCAAAACGTTAATAAAATTTAACACATCATAACGAAAAATCAAATTTTATAAAACATCATATTTCAAGAGTTTATAAGAAGAAAACAAAAAAAAATCAAAACCTTTAAACAGCTTTGAGGGTTTGTATATTTTCTAGGGCTTATACATTTTTACTTTGATGACTTATATATTGTTACACATAACTCACTTTTAAATTACATTTATATCGAAACATATATTAGAATAATCATGTTTTAATGGTATATTATTTTAACAATTTTAAGTATAAATCACAATATGTGAAAAACAATGATAAAGACTAAAATAATAAAAAATGTAAAGATGAAAGTTTGTAATAGCATTCAAAATATTAATATATATTTTGGTCATTATGGTATTAAATGATATATTTATTCGTAAATAATCCATTTAATTATAAATGGGAACAAATTATAAATACATACATACAACAAGTGTATCATACGCAAGAAAATTAATTATTGACGTCTTAATTAAAGTTAATGTTAAATTGAAACTTTGCCCACCTTTTCATGTTTTATAGAATAGCATATATATGAGTAGAAGTTTGATCATGATCATACAAGCTTTAGGTTACAACACGAATAATTTACAATGGTTTTAGTATTTATTTCAAATTATGAAGATAATCTATTACTTTAGGATATAGTCTACATGTATAATATTACCGCGTAGGTGCGGTAATTTATTTTATGGGTAAAATCTTGAGTTATTAAATTTTAATAATCTCAAGTTTCATTTAGTGGCCGGGATTAATCCCAACTCAGTAAATGTTTACAGATACACTCAACTTTAAGTTTATTTTTCTCCAACGATCCCTTACTAACCGAGAGTTAACCCCGTTAGTTTTTTGATGACGTGGACTGTTTTTGTGGCCAAAACACTAAACAGAAAGTTGAAATCTATAATCAGGTCCGTTAATTTGAAACTTCCGCACCCAAAAACCCATCAATCTTCACCTCCTGATTTGAACCACCGAACTTGTTGGAGGTAGATTTCAGGTGATGATGGAGGCTAGACAATGGAAAACGGACTAATTGAGACTAGGCGGTGCTGGAGTTAAAAATTGTTCAAAGTTGACCCTATTTCATCAAAAAAAACTAATGAGGGTTAACTCTTGGTTAGTAAGGGATCATTTGAGAAAAATAAATTCAAGTTAGGAGTGATTGTAAATATTTCTTGAGTTGAAATTAATCCCGACCAATAAATGAAAATTGAGATTATTAAAATTCAATAATCCTAAAATCTTTAAGCCGACGCCTGATCCTAACATCCAGCTAGGCCAGGAAAAATAGAAGTGTTAAATTTGTGCAATGATTGATACACTAAAAAATTATGGGTTTTAATATTTAACAAGATATTTTTTTCTTTGTTTAAACTTAATCTCTAATTTGTTGGGTATTTTCTTTAAGCGATAAAATACTCTAAATCCAAGTTAGCTTACGGTAAAGTAGTGACATGGCATTTTGGTCTAGTGACATTTTATGTTTATTATCTCTCGAATAGTTCAGGTTCACGTTTTATAAAATGCTAACATGTAGATTTTAAGAGTAGATAAACACTACAAGAAAATCACACTGTCGCGACCAGATCTATGGCGACGACAAGTTGTTGTCGCTATAGGTCACCTATGTCGTCGCCATAGGGTGCATTTTTTTTATTAATTTTGAATTAAAAATATTTATTGCGACGAGTTTGTCGCGACAACATGTCGTCGCGACAGGCTTTTATGACGACTACGTCTATCGCGACGACCATTTTTGAGCTATTGCGATAAGGCTGTGACTACTCACCCTATGGCGACGACATGTCGTCGCCATAGGCTATAGCGACGACAAATATAACCTATGGCGACGACTTTTGTCGTCGCGATAGAGCTGTTTTCTCGTAGTGAAAGTTAGTAATCTAATAGTTTACGGTTTACATGTGTTATTGTATATATTAAGCACAAAACTCATTTTCTTTCACTTGTGGGGCATTCATTTTTTGTTTAATAATATTTGTTCTTATCGGGTCAAAGTAAACTCAAACCCCAATATTTCGTAATATGCTCCTTCAATTTAAAAGACCTTCACTGGTTTTCGGTGGAATCCAAGATAACATAAATATATTTCAATTTATTATATTTTCTTAATCACAAACATATATTACTAAGGATGTTTGGACCTTCCTTGATTGTTGAAGGAATCCAAGAAACCTCGTTTTTGTGAACATGGTAGAACACATAAAATTTCCTAGTTGATTTTAAATACCAAAAATATCAAATATCTTTATTTGCTAAAAAAAATAAAAACATGATTACACATATTAGTATTGGAACTAGAAGGTGAATCTTAAAATTTTGTGTTTAAAGCATCGTTTTCTTGCATATTTACCCCCCAAATTGTCATATACATGTCGAGATTAGTTACTAAGAAACTTATGTTAATGATGTGTACTCAACTCATAAATTTAAAAAACATAAATGGAAAGCATTTTAGGACTCTCATATGTCCAAATGTCTCAAAATTACTTATATAGTGTTTAGATGACGATGTGACTAACAACCACAAGTGTAGAATCAAGTGATTTAAGGCTGAAATGGATTTTTGTTTATAAAATATTTTAGGAGCACAATCAATAAATTTGTAATCACTGCATGCATAAAGGTAAGGCGTTTAATATTTGCATTTGTTGCATTTAACTTTCGAAACTATCAATCCCAACAAACATTATGTGAAATCAGATAAATATCTAAGAATGAAAACTGTGAAAACCAAAAAGGTTCAAGAAGAATTTATTAAGCATGTCCAACGGATCACCTACAGTCTATTCGTTGCAAGTTGTTGTAATTAAAGTGACAGCAACTGAAAATATGACAAGAGATCTCATACGAAAACTTATCTTTATAATTTACGATCGATCACCTAAAAAATGCATGTCGGGTTTTAAACTTGCCAAGAACGGGGTGAAAGGTCTGAGATGTAAAACCGCTCGTAACTATTTTGCAGATAAAATGCCTTTTGTTTTTAAAATATCAAAGAGATGTTTCCTCCATAGAAAATGGAACAATACTAAAAAAAATTTAGATGCACATAACGCATCTATCATATATCGGTCAATAATCATTAACTGAACAACGAAAACCATTAAAATGCATTTTTTACTCAAACTAGTTTTTAAACAGAGACGCGCGTTGCGACGGCGTAATATGCAACGTGATAAAGTATAGAGTACCATTGATCCAACTTGTTTCCAAATTAGATTCGTAGGGACCATAGAATAAGTCGACTTTTACTGTCAAAACTTTTTATATTTGACCTCACTCGTTTCGAAATAAAATTTATATGAAAACGTCGACCAACTCAATAGACATAAAAATAAACACATAAATGTTTTATATTTTCTGGATCGTTTCTGAACAAAATTTACGTCCAAGCATGATGAACTTAAATTTATACCGACACGCGCATAAAAATATAAGTATAAGAAATTGGTTTTTTAAAGTAAAAGTGTACATGGAAAACTTTATAAACTTAAGAGGTTAAACAGACATTGTACAAAGTTTTTAAGAAGCTGAGAGAGTAAAAGCAAATTAACCGGTTCTTAAGAAGCTGAGAGAGTCAAAGTAAATTAACCTTGAAAGTAGAGGGGGACAACCTTGCACCGACCACGGTTCATTCTTACTGATAATTAGTAGATGTACAAAAGGTCAGTAACAATAAATATTATTTAAAAAGTTACAACTAAAGTTGTTTTCAAACATAAACTGCATAATGTGTTTACACCATAGCAGTAAGAAATTTATAATTTGAAATGAACATCGTAACAGTTAAATCTTGGGGGTTAAATAAGAAGCTGGTGCCTAGTGAAAACCATTTGCAATGCGAACCAAATTGTAAAATGCACTTCGACTCATTACAGAATAAAAGCTAATCTGGTTGTAATTTGATATATTATGAGTGTTGATCTGACATCTTTTCAACATATTACAATCTGCAACTTGACCTGTTAACAAAAATACTTGGTCGCAATTTGAGCAGGCAAAACAAAACTGCACATGAAACTGAACCTTATTTATTATACAAAACACTTGCTACTGATCCTTATTCTTTGTGTAAAATACCTCAAAAGCTACTTCCCAAATGTTTGTAAGAACACATGGCTAGAGTATTTGGCAATTAGGAAGAAAATCTGAAAAAGTTACAAAAACAACATATTTCAATATCCACATATTCTGATGAAGAACAAACCAATGCATGCAAAGAAAAAGTAATGAAAAGCCTACCAAATTTTCATAAATCAAAGCGACAGCAGTTTCAAAAGACTTGAATGAATTGATCATATAATTCTACAAATCACAATATTCTCTGTCAATTAAACATGTAAATAAAAGTTGATCTACAAAATTAGTCAAATGTATATAGTTGGGGAAATGATTGGAGTGAATGTCTACTAAGCCTCTGCTTCTCTCCGCGTTGCCATTATCGAGCTCTCGAAGCCATCACCAAACCACAAAAGAAGAAGAGAGGTGGTTTCATAGGAAGAAAAAAATGTGGTAAAAGAGGGGTTCAAGGCGCTGCCACGTGCCACACAATTGTTTTAAGCAACAATTGCTTACCTGCCACGCGTACACACAACTATCCCAAGCAACAATTGCTTGTACCTTGAGCATTAGAATAGATACTAACACTGTTCATTCTTTAAATAGTATATATAATGTTGAAATTTTAATTATTTAATGAAAGTCTCCTTTTCAGACAATGAATAAAATATTTTTAAAATAATAATTGTTAATATGAAGTTAGCTTGTTTGATAGATGTTTTATCTCTTAAAAAAATGTTATGAATTCAAATCTATACATAAGATAATTTGATATAATTTAAAAGTAAAAGTCAACTAAAGTTATCGTTAAAAAAATAAATAATAAATAATAGTCATACATGAATTAAAACTTGGTCGCATTTAGAAAATATTATATCTTTTGTATCAACCACTTTGTACTTTTTGTTATTTTCAAAGAGGCATATTATTGTATGATTAGCCCGAGAGGTGCGAAAGAGGAAACACAGAATGCTACATGGCACAACCAATGCAGATCAACCATATCTGTCATATATAGTTTCGGAACCATTGGGTTTGGTCATTAGGTGGTGTTTGTTTTTCTAAAAAAAGTCTGTACAGGTTATCCTGTCTGCGCCTCGCATACCACGGGCACATATTGTCAGATTGTTTGTTTTTTCAAAAATGTTTCAATAAAAGTATGTTTGCGTGATCTCTTTTTGATGCAGATTTGGCCCAACCACTTCTATTATCTTTTGTGGTCTGTAGAGGGTTAAACATCATTACCCACTGTCCACCACCACCACCACCAGTCCACGACCATCGACCATCACCACCACCACCACCAGTCCACGACCATCGACCATCACCACCACCACCCACCGTCCACCACTACCCACCGTCCATCTCCGCCGCCGTCCACCACTGACCATCTACCACCACCCACCGTCACCATTAACACCACCATCGTCCGCCACCACCCACCGTCTACCACCACCCACCATCACCATCGTCTGCCACCACCATCCACCACAACCCACCACAACCCACCATCCGCCACCACCCACGATATCCCGCCACCCACCATCTACCATCACCACCATCACCACCACCACCGTCCAGCACCGCCATCCACCACCACCACCACCGTCCATACACCACCACTAGTTTATTCTAACAGTCTACATACGTCAAAAACTAAACACTTTTTTTCTTGCAGACTGCATTGGTTTGGTACACCTATTATTCTATAGATGTCTGAAAAAATAAACTAGACCTAAGTCTTTGCCAACATCTCTTATGAGAATGTCTAATATTTAAGCATTAGCTAGCAAATGTATTTAGCTAAAAGAGTGATGTTGAGTTGATGAAAGATATCTTTTAAAATACATTAACCATTACTCATGGTCTAAAAGCTAATTTAACTCTTTCATTATTTTTAGTGAACATTCCACTAAAATACCTCTTAAGGCGCTGTTGCAACGCACGATTAAACATTCCATTGTATGTAAACGCTCGTTACTTTAAAACAAAAGTTTTGATACAAAAGTTACATAGAAAACAAAAAGTGATATTTGACATGAAGATGAGAAAAAAAAATATCATAGAGCTCCATAAAAAATAGTACATCAATAGTGATCTTCTATAATGTTCACTCAATTACATTAAGGGAAATTTTAAGAAAAAAATGGAAATTATGAGATGAAAAGGATGTGTTAAAAAGGAGATTTTGGAGATTAAAGAAATGATGTTAAAAGTTAGAGTAAATTACGGAGACGGTCCCTGATGTTTACTTAAATTTTATATTTTGTTCGTTAAGAATTCCGTTAAATGGGTGTAAAATTACCCCTTCACTTTTTAAAAAAAATGAAGTTAAATTGTTACTAGTCTTATTAATAAAGTAATTCACCCATCGATGACTTTACTTGTTATGAACCCACAAGACCAATCAAAACCACCTCCTATGCCACCCCCACCCCTGGTCATCTTCTCGGTGGTATTTTCATTGACCTGCAATATACTCCAACAACCTCTTTTATATGACCCAACTTTCTTTCATGTTCAACATAACATCAAGGATGTTTAATTACAAGGGAACCACTACCGCATTAGCACCTTTAACCATAGAAAACAGAGGTAGTTATAGTCGACTAGAAACCAGAAAATACCATGGACATGAGTTCTGTTCGAGTACTAAGTTGAAACCCTTTGAGCCGTCGATTAGAGTTTGGTGAAGAACTCTTGGATTCGTCGAGTAAAGGTTAGAGTTGTGTATTTTTAAGTTTCTATTTTTTGACGGATTATTATCAACTTTTTGAGGAACTGTGTTTTATGAAAGAAAAGTATTTTCGAGTTTAGATTTGTCTGCAAAGGTTTATTGTAGGAGCAAATCGGTCAATTGACAGTGTTTAGTAGAACAGTCGTCAAGTTCAGGCTCGTGCCATTGCTGTGTTTGTTCACTGTTTCGATTTGCTTCTTATTTGCTATTTGATATGGCTAAAGACAGGAAGGTTGTAATCGAGAAATTTAATGGTTCTGATTTTAGTTGGTGGAAAATACAAATAGAAGCATTGTTATGTCAAAAGGACTTGGATATGATGCTAGAAGAAAAATCTGCGAAAATAGAACAAGTTGATTCGAAATCAAATGACAAGAAGGCTCGTGCGGTTATTACATTGGCTTTGACGAAAAATGTTGCTTTTAACATCATTAAGGAAACCATGGCTCGTGGTATGATGTCTGTTTTGTCAAATATGTATGAGAAACCGTTTGCGGTGAATAAGGTGTTTTTGATTCGGGAGTTGGTGAACACAAGGATGAAAGAAGGAAGCTCCGTGATTGCTCATATTAACAATCTAAATTCAATCTTAACAAGACTTGTGTCTGTTAAAATTAAATTTGATGATGAAGTTCATGCTCTACTGCTGTTGTCGTCTCTGCTTGATAGTTGGTCTAGAACTGTGACTGCAATTTCAAGTTCTGTGGGGACTAAGGGTTTCACTCTCAATGGTATTTGAGATCTAACTATGGGTGAAGATATCAAAAGAAATAACTTGGGTGAATCATCAAATAGTGAGCTGTTAAATGTTGGCAGGGGGTCAGGATAATAACAGGAACAGTAGGAGTCAGGGAAGGAGTTCATCTAAACCTAGGAAGAATGTGAGGTGCTGGAGCTGCAATGAGGTGGGACATGTTAAGAGTCAATGTCCGAATAAGAAAGAATTGAACATTGCTGTAGGGATGTTTCTGATGTTGATGTAGATACTCAGTATGAAAAACAGCGTGGACTCTTGGGTCATGGATTCAGGGACTTCGTTTCACGCCATGAACAACGAGGAAACGATGGTGAATCTGAAAGATGGTGATTTTGGAAAGGTACGATTAGCCAATGATGAGATACTTAAGGTAACTGGCATGGGTGATATTGATCTGGTTACTTCACTGGGTACTACATGGAACCTAAAGAATGTCAGGGGTGATTTCGGGGCTGAAGAAGAAACTGATTTTAGTTGCTTAGCTGGATGAACAAGGACTAAAAGTGAGGTTTGGTAGTGGTAAATGGAGTGTGATTAATGGTAATCTGGTTATTTCTCATGGTATGAAGCGTGAATCATTGTATATGGTTGAGGTACCTGCTGAGGGATGTATGGCCATCCCGGTTAAGCGTGATAAATTCCGGTTCGTTAAATCTGGTGCTAAGAGAGTTCATTTTGCAAACATAAAGTCTGGAGCAGGGATGTTAGGTGAACGAGTTCGAATGTATAAACCATTCATAGGATTCGGTGACAGTGGAAGCACGGGACGTGTTCCGGGTACAATTACAAAGAACCGTTGGGTTTTAAATACTACAGCTGAAAAAATCTCTCCTGATGATTGTTTGCTGAATTTGGAGAGTGATGGTGATCCTTGGTGTATCATTGAATCCGGTGGAATGTCCAAACCGGTTAAGATGGAGGATGAGTCATTGGCGGGACTAGCCACGACTGAGTTGGAGCTCGGGGGAGCTTCAACTAGCACTTCTGGTTCTTGATGATAAGGGGTCGCTGCAACTAGGAGATGTGATGGAGTCTTAGCTTGTTCTTTGGGAACTGGAGGCTTGGAAGACTTGTTTAAAGATTACTGAAGTTACTAGACGAATGGGTTGCTTTGTACTTGAATGGAGGACTAGATTTTATCGCAAAGCCTTCAAGTGGGAGATTGTTGGGTTTGTGAAGACTTTGCTTGAGGCCATGTTTAGTTTTCTTGTTCATTAAGTTGTTAACCCTAATTAGTTTCTATATATACCCTGTCATGTATTTGTAATCTTTGTACTAAGCAAATAAAGAAAAGCCTAGTTGCAGCGCGTGGACGTAGGTCACACCGACCGAACCACGTTAAATCCTTGTGTGGTTTATTTTCTGTCTGCGTGATATTCGTTTGTGCTCGTGTGTTGGTTCTGCTGCGCCGCTTGAGTCCTAACATATGTAAGTAAGCAACTTTGTTTGAAAACCCAAAATTCAAAATCTAAGTAAAATCAATGATTTAAGGTTTATGGGGCATCGAATGTAACTGCATATTAGAGAGCATTATTGTCAGTTCATCAAAATTCCCGAAATCAACACCATCGCTACCCGCCATTAGACATAAATCTAGAGATTGGTCGGTGGGGGTCGTAGAGGCGGTTAGCGGTGTTTAACGACTGAAGACGCATAAAAACAAGAAGGCAATCATCACGAAATTCAGTATCGGAGTGGAGTCGACATCAAATCGTTAGAGGATGTTGTTTCATCATCGGATCCGATGATCGTATGTCATCATCATGTGTTCAGAGTGATTTCAAATCCAAAATTCTATAATTATGTGTCATGATAAGTGTATATACCTCTCGGTGTTTGTAGTGTTTTAAAACCTGAGTGTGGTGTTTTTGGAATTGGATCAGATCGGTCGGTCGGTCGGTCGGGTAACTTTGTAAAATATATAAAAGGTGCTAAATGAACACCCTCATATTTTTAGTGGTTAAATTGTGAGGTAACTTTGTAAAATAGTAACAAACTTTTAAAAATATTCCAATTAAGTAACTCAAGTTTAAAAAGTGTTCCAATTAATTCACTTAACTTTCATATTTTATTTAAACTATAAGATTTAACATACTTTTAGCATGTTTTTATTTTTGTTTCAATTAGAAAATAGTTTTTTCTTTGTTTTGATGTTAATGTGAAATGATCATGTGAATTTTAGGTATTTTTTTATAATTTTTAATTTAACTAACGTGCTTTTTTTCTAATTTTTTAATATAAATTAATATATTGAAAATTCTGACTTTCGTGTTTTTTCATTCGAGAAAATGTAATAATAACTTAATTTGATGTTTGATGGTTTAGTGATCCAATTAAAAAAAAATTAATTGAAAACATTTTAAAACTTGATAAATATTTTATGAAATTTTTCCTAAATTGCAATCACCCACCATCCATCGTCTCTCCCAAAACATAAACAGATCTCCTCTTCACCATTTCAATGGCTTCCTTCATCTTCATCTTCTTCAAACATTCACAAAAGCCAACAGATCAGTTCCCACCACATACCCACTTAACTACATACACCATCACCTCTATTCTTCATTCCACCGCCGCACAAAACCACCGCCGCCGCATGTACCACCGTCACAACCACCGCCGGTGGCCAAGAAAGTGCCATTCAAAGTG
Source organism: Flaveria sonorensis (assembly GCA_025506505.1). Lineage (NCBI taxonomy): Eukaryota > Viridiplantae > Streptophyta > Magnoliopsida > Asterales > Asteraceae > Flaveria > Flaveria sonorensis. Next base: position 4,042,429 of record CM046434.1, read on the forward strand.
GAAGCTCATGGGGTTTCATGGGAAGACCCATATCACTGGATGTCCAACACCCATGACCCTGATCTTCTTAAGTACCTTAACCGTGAGAATGATTATTCAGAAGCTTTTATGGCGGATACTTGTAATCTGCAGCGTAAACTGTTCTCCGAGATGATTAGTCGATTGCCTGATCAGATCTCAACCCCACCTGAACGTTGGGGTCCCTGGTAATTTCTTTATAATTTGTCTAATTTTTGAGTTATTGAGTTCATACGTATTGATTTTTGATGTTTATATATGATAGTCTGTTTCTCATTGTAGCACCCAAATTGTGTTTTCTGTTCGATGACGTCGTGATTGAATCAAAATTTGAAATGAATTGTTGAAGAATGTATTGTCAATTCTTAGTTGGATAATGGATATTTGAGCTCGAAAGGTTAAACTTTATGCATTTTGTCTTTGACTTCTGATTTTTAGTTGAGATTGTAAATGGGAATTTGAAGGTCATATATAATCTCTTTGGTTTGGAAGTGGGTTCTTGTTGTAAGCATGAATTCTCTTGACAAATTTTAGTACTTCTTGCAGAGTCAAAAGACTACATTTTGACTCTATGGAGTCAAAGTAAGGTTGAAAGAATATTTGAGAAGTACATTCAGTTGTTACTAGAAGTAGTGTAAACTAAACAAAGTAGTGTAAACTTTTATGAGTTTTGTATCCCTATTAGATGTGAAGATTACTGTGTTTGACTATAAAAAGTCAATTAGAACATATGTCTCTATTTTTGGTTCTCATTTCTACGTGTAGTATTGTAGTCATGAACGGAACTTGAATATTGTGTTTTTTTCTTTGCTTATTGTGAAGTTAAGCTTGGTAGAATTGTGTATTACTTGAATGATTATGATTATACAATATGCCCTATATATAGATCTATACAAGATTAACTAGGGCCGGCTAATATATCATAATGAGCCTAATTATCTAAATATATTGACTAATATTCCCCCTCAAGCTAAGGCCGGGGACCGACTCTTAGCTTGGACTTCAAAAAGAGAAAACGTTTCGACGGCAACGGCTTTGTAAAAACATCTGCAATCTGATCATGTGTGGAAATGAACTGAACAAGTAACTTCTTCTGAGCAACCTTTTCTCGAACGAAATGGAAATCTACTTCCACATGTTTTGTTCTGGCATGGAAAACAGGATTAGCAGACAAGTTGGTGGCTCCCAAATTATCGCCCCATAAGACAGGAGCCGAGTGCATTTGGACACGAAGTTCTCTTAATAGTGTTTCAAGCCATGTCAACTCGGCAACCGTATCGGCCAACGCCTTGTACTCGGATTCAGTGAATGACCGAGATACAGTCTTTTGTTTTCTGGCAGACCATGAAATAAGATTTGAGCCAAGATATATGGCACACCCCCCCGTGGATCTACGGTAATCAGGGCACCCAGCCCAGTCAGCATCAGAAAAAGCAGTCAAGCCTGCAACATCCGTATAGGCATGTAAAATAGAAGAAGATGAGCTAGAAATCAGCAGACCATGATCAGCGGTTCCATGTAAGTAACGCAAACTCCGTTTGACAGCAGACCAGTGATTCTCAGTAGGTGAATGCATGAATTGGCAGACCTTATTAACCGCAAATGTAATATCAGCTCGGGAAAGTGTAACATATTGTAAAGCCCCGACCATTTGTCTATATTTAACCGGATCACCAAAGAGAGGACTGTCACCGAGGAAGAGCGGAGTGCTAGTGGTAGACGGGGAAGGAACCGGTTTAGAGGTTGACAAGTTAGCCCGATCCAGCAGCTCATTTATGTATTTCTTTCGGGAGAGAACCATGTCCGAGCCTTTTCAAGTTACCTCAACACCCAAAAAATAAGACAAGAACCCCATGTCTTGGACAGGAAACGACTGACTGAGGCGTCATACCACATGAGTAATAGCCTGGTTGTTGTTGCCTGTCAAAATAATATCATCAAAGTACACTAACATGTACATAAGTGTTCCATTATGTGAATAAATAAACAGAGAAGAATCTGTTTTGGAGCCCCTGAAGCCGAGGGAAAACAATACTGATGAAAGCCGTTCAAACCAAGCCCTTGGGGCTTGTTTTAGACCATACAAAGATTTATGTAGAAGACACACATGGTCTGGTTTTTGAGGATCAACGAATCCCTCTGGTTGTTTAAGATAGACTGTTTCCTTCAAATCACCGTGTAAGAAAGCATTTTGTACATCCAACTGTCGGAGAGACCATTGTTTGGTGATAGCTAAAGAGAGAACAACCCGAATGGTGGTGGGTTTCACGACCGGACTAAAGGTTTCCTTGTAGTCTATTCCAGGTTGCTGTCGAAATCCTTTAGCAACCAGTCTCGCCTTGTAGCGCTTAATAAGCCCATGTTGGTCACGTTTAACTTTATAAACCCACTTACAATCAACCACATTTGTATTCTGAACACGAGGAACCAAAGTCCATGTACCATTACGGATAAGAGCAGAGTATTCGACTGCCATAGCCTTACGCCAGTGAGATTCTTTGTTAGCAACGGTAAAGCTGGTAGGTTCACTGTCTAGGGTGGAGGTGTGAAAGGAGGAGGGTTTGTATGGATTTGTTGGTTTGGGTTTAGGGCGAAGATTTGGTGGTCGTGGCCGTGGAGGAGGAGATGGTGATTGGGATGGTTCTTGGTTGGAATGGGTATTAGATGTAGGTGGTTGTGTAGAAGTAGTAGGCTGGTGGGTGGTAGGTGTAGGCGGATCAGAGGGCAAGGGTGTAGTGGTTTGGTGGATGTAACGATCATAGGTAGGAAGCGAAGTAGTCGGGTGGGTTGTGGATCGACGAGAAAAGGTTTGGGCTGGTTGAGTGGTAGAGTGTGTAGGAGTTGAGGAAGCTGTGATGGATGGTGTGGTGATTGGAGACTCTATGGGAGTAGGGATAGGAATGGAGTCTGTAGGATAGGAAGAAATATAAGGTTCGGCAGATGGTGGAGGGACGGGCTCGGTAGGCTTAGGTAAAAGGGGAAAATAGTTTCATGGAACCGAACGTGACGGGCAATATATATGCGTTTGGAAACAGGATCAAAACAACGATATCCATGATGAGGTGGGCTATATCTAAGGAAAAACACAAGGTGTAGAACGAAAATCCAGTTTGTGTGGATTGTAAGAACGGAGGTGAGGAAAACATTGGCAACCAAAGACACGAAGAAAAGAGAAGTCAGGTTTATGTTTGAACAGAAGTTCAAAGGGAGAGATATGAGAGTTTGTACGAGAGGGCATACGATTTATTAAGTAGACTGCGGTATCAAAAGCATAGTGCCAAAAACGTTGAGGAACATGAGATTGTGCCATTAAAGTGAGACCAGTTTCAACGACATGACGGTGACGTCGTTCAACAACACCATTTTGTTCACTGGTGTGAGGACAAGAAAGGCGATGAATAATGCCAAGAGAAGCAAAGAATGATGATAGATTTCTGAATTCTCCACCCCAATCTGTTTGTACCATTTTAAGTTTAGTGGAGAATTGTCGCTCAGCCATGTTTACAAATTGTTTAAAGATTTCAAACACATCGGATTTTTGTTTTAGAGGAAACAACCACATATATTTTGAAAAATGATCAACACAGAGAAGAAAATAGTTGTAACCATCAAACGAAGGTACAGAAGCTGGTCCCCTAACATCACAGAATAGTAAATCCAAAACATGAGTACTTTTATAATCAGAAGATAATAAATTAAGTTTGGAAGACTTTCCAACAGAACAAGAAACACAATTGAAATCAAAATTCTTTGCAGAAATAGGTAAACAATATTTAGAAATCATAGTTTGTGTTAGACAATATGTTTAGTCTATGTTTAGATGGTATTTAATATTTATAATTCTAGAGGGTATCTAAATGTAATATCCTTCTCTATATATAGAGCTCCTTGTAATTCTTAATGAACTTAATAATAAACACACGGTTTATCTTGGTATCAGAGCCAAGAAAACCTAAACCCTAATTAACCCTAATTGCCGTCAACCACCAATCTACCATCGGCAACTATTTTTCTCCTCTGCAACCCTAATTCCGACCACCCTCATCCTCCATGGCAACCATTATTGCTCTTACTACTGCAGAGAAAACAGCACATAACTCTCACAAATTCGCCTTCACCCTCTCTCCTACTAACTACGGGTATTGGAAGGCAATGCTTGAACCATTCTTAATCTCCAATCATCTATATGGCTATGTCGATGGCACCATTAAATGTCCATCTCAACATACTGTTGCTATAGCAGAAACACCTGCAGTTGAGAACCCTGGATACCAGCATTGGATTTCCAATGATGCGCACGTCAGGATGCTTATCATCTTTACTATTTCAGAGTCATCTTTCCAACACGTACAAGGATCAACCTCTCGAGATCTATGGCTTGCACTGGAACGTGCCTATTCTCCAAACACAGCATCTCGTGAGTATACACTCAAAACGCAGCTTCTTAAAATCGAGATGAAGGGAGATGAAACCCCGGTTAATTATCTAAGTCGTGCACAAGAATATGCTACTGCCCTTGCCAACATTGGCGAGCCCATGAAGGACAAGGACCTTGTTATGCTTGCCATCTCTGGTCTTAGGGACGAATACAACAGCCTGAAAGCGAATCTGTTGGCTCGTCATCCGCCCATCACTTTTCATGAACTACATGGGCTGCTTAGTGATCATGATTATCTTCTCAGCAAAACAGCAATGCCCACTACCTCAAACCCGCAAGCCTTTGCTGCTCTCTCTTCAAGCTCGGTCCCCACAGCATTCAATCGCAGCTTCAGAACCTTCAATTATTGGAAGCACAAATGGGTTACCAATTGAACCCGATTGCCCCTCCTACTACACCACCACAAGCAGCCTTTGTAGCTCGTTCCAACAACTCGAATCGAGGTCGTAGAGGCAATTTTCGAAGCACCTTTCGAGGCACAACGAGCAATCGAACTAGAGAATCTGCTGGAAATTCTCGGCAGTTTGCTTGGGCCTCCACACAAAATATGGTGTATGGTCACTGCAATCGGTGTGGCATAGGTCATCTCCCGTCTCAATGTCCGAACCAATCTGCCTCCTCAACTCGGCAGCCACCTCAAGCCCACTTTACAGCCTTTTCTGACAATGGCTCAACTGCAGGAACAACCTGGTTCCCTGATACAGGTGCTACAAACCATACAACTCCAGACTTATCAAGCTTGGACAACTCCGAGGTCTATAACGGTCATGACTCTCTCCATGTTGGTAACGGTATGCCCCTTCCCATCCTTCACATTGGCTCATCCAAATACACTCACCTCACAAAACCTTTAATCTCTCTAATGTTCTCCATGTACCCGAAATTCAAAAGAATCTGCTATCTGTCCAACAATTTTGTTTAGACAATAATGTTTTCTTTGAGTTTCATTCTTCTTTTTTTGTTGTGAAGGACGAGTCTACACTCACTACCCTCCTCATGGGTCCAAGTGACAATGGTCTCTACTCCATCCGCCTTCCTCACTTCAAGTCACACCCGAAGCTTGCATTTTCAGCCATCAAAGCATCATCCTTCATCTGGCATCAACGTTTGGGCCATCCCCATGACAGTGTCTTTAAAACAATTATTTCTAGTTGTTCTTTACCATTATCTAATAAATTATGTTCCTCCTTATGTACTGCTTTTTAGTTGGGAAAGTCTTCAAAATTATCATTGTCTTCTTCCAATTTTCGAAGTAATAATATTTTAGACTTAATATATTGTGATGTTTGGGGTCCTTCACCCACTCTTTCTATTGATGGATCTCGATTTTTCATGTTGTGTGTTGACCATCACACTCGTTATATGTGGTTCTATCCATTGGCAAACAAATCTGATGTTTATTCTAATTTTAAAAATTTTGTTACCATGGTAGAAAGGCAATTTAATTCCAAAATAAAGAGTGTACAAACCGACTGGGGAGGTGAGTTTCGAAATCTGTCTCCTTTCTTCACCTCTCTTGGCATCATTCATCGACGCTCTTGTCCACACACTAGCGAACAAAATGGCTTTGTGGAGCGTCGTCATAGACATGTGGTGGAAACCGGCCTCACCCTTCTTGCCCAATCTAATCTCCCTCGCCGGTTTTGGAACTATGCATTTGACACAGCTGTTTATCTTATTAATAGGCTGCCCTCACGCATCTCTTCCAACAAATCCCCATTTCAACATGTCTTCAACCGTAGACCCGACTACTCCTTTCTCCGAGTCTTTGGCTGTGAGTGCTTCCCTCACCTCCGCCCATACAATCAACGTAAAATGGACTTCCGTACTACACCTTGTGTCTTTCTTGGCTATAGTCCTTTTCATCATGGTTATCGGTGCTTTGACACACAAACTGAACGTGTCTATGTTGCCAGACATGTACGCTTCAACGAACATGTCTTTCCATTCAAAATTTCCCCTAAATCCCCACCATCACACCCATCGTCTCCTTACACTTCGACCTACCCCTCTCCACCTCCTATTTTCACATCCTCCCCACCCAATCAATCACAACCTTCACCTCAGCCCTCTGCTCCACCTGACCTCCCTACCCCCTCTAACCCATCACAACCGTCCAATTCACCAGACTTTCCCACTCCAACCACCTCTAACCCCTCACCCTCTTCGTCTACTCCTCCTCTGGCCACTCCTCCACCCCGCCCTCGCCCACCTAACCTTCGTCTAATCCAAAACAAACTAATCCCTACAACCCGGCTGCTTACTCCACATCCACCACTTCCGTACCCCTCACTGAACCAACCTCTTTCACTGTTGCCAACAAGTCTCCGGAGTGGCGTCAAGCCATGACCGAGGAGTTTGACGCGCTGCATCAGAATGGAACATGGTCTTTAGTCCCTCCTGTTCACAACACTAATGTTGTTGATTGCAAGTGGCTATACAAATTAAAGAAGGATCCTCAAGGCAAGCTTCTTCGCTACAAAGCTCGCCTCGTAGCCAAGGGATTCACCTAGCAACATGGGGTGGATTATCATGAGACGTTCAGTCCTGTCATTAAAGCTACTACTATCCGGACTGTTTTGTCTCTTGCTGTTACTAATAAGTGGTCCCTTCGCCAATTAGATGTCCAAAATGCTTTTCTACATGGCGACTTGGAGGAAGTCATTTACATGAAACAACCTCCTGGATTTAGAGACCCAACTAAACCGGATCATGTTTGTCTACTTCATAAGTCCCTATATGGGCTGAAACAAGCCCCTCGAGCATGGTTCAACAGATTGTCAACAGCACTTCAGCAACTGGGTTTTGTCGGGTCCAAAATTGATCCATCCTTGTTCATTCTCAAATCGGGTGGCACACTAGTCTATGCCCTTGTCTATGTTGATGATATTATCATCACCGGCAACAACGACACCGCAATTTCTAATGTCATTAACCACTTGGGCTCAACTTTCGCTATGAAGGACCTTGGCAAACTCCACTATTTCTTGGGCATTAAGGTCCTACACCAGGGATGCAATCTCATACTTTCTCAACAAAAATACATCCTGGACACACTCCATCGATCTGGACTATCTGACTGCAAACCTGTTTCTTCCCCGATGAGCACTTCTCAGATATTAACTAATGATGATAGCCCCCTTCTCTCGGACCCGACTCAGTATCGTCAAACGGTTGGTGCTCTACAATATGCAACTCTCTCTCGACCAGACATTGCCTTCGCTGTTAATAAGGTTTGTCAGTTTATGCATGCTCCAACCGAAAACTATTGGACAGCGGTTAAACGCATCCTCCGTTATCTCAAGGGTACCACACAACTAGGTCTCCTTATTCGTCATGACTCAGGGTCCACCCTGCAAGCTTTCACTGATGCACAGTGGCTGCCTAGTAGTGCGCAGAACATTCAGGCTTACTCTGACTCTGACTGGGCAGGTTGCCCAGTTGACCGCCGATCCACGGGGGGGTTTGCTATATACTTGGGAACAAACCTTGTCTCTTGGGCTGCCCGGAAACAACGAACGGTCTCAAGATCTTCAACAGAATCAGAATATAAGGCCATTGCAGACACTGTGGCAGAATTGATCTGGTTAAAGGCTCTTCTACATGAACTTGGCATCTCAACAATGTCATCACCCACTCTCTGGTATGATAATCTAGGAGCTACGTATCTTTTAGCCAATCCCGCGTTCCATGGCCGCACAAAGCATGTCGAGGTGGATTTTCATTTTGTTCGAGAACAAGTGGCACAGGGGCAGTTGCACGTCAAATTCATTTCCACGAGTGATCAGATTGCTGATGTCTTTACAAAGCCCCTACACTCTCAAAGATTCCTATTCTTACGATCCAAGTTGCAGGTCGTTCCCCGCCCTCAACTTGCGGGGAATGTTAGACAATATGTTTAGTCTATGTTTAGATGGTATTTAATATTTATAATTCTAGAGGGTATCTAAATGTAATATCCTTCTCTATATATAGAGCTCCTTGTAATTCTTAATGAACTTAATAATAAACACACGGTTTATCTGTTTGAAACAACTGGGAATGTGGATGCCCCAATCGTTGATGCCATGTGGTTGTTGTAGCACGAGTTGTTGAAAAAGCAACCTTTGGAATTGACTTGTTAAGCGGAAGATTGATAGAGTAGAGTCCACCGTCACTTGGACCCGTGAGGAGGGTAATGTGTGTAGACTTGTCCTTCACAGCAAAAAAAGTTGCGTGAAATTCAAAATAAACATGATTATCATGACAGAATCGTTGTACAAAAAGGAGGTGTTTTTTTAATAGCAGGAACGTGAAGGATATTGTTTAGGTAAAAGGTTTTATTGGGCGAGAAAAGTTTAGAGGAGCCAATGTGTAAAATGGGGAGGGCCTTACCATTACCAACATGTAGATTGTCATCACCGTAGTAAGATTCAGCAGAGTCAAAACCTGTCATATCCGGTGCCACATGGCTATTGGAACTCGTGTCCGGGAGCCAAGATGTAAAGGCTTGGGAACGATGGTCAGCATAGTTGGCGGGCGGCTGTCTCATCCGTATGGTGGATGGATCTCTGTTCGGGCACTGAGATGGTAGATGTCCAATGCCGCACCCGTTACAAGTTCCATAAACGGTGTTTTGATTAGAAGCCCAACTGAACTGACTTGGGGGCGATTGTTGCCTCCTTGAATACGATTATTGTTGTTGTTGCGGTTGCCACGACCGCCACGATAACCCCTTCTACCATTATTGTTGTTGGATTGTCCCGACCTGTTTGAGTAAAAGGATTGAGGTGTATTAGTTTGTGATGAACCTGTAGAAGGTTGCAGCTGAAAACCAAGTCGGGCAACAAGTTGTTGAATAGCTTGGACAGTGTCATTAGGGATAGAAGGCGAGGTAACTGTTGTGGTAGCCGTGAAGGCTGGACTAGAAGAGATGTCAACAGGTTTCTGGATTAAAAACTCATGGTCTGCAAGTAAACCTGGCAGTTCAGAAAAGACGGTTGTGAATTGTCTTGCAAGGAGGCTTTGCTTGATTCCATTGTATTCTTCACGAAGTCCTACAATGACTAACATAACAAGATCTTTCTCGGGCATAGGAGTTCCAATATTTGAAAGGGCAGTGGCATACTCTTGTGCCCAAGCAAGATAGGCAGAAGCAGTCTCATCTCCTTTCATTTGTATTTTTAACAATTGTGTTTTCAAGAGGAACTCTTTGGAAGAAGTATGTGGGGCATAAGCATGTTCAAAACCAAGCCACAAGTCACGAGAAGTTGTACCTTGAACATGCTGGAAAGAAGCCTCAGAGATGGTGGAGAGAATAAGCATACGAACATGGGCGTCATTAGCTAACCAGATGGAGTGATTTGGATTGGGTTTGGTGACAACATCTTCTTTTTCAGAGGTTCCTGGAGAGGAAATTGTGGATGAGGGACAGGGAAGACTCCCATCAACATAGCCGAATAAGCCATGGGTTGCCAGGAAGGGTTGAATCATAAGTTTCCAGTGACCATAATTTGCAGGAGACGGAGTAAAACTGAACTTGTGAGAATTATGTGCAGCTTTCTCTGTTGTGGTGAGGGCTGTGATTGGATCTGACATGATTGGATCTGTTGCGGCAGATGAAGGTTGAGATCGGCTAGATGCTGGCTGCGGATGAAGGCTGTATCGGATGAGGTTAGCAGACTGTGGTCTGCGATTTTTTGTGTAGGGTGTAGGTGACGGCAAAGAGCAGGGACGGAACCCTAGGCTCTGGTACCAAGTTAAGCTTGGTAGAATTGTGTATTACTTGAATGATTATGATTATACAATATGACCTATATATAGATCTATACAAGATTAACTAGGGCCGGCTAATATATCATAATGGGCCTAATTATCTAAATATATTGACTAATATGTGAGAACCTGTTAGTGGTAATTCACAAAACCCCACCAATACTCTGCTAAGCAGTAGGATAAGGTATAATGCAACTTGCGCTAGGTGGTTAGAGGGACTCAGGCGCTTACCACTACGTCACCTCTTTGAACGTTGAATCGTGTGATTTTATTGTATGCACTATGCATTTGCTGTTGAAGTATATATTTACCAATATACATATGATTTAGTGTTGTTATAACGAAAGTATGATTTATATGTGTGTTTCTGTGGTTGATTAGGTGGTATTATCAGTGTATACCAGAGAGGAAAGAATACCCTGTTTTATGTCGGAAACTGGCTGTTGAAAATGCAAATTGGGTGCAAAATATGATCAATTATGCAAAAAGAGGATTTGCGAAAGAAGAAATATTGCTCGATTGGAATGAAATTGCACAAGAACATGGTAAGTAGAAGCATGGACTATTTGAGTTTTAAACAACAATAATTGTATATTTTCTTTAATGACTCTTTGTTAATTCCTTCTTTGCAGGGTATGTTCATGTGGGTACTTGTAGAATATCACCTAACCATCGTTTTCTTGCTTACACCATTGATGTGATTGGAAAAGAACATTTTCTTCTTCAAGTTAAGGATCTCCAAAGTGGGACCATTATTCCAACACTAAGAGTTGAAGGTGTTGTTAGCTTAGCATGGGCTCAAGATAGTTGTACATTATTTTATACACTTTGCGATCAGAGCCAACGACCATATAGGTGAGCTTCATAAGCACAATTATATTAGAGATGGCAATATGGACGGGTCGAAATGAGTAAGCAGTAAGCACTGATCGAGTTGGGTTTACCTGCACGCACTTTCTTTGTCCGTTGAAACTTTATATGAATAAACAATTGAACTTTGCTTCAAAAATAGTTATGAAACTTTGTTACTACATAATCTAACATTTTGAATGAAGCTGACTCACTTAAATATACATGTTAGGCGACCCTTTTTTTATCTGACATATTAGAGGTTAACATAACCAGATGAAATTGTGACCTCTAAATTATATCTCTTTAATTCAAATGCCATATCTACAAACTTCACATATTCCTTTAAAATCGACAGGGTGCAATACACAACACTGGGATCAAATCCCGTTTCTGACAACATAGTATATACTGAAGAAGATTCTAGGTTTTGTGTGGACATCACAAACACAAAGGATGGAAAATTTATATCTGTGAATTCAAACTCGAGGACATCATCTGAGGAAGGCACTTATCTACACATGTTTCATATATACGATACTTTTGTTTTTGAGGAAGACAACTTATGGTTTATTCTGAATCTTGATGGTTATGTAACAGGTGTATGTAGTAGACGCAACCAACCCTAAAAATGGCTTGCAAAAGATTCATGATCGTGTGTCTGGTGTTCAATTTTTTTTGGAACACCATAGAGGATTCTTTTATATTCTAACAAATTTTAATGTGGGTGATGAGAAGGAGTTATTAGATGGAAACTATTACTTGGCCCGATGTCGTGTTGAGGATGTACAGTTAGCTAGTTGGGAGGTATAATCTAGTGATTTGTCCCTTTGCTTTTTCCAGATGTTTTTCTATTAGGGTTATGGTTTTTCATTTTTAAAACTGATTATCTAAATCAGGCATTAATGTTTGGATAATATATTCTTGTGATGCTTCTCTGATTCATTTCTTAAAACATTTTGGTCATTTTATATATTAATCCCTTAAATAATCAGAATTCGTCAAACACTCAAACGTTTGTTTATCTGAAAGCATACCCAAATACTATTTTGAGTTTTTTCAACCGCCTGTTTCTGATTTTCATTATTCAATATTACATAGGCACCTCTGGAACACATGTCCAAACACCCTCCTTATGTTTTTTTGTTCAAGTGCTTATGTCAAAATGCTTTTATTATTTTAGAAAATAATTGTTCCGAGAAAAGGTACATGCATACAAGACATGGATGTTTTTGATGAGCATCTCATGCTTTACATCAACAAAGAGGATTCCCCTATGATTTATTCCATCAAAATGCCAATTCAATCCAACAATGAGGTATGTAAGTTGCACATGATTCTATGATAACATGTGTTCATATTCATATCATAATATGTTACTTTTAACTTGTAGAAAGAAATGGAGATTGATGATCTTGATCCATGGTGTTTTCCTATGCCCTCAAACTCATGTAGTGTTAATACAGGCTCAAATCATGACTTCATGAACTCTGTATATCGAGTGGTGCTTTCATCTCCAGTGGTATTAATTCTTATAATTGAATGAATACCGAATCTTTCAAATATGACATGAATAATTAAATAATCATGAATTACAAGAACTCATGAATTATTGCAGATGCCCGATTTAGTCGTTGACTATGACATGTCAACAAGAACATTCTCTATTGTGCATCAAGAGGACGTATTGGGCATTTCTTCAAAACCGCACAAAAATGAAGCACATGAATGGATAAACATTTCAAGTTCATATTTTTGTGAAAGAAAAGAAGTCATTTCACATGATGGTACATTAGTTCCTTTAACAATATTATATTCTCATAAAGCCCATAAAATGGGACAATCTCCTGGTATCATACATGGGTATGGATCATACGGTGAAATTTTGGAAAAAAGTTGGTCTGCTGAACGACTGAGCTTGCTTGACCGTGGTTGGGTGGTTGCATTTGCTGATGTGAGGTACATATGTTTGGGGAAAAAATGAAAATACGATGTGATTATACATCTTAAATTTGTTGTAGAAATACTAGGGGTGGCAATCATGTCGAGTTCGGGGCTGAATTGATGACCACGGACAAGACCCGTATATTTATTCGTGTTAAAGACATCAACCCTAACCCGGACACACTTCCGGTTGTGTAACCTATTCCTCTAGACAAGTCAAACGGGTTGGCTGGTTGTAATTTGTAAAAGGGTGAATAGGTTGGCCATTTGTAATAAATGGGTTGAGCGATTCGTAAAAGGGTTGGTAAGTTGACATAATAAAATAAATATTTTACATATTTTATAGAAATTTTGAACGGGTCACCCATAACACGACCCATTTAAAATATAGCTTAATAGGTCAACTCAAACACAATCTATTTATTTCATGTCGTGTTTCAGGCTGAGTCAGGAATTGCCATCTGTGGAAAATGCAATGTCAAACGTTCTTAACAGAATCTAACTGCTGTAATGGCAGAATGGCATAGCTGCTGTATCTTAACAGTTTTATATGTGCAGAGGCGGTGGCGGTGGTGATCGATCATGGCATAAAAGTGGCAGTGGGTTGCACAAATCAAACTCCATAAATGATTTTATTTCATGTGGAGATTATCTTATAAAAGAAGGTTATGTCCATAATTACCAACTTGGTGCGATCGGGCATAGTGCAGGAGGTCTTCTTGTCGCTGCCGCCATTAATATGCGTCCAGAGTTATTCAGAGCTGCCATTTTAAAGGTATTATTTAAACTTATATTTTTAATTGTATAATTGGTTTCTTTTAAGAAAAAGTCATGAAAGTAGCCATTTTTCTGTGTTATATGCTCATGTCTGACCAGTCTTACACATATAGCCATTACATACGCAAATCTTTGGTCGTGTGTCTACTTTTACTTGCCTAAACCATAAATATTTTCATCATACATTTCCAGTAGTAATACATACATGAATCTACAAGCGACATGGTGTCATGAATCACATTATTATCGATGAGAAAAAGTCTGATACGCAAATAAAAGTAGATGCACGATTCCTCATGGCTAGTCGCTAGATGAGTGATTTGTTTTTTATATGGCTATATATGTATAACACACTCAAGAAAAAGTTTATTTTGTGATTTTCTTTTCTTGTTATCAAATAATCTTTGGGTTTCAAAGAAACAAACTATGAAATGTTCTCAACAGGTTCCATTTCTTGATATCTGCAATACATTATTGGATCCACGCTTGCCATTAACAGTATTAGACTATGAAGAATTTGGAAATCCTCAAATAAAATCACATTTTGATTCGATCATGAAGTATTCGCCTTATGACAATCTAAAAAGAGGAACCTGCTATCCTGCAATGCTCCTCACATCATCCTTTAATGACTCAAGGTTCACTTTCTAATCTTATTTTATTCAAAATTAATGTTCCAAAACTCCAGTCACTTAGTTTTGAATTCATATTTGTTGCACACGTACTATTTACAGAGTTGGAGTATGGGAAGCTGCCAAATATGTGTCGAGAATACGCGAACAAACATGTTCGAGTTGTTGTCGTTCGGTTATTCTGAAAACAAATATGAGTGGAGGCCATTTTGGTGAAGGGGGGAGGTCTGGGCAGTGTGAAGAATTGGCCTATGAATATGCTTTCCTGATGAAGGTTATGGGTCAATTAGATGCAAGTGAAAAAGATTTTGAATGAATAGGCATTATATTATTTATGTATCTTGTAAAATAAACGAGTTTGATGTCAAATCAAAACGATTTGGAATCAAACAAATAGTTGTTTTCGTAAGTGACAAAATGGATCATTTTTGGGTCTCTAGATATATTTTTGGGTGACAAATCTACCCTTTTTAACTTTCGAAGGATGTCATGTTCATTGATAAACCTCTATATTCATCGTGTTAGGAATAAGAGTGTAAACATCATAGAAAATTCGTTAGAAGGGATCAGGCTGTTTTCTTAAATCCACCCTTCAACGATCAAGTCAATCGGTATCCGTAGATCTAATGTGGGTGTGTGTATAGAGTATGTGATGTCTTTAAGACAAAGATGAGTGTAGTCAGAGATAGATAGTAGTTGCTGCAAGAGGAGAGAGGGATCATAGGGCATTAACTTTACTTTTATAAGAACCACCGGCTAGAAATGGAAAAAGATCGGTGTCTACTTAACCTGACTCAGTTGCTAAACGAGTTTCATTCAAAAATGGTGTCAACCCGACCCAACCCATAGGTTTGATATCGGTTTTTAATCTTTTCCAGTCAAACTTGCTTTAAGCTTTGAAAACTTGAATCATACCGGTTTCAACCAAACCCAATTTATACATGGTCCTTACCCTCATCTTAACTGGTTCTAAAAAATTCAGTTTTGACTTTTGTTGGCCCAACCTGAATCGGTTTCAAAACCGGTTTCTTACTTGGTCTCAACCTAATTTGTACACCTCTAACACCACCTAATAACAACTCAGCACTAATGAGTTTAGTTGAATTGGATAGAGGCCTATCACGCCTAAAATTATGACATCTTGAGTTGGTTTAATAGAAGCCCATTATGCCTAACATAAGGGCCATGCCTAAGATAAGGATGCCTTGCGTCTTGCGATGTGTGCTATATGCCTAAGCCTAGAGTTGCACAAAACGGGTTTGGGCCGGACCCGGGCCCGGGTACAAAACCTGGTTTGGGCCCAACCGGGTTTTTTGTACCCGGGTATTGGTGAACCCAGGTACGAACCCGGGTCGGGTTCAGCGAGATACAAACCCTACCCGGTAAACCCGGGTAGGGTCGGGTCGGGTTCGGGTCGGGTATGAAACCCGGGTTCAACCGGGTTTTTGCCTTTTTTTTTTTTTTTTTTTTTTTTTTTTTCTTTTCTTGTGTGTGTGTCGAACACCGGGTCGTATGTTTTTTTTTTCTTATATTTTCTTTCCTTTTTTTTTCTTTTTATTTTTCTTTTCCTAACCGGGTTCACTTGAATGACAAAAATTTAAACAACTTAATATATAAATATATACAAATCTTGAGCAGAAAATGTTACACTTATAATATACAAATATTAAATACTTTTTATATAAAACATTTGAATGACAAAGAAATTTAAAAAGAACATGAAAGACACATAACATTAAAACAACTTAAAAATAACAATATCGTCTAATTTTATCTACTACAAGATGCTTGATCAAATGCTAATTCTTCATCGGATATGCCAGAAGATACTCCGTCTTCTACCTCTTCATCATGTACTTTAGCTTGGAGTGTAATCTCGTCTTCGAGGCTTGTTTGGTCTTGTATACGATCCGTTGCGTCTAAGTGATCCTTTAAACAAATGCACATCTCCACTGCTTCCGGAGTTAGTCTTGTTCTTCGTAATGATATTACCCTGCCACTAAGAGAAAAAGCAGATTCCGAAGCTACCGTAGAAGCTTGGACGCTTAGTAAATCACAGGGCCATAGCAGAAAGAATCGGAAATTGAGATTCTTTTCCTTTCCACCAAGCCAAAATATCGAATGCACGATAATCTTCGGTAGTCATAGTGGAAATAAAATCCGTTCCACTATATCTACCGAGCTCACTTGTTGGGGTGTTACCTCTTTGACGTTTAGCCGTCACATCCCGAACAACATTCAACATAGTCAAAACAGGGTCTTTAAACGAGGTACTAGCACTTGAGGTTGATCCGCTTGGCATGGTTATGTTTACGTTAGGCCCATATCTATTTAAATAAAAATTATAAATTGTTTTCAAACTATGATTAAAATTTTCTTTTGCCTCGTTTGAAAAATCAGGGTTTTCGTCATGCATATCCAAATTGTCATTTATTCATCTATCAAACATTCAACCCCCGCAACATTTAGAAACGGATTTAAAGCGGCGGCACACGTAAAAACTGGTGGTAAGTCCTTAAAATATTTTTTAAACTTTTCTTTCATTGGTTCTATCATTTGATTAAACATATTATTTTTATTTTGAAAATTTTTAAAATTCAAAGACATAAAATATAGTTCTTGAAGCACCGAATAACTAGTGGAATAATAAACTCCCGATAATTTTGTTGTTGAGTTTTTAAAAACCTCAAGAAACTCGGATAGACGTTGAAGATTCTCCCAACCCGCATCCGGAAATGGGTCGGCTTCACCATTATCCGAAAGACTATTATGAAAAGCTTTCAAAGTGCCCTTTTGTTTTAAAGCACATTCAAACATGTGACAAGTCGAATTCCACCGAGTAGGTACATCCCAATTAGGACCTAAAAATCTAGAGTGCGTATCCTTACAAAGTTGTTTATAATCTTGATATCTTCTTCTACTTTTTTTAAAAACGTCATGTAACATAAATCGAAAAGATGTAATAAAGTTATTAACATATTGCCCGGATAGTCCGTCTTGCACTACTAAATTAATAATATGTGCAACACAACGAGTATGGAAAAAATCACCGTTTGCAATCGGAAGATATTTTAATTTTAATTTTTCAACCGCGGTTGTGTTGTTAGAGGCGTTATCAAATGCAATTGAAAAAAGTTTATTTTCTAATTTAAAAGTACTTATTACATTATCTAAAAAGTAAAACAAAAATTCTCTGGTGTGTGGATGCGGAAAAAGATCAAATGCAATCGTACGTTTCATCAATTGCCATGAATTGGGATCCACCCAATGAGCGGTGACGCAAAGGTACGATTCGGGTAAACCGTGTGGAGCCGACCAAACGTCACTAGTTAAGTTTACACCGGTATTTAAATTTTCAAATAATACAATTAAATCATTTTTTGCTTGTTTCCATAATTTTAAACAATAACGTCTAAGTGTAGTACGACTTACGTGAGTGTAACGAGGTTGAAGCGTCTCTCGAATTAAGTTGGTCAACCGAGGATTGTCGAAGTGACTAAAAGGCAAAGCTTCTTGAATCACGAACTTCGCCATTCGATCTCGAACCGTATTAACATCGTAATTAAAGATTCCACCGTCTCTACCCAATTGTGTTTGTTGCGAATCCGGATTACTTTTCAACGACTTACAAAACTTCTTGCTAATGTGTTTGTTTAAAGTCGTGTTAGAATCTTTAGCAAGCAAAGCTCCACAAAACTTGCAACGAGCCTTTACAGACCCGTCACTCAACTCAACCATATCCCAATTGCACCAAACATCCATGTTACGATTGTGTGCAAGAACACGAACGACGGTTGGAGCGTTGGACGAACCTTGACCAACGGAAGATTGTGAGTGAGCCATATCAAGATTGAAGAGAGTGAAAGTGTAAAACGAGAGAGTGAACGTGTAAAGCGAGAGTAAACGAGAGTATTTTTTGCGTTTTTTGCGTATGTTTTTGCGTTTGAGACTTGGGTACTAAACCATATCAACCCACACCTATTTATACTAACTTATAAGCCTAAAAGTGACAAAAAAAACGGTCACAAATCGATCCCAACAGCTATATAGCCGTTAAAAAACGGCCACTTTTTAAAAAAAAAAAAAAAAACGGTCGAAACCGGGTACAACCCGGGTTCAACCGGTTCCGGGTCTGGTCGGGTCGGGTCCGGGTCGGGTTCTAAGAAATTCTAGAAAATCATACCCGGTTCCAACCCTACAGTTTTTTTTCGGGTCCAACCCGGGTATGCATATACCGGGTCGTACCCGTACCCGGTTCCGGGTCGGATCCACCGGGTCGGGTCCGAACCCGGTTTTTATGCCCAAGTCTACCTAAGCCTATATGCAGGTTGATTTATTTTTTAAAATAAATGCATCAATGTAACATGTGTTTACAAAAATTGACATTCTGGAGGTGTAACTTTAAAAAATAACATGTTCAATACATGCAATCTTAATTCTTCTTCCTCCTTTGGCGGATGATGTTGAATTGTTGATACCTACTCCTAAATCAATTATTTTCCATCACTCTCGGTCCTCCATCACATGAACAAAAGAAAACAAGGTGGTCGTCATTTGTGTTGTCTAAAATTAGTTGGTAAAATGATGAGGATGATGACGGTATAGTGATGTTAATAACGGATGAGGAAAACGAAGGGTTCTGGTGTCAACATCCTGAGGAAGGCAAGTGTGTCTCGAAATCATCATTGAATTCAAATTTGATTTCGTTCACTTAATCAACTAATTGAGTTTTGTCAAATCGTTGATAATAGTAGGGTTCTTTTAGTAAAGTCGATAATTTTAAATTTTGATTCTAGTAAACTGATTGTTTTGATATTTTTTTTAAATTTGAAATTATTGAATCAATGTTAGTCTATATTGTTGAATCAGTAAAATGTATCAATATGAATTAATTGGAATTTGAATAAACTGAAACTTGAAGCAACTTAAAATCTAAAATTGATTAATGTAATGTATTTTGTTGGTAGAATGTAGTGAATTATTAGACGTAATCATGTACGTAAAAGAATTAAATGTAGAATGATAGGACATGATAAGGTTACACGTGTTATACTTATACAATTATATCCTTAAAGTCAAAGTAAATATTTGTAAAAAAACCTTCAAAATATATTTTGTACTTCTATATAATTAGTAATTTACAACCATATTATATCAAAATAATGTAATTAATATTTAACATTATAGACTTCTAACACATAATATTGCAAATATTGTCTTGTAAAAGAAGTAATAATAATACAGCCATACATAACATTGATGATGTTATATAAATACTAGCATACATATAACACAAAGACAATTACAATTGGTTAACAAATGAGAGTAACTACAATTACCAAAATGCACGAAAGGTAATTATTTTTGGTTAAAAAAAGTATGGTTGGAACCACCATAAGGATGATGTTATTTGTGAATAAGATGGTGTATAAAATCGAAAGTTGTGGTAGATCAATGAACGAAAAAACAAATATCATAGATCGATGAATCATAAAAATACGCAATAGATTGAGGAATAAATCCGTGGTAGATTAATGAACGAGAAAACAAATATCACAGATCGATGAATCATAAAAATACGTAATAGATCGACGAATAAATCGAAGATTTTAAAAATAACATTTTCACGCCAATATCATATAATCCTGGAAACCAAGTGTCATATTCAATCACATGTTTATCTAATTGTAATAAACCAAGTGCCAATATCACATGTTTATTTGATGAAAACAAAATTAAGCAAATTATTTCTCCTTGACAAATACAAAAACAATACAATAATTTGATCAAAATTCAAGAATCAAGATAATGTAGCAACTTGAAATCAATGGCATCATCCACACCTTACATTTCTAACAAGCCAAAAACTTCCAAATTCAGCCGGCCTATTTCTAGAATCATCTTCATCCCCCTAAAACCCCTCAAGGGTTTTTGCAGCCCCCTTCATCTCTCACACTCAAGCATCACATCTGCTTCTGGGGTTTCGAGATTATCATGGCTCCTGTTCTAAGCAGAAGTTTAACACCGGCGTCTGTTGCCTCTATCCCTTATTGTCCAATCTTTTTATCGAAATCCAACACCCATAATCGATTATCTTTGAGAAGTGCGTTTTTGAATCAAAATGGGGTGAAAAGCAACAGCTTTTCTTGCTCCAGATTGAAATTGAAGGTTGACAGAAGAGGTGGTAGTGTGGTTGTGAGATGTGAGGCTTCTGCTGTTGCTGAAAAAGAAGCCTCTGAGGGTTCTGGTGAGACGTATGAATATCAAGCTGAGGTGGGTTAATCTCAGTTTCTTTAAATTTTGGTTATTTTGGGTGTAATTGGATTACCCAATTTCATAATTTTCTAGGGATTAGATTAGTTTGTTGACTGGTTTCATTTCATCATCGATTATCAATTTCTCTGTTCATGACGAATTTTGTACTTTGTGGATTACTATTATTACTATTATTAGTCATGGAAAGTATTTGGTGTCTAATAGTATATTATGGTTATGGTCTTGTTGATCTTTGAAGATTTGTTGATGATTCTGAAGCTTAAAAATTGAATCTTTATGAGTTTCTGGTTGCAGGTTTCTCGTTTGATGAATCTGATAGTTCATAGTTTATACAGTCACAAGGAAATTTTCCTCAGGGAGCTTGTGAGGTAAAGATATCTCTGCTTTGTACTATACTTGTTATAGACATGTGTATATTTGTATACAGATACACGCACTATTTAGCTATACATTGATGCATATATGTAGAGGTTAATATAGAACCAATTTTAAGTAGAGAACTTTGAGGACTGTATTGACACTTGCAGTTTGTTGCTTTAAATATGATACAAAAGCGTGAACTGTCTCTTTCCGTCTCTTACTATATCTTTAAAGCATGTGTTTATGTTATCATGTGGTTCTCTACTTAACACTCGTTCTATAATCAATGCATACTCATATATTTATTATTCTATCTAATGAGTTTTGATTTTTGTTCATCTAATTTTTGCTCCAGTAATGCAAGTGATGCGCTTGATAAACTAAGATTCTTAAGTGTAACTGACCCTTCGTTGCTTGGAGATGCTGGTGATCTAGAGATCCGTATCAGACCCGATCCAGAAAAAGGGACCATCACAATTTCGTAAGATTTTTTACTTTTCTAGAACACCTTCCATTGTATAGCGAAAACAGTATCTGAAAAAATATTGTTAATTATTATTACTTTTTTGTAGAGATACCGGTATTGGAATGACCAGAGAAGATTTAATAGACTGCCTTGGAACTATTGCTCAAAGTGGCACTTCTAAGTTCTTAAATGCTCTTAAGGTACTTTGTTCTTTAAAATATAAAAAATAATGAATATGTATAATAGTTGTGTACATCAGTTTCTGAAATGAAATCCTTATTATGTTTTGATGTGTTATAGGAGAACAAGGATCTTGGAAGTGATAACAGTCTGATTGGTCAGTTTGGTGTCGGGTTCTATTCGGCTTTCTTGGTTGCTGAAAAGGTCCTTAACTACATTATCCACTTGACTCTTTGTTAATATGCATATTTTTATTGAACTGTAACTAACCTGTAGTTGATTTTAAATATTTTATTCAATTAGGTGACAGTGTCCACAAAGAGTCCCAAATCAGACAAACAATACGTCTGGGAAGCATCAGCTGATAGCAGTTCATATGTGATTAAAGAAGAAACCGATCCTGAAAAGCAGCTTCGCCGTGGGACAGAAATAACACTTTATTTGAAGGTGATTTATATGTTCTTTTTTTATGGAGTTCAGTTTTTTATATGGCAAAATAGAGAGCCTATTATTATAAAATCTTATATTTTTATATGGTCTTTAATTTAATGTGAACCAGTGATCCTTTTGTATGTTTATAGGATGATGACAAATATGAGTTCACTGAGCCAAGTAGGGTTCAGGGTTTGGTGAAAAACTACTCGCAATTTGTTTCTTTTCCCATTTACACATGGCAAGAGAAATCAAGAACAGTTGAGGTAAGTAGTTAATTTCGTTTCATTGCCATGCAGTTTTGACCAGTTTACGTTTGATCAGGTCGATTTGTGGGTTGCGTTTTAACCTCAAATGGGTCAAATTCAAGAAATTTAGCTGAAGGGACAGGTCAAATGGGTTAAAAGTCTTCCAAAGTCGATCACATTACTGTCGCATAAAATGAACACAGAAAATGAAAAGTTATTTAATTAAATATGACATTCCCTTTTGCAGGTAGAGGAGGAGGAAGAACCGAAGGAGGGAGAAGAAACACCACCAGAGGTAACGCCTAGAGAGCACAAATAAATTCTAAATTTGCTTGTTCTTTTATTTAAAAAATGTTGTTTGCTACTGGTTTTCAGGGTGAGAAGAAGAAAAAGAAGACCAAAACCGAAAAGTACTGGGATTGGGAATTGGCCAATGAAACAAAACCTATATGGGTGATTTAATAATACACTTTAAACAAGTTTTTAGCCATTTATTTGTGTCAAAATTATATATTTTACATCATTAAAATGCAGATGAGGAATCCCAAGGAAGTTGAAAAAGATCAATACAATGAATTTTACAAGAAGACATTCAACGAGTTTCTTGATCCTCTTGCATACGCTCACTTCACCACTGAGGTATTTACTGTTTCTAATTTATTTTTGACGAATTGCATATGATGTAAATAACTAATATCCCGTGTTAAAATTATTACAATTTTTGCAGGGTGAGGTGGAATTTAGAAGTGTTATCTACATCCCTGGAATGGCACCAATGAACAATGAAGATGTAGTAAATCCTAAAACGAAGAATATACGTCTGTATGTGAAGCGTGTGTTCATTTCAGATGATTTCGATGGTGAACTGGTAAAATTTATCAGTTGTTTAACATGTGAAAGTTTCGAGACAATTATATTAAATAACTTAACTCTTGATTCGTGATATGCAGTTTCCCAGATACTTGAGCTTTGTAAAGGGTGTGGTTGATTCAAATGATCTTCCTCTCAATGTTTCACGAGAAATTCTTCAAGAAAGTCGAATTGTAAGTTTAAAAAACCCATCTTTACCTGATTAAACTATTATGTTTAATCTTATATATTTGAAACATACTTGCTTTCTTTTGTTTTTTGTACTACAGGTAAGAATAATGCGAAAGAGGCTTGTTAGGAAAACCTTTGACATGATACAAGAACTTGCTGATAGTGAGAACAAAGAGGTTTGTATAAAGATTTGAATGGAACGTTCATTTTCTATTTTCTTTCTGTTTGACGTGTATATTTAACTCAAATATGTGATCTGATCACATAATTTCAGGATTATAGGAAGTTTTGGGAAAATTTTGGCAAGTTTGTGAAGTTGGGATGCATTGAAGACACTGGAAATCATAAAAGAATAACTCCATTGCTACGGTTTTTCTCATCTAAGAGCGAGGATGAGTTGATAAGCTTAGATCAATATATCGATAATATGGATGAAAAGCAGAATGCAATCTATTATATCGCGGCAGACAGCTTGAAAAGTGCCAAATCTGCTCCTTTCTTGGAGAAATTGGTCCAAAAGGGTATTGAGGTATCGACTTTCATTAAATCAATGTTTTTAGTTACCATTTGTTCTATTTATATCTTTTTCCAAATGATTATGCATTTTTGTGTTTTCTTTTATCATATAAATTTAACCCACAAATTGAAAATCTTGATTGCATATGCAGGTATTATATTTAGTTGAGCCTATTGATGAGGTAGCAATTCAGAATCTCCAGACGTACAAAGAGAAGAAATTTGTAGATGTGAGCAAGGAAGATCTTGAACTTGGTAAGTTGAGTAGTAATCGTTGGAAGGGGTAGTTTTGGGCCAAATGTACAAAATTTGGCCAATGTGGGCCTTTTTGTTAATTGTTTGGCCAAACAACATATCCAAACAGGACTATAAAAACCACACCATTAAAATTGGGCAAATTCATATATCCCCCTCTAACCTTAGAATTTACATATATCCCTAGATCATGCTTGAAGAACATTGTAAATTATGTAAATCCGCTTGTAATTGTGCTTTTGACCCATCATGTTGCTTTTAGAATTTGTTTATTACTTTTGATGTTACCTATGTTATATCAATAGTAACAGTAAATAAAAATTTGCTCCAATATATGGTTTATTATGCAATGCAAGGCCAACCTGATCTAACGAAGTACCAAAGCATGTACTTGGTGATCCATTTCTTTTGATGATTATCTTCCACGTCTTCTGAAAATTATTAATTGGAAATTCAGGTGACATGGACGAGGTTAAAGAGAGAGAAAACAAGCAAGAGTATATCCTCCTTTGTGATTGGATGAAGCAACAACTCGGTGACAAAGTTGCAAAAGTACAAATCTCAAACCGTTTGAGCTCTTCCCCTTGTGTTCTTGTGTCAGGCAAATTCGGGTGGTCTGCTAATATGGAACGGTTAGTATTACTTTGAAAATTGTTACGGTGACTCTTTCTTTAGCCCGCGTGAAAATTATGTTGAAATCGAATGTTCATATTCAGGTTAATGAGAGCACAGACTCTTGGTGATACTTCAACCTTGGAATTCATGAGGGGAAGAAGAATAATGGAAGTCAACCCTGATCATCCAATCATCAAGGACTTAAATGTAAGTAAAATAACTGTATTTCCCACTGTTTTTTAAATTTTTTTTTTTTTTTTGAGTTAAATAATAATTTCATATAATTGGTTTGCAGGCTGCATGTAAGAACGCCCCAGAAAGCAGCGAGGCGAAAAGAGCTGTGGATCTTTTATATGAAACAGCTTTAATCTCTAGCGGTTTCACTGTAAGCTTTTTACTTCAAAATACCCGACTTCTTTTAAAATTTTTAAAAATTTATTCTCTGTTTTTTTTACGGTTATATTTTATCTGTTCAGCCCGATAGTCCAGCTGAACTGGGTGGCAAGATTTATGAGATGATGGCGGTTGCTCTTGGTGGAAGGTGGGGAAGAGTGGAGGAAAGTGAAGCTGCTGATGATTCATCTGAATCAAATTCAGGGTCGACCTCTGTAGCCGCTGAGACGGAAGTTGTTGAACCGTCAGAGGTGAGGACTGAAACCGACCCATGGAGTAGTTGATCGGGTGTACATTCATACTACAACTCAAGTCATTAGAGGCAGTGTGGTTGGCGTTGAGGAGTAGAGATTTTAGATTGAGAATTTTATTATTTGTGATGAACTTATTTTAAGTTTTTATATTTATATAAACACGTGGTGGAAGGCCTTCTGTGCTTTTTAGAAGATTGTTGGCTGTCGGTTCTCAATCGGTTTAACTTTTGATGAATACGCGTATCAAGTGTATACATATTTTCAGTTTTAGGAGTTAATAGCCTAAATTATCGTTGGTAGAGTAGTTGAAGTGAATAGTTGAGGTGAAAAAAAAAATGTTAAGGTTTGATTGGGTGAAAAATTATGATTCTGTTACTTGTGATTATCCTAACATTTTTTTTATTAGATTTAATTGTATGGGTGGTTCTTATGGTTAGGTTGATAACACTTAAAAGTTACAAAGTTAGTTCAATGACAAACATAACAAGTTTTGTCTTTAAAGTGGATGAACGTTAATAATTGTTGTTAAATGCGTGTGAAATGACAAAAATACCTATGAACTAAAAGTTATAATTAAACGGATTTTATGGGCCTACCACATTCAACTCGGTTTCACTTTTCTTCTTCACCATCTAGACTACCATCTCCTATTATCATAAAAGCTTTTACCTGCAACCACCACCTTCAACCATTGTGGCACCACCTTCAAGTCTTCAACCACCAACATCACTTTCAACTACCACAATCGCACCACCTTCAACCAACACCACCATCACCATCCCA